>CM053574.1:108702399-108777257 GCA_028646485.1 Cryptoprocta ferox | reverse complement strand
CAGAGAGCTTGAGGACTTGAACTCATAAACTGTGAGATCATGACCTGAGCCGAAGTTGGACCCATAAGCAACTTAGCCACCCAGGAACCCCAGTTTTCAAATACTTTAAATCAACTATTTTATTTCATTTAAATGTTTATTTATTTATTTTTAGATATAGAGAGCAGGTGTGAGCAGGGGAGGGGGAGAGAGAGAGGGAGAGAGAAAATCCCTAACAGGCTCTGCCACTGTTAGCTCAGAGCCAATGAAGGGCTCCATCTCAGGAACCATGATATAATGACTTGAGCTGAAGAATCAGATGCTTGACCGACTGAGCCACCCAAGCATCCCTTAACTCAGCCATTTTAAATATATCCAAATAGCTGATGAAAACCTTATCTAAGAAGTAGCAGAATGCATGTCTCACCAATATATTATGAATTATGAATAATTAATTTTGTCTCACCAAATACAGAATACCAATAAAAAGATAAAAATTATAAAAAGGAGCCAAATAGAAATTCTAGATTTGAAAAGTGTAAAAACTAAAATTTGAAAAAAAAATAACTAGAGGATTTCAATAGTAGATTTAAACAGATTAGGGCAGAAGAACAATTGCACTTGAAAATAGGTCAATCAGGATTACCTAGTCTAACAAAAAAAAATGAACAGGTCCCATGTGTCCTATGAAATACTATAAAGCATGCTAACATATGAAGAAAGGATATTTGAAGAGACAGTAGCTGAAAACTCCTCAAATATGATGAAAAACATTAATGTACACATGCAAGAAGCTGAAAGAACTTTTAAGTAGGAAAAGCTCATATATCCACAAAGAGACACATCATAATCAGATTAGAGAATGGCAAAGAGAGAATCTGGAAAGCAGCAAGAGACAAGTGATTCATCACACACAAGGGACCCACAATAAGACTGACAGCAAACTTCTCATCAAAGCCTTGTAGGTCAATAGGCAGGCAACATGCAGAAAGAAAACTGTCAACTAATAACTCTTCATCTGGCAAAATTATTCCTCAAATACAAAGGAGATAATCCCCTTCCCTTTTAATATGGCTGGAACTTGGGAATATGATATTACTCCTTTGTTTAGGTTATACTATATTGTACAGTTGACTTTAATAAAGAAAGATGTTCAGAGTGCACCTAGCCTATTCACAAGAGCCCTTTAGGAGCAGAGAATTTTCAGGGTGCCTGGGTGGCTAAGCGTCTGACTTTGGCTCAGGTCATGATCTCACCATTCCTGAGTTCGAGCCCTGCTTCAGGCTCTGTGCTGACAGCTCGGATATGTTTCAGACTCTGTGTCTCCCTCTCTCTGCCTTTCTCTCTCTCTCTCTCTCTCTCTCTCTCTCTTTCAAAAATAAAAATAAACATTAAAATATAATAATAAAGAGCACAGAATTTTCTCCAGGTTTTGAGGAAGGGACATGAGAAGCATTCAAATCATTAGTAAGTTTTGATGCAATGCATATTCTCCATTGTTGAGATGGACAAGGCCATGTCACTAGGACCTGAAAGCAGCTCCTAGGAGTGGGAAGCTAGCAACAAAATGAGTGCTGGAGTCCTACAACTGCAAGGAACTGTATTCTTCCAACAACCCAGTGAGCTTATGAATGAATCCTTCCAGCTGAGAGCCTGCCCATAATTATATAGCCAGGGAACATCTTGATTTCAGTATCATGAGACTCTGAATAGAGGACCCAGATAAAGCATGACAAAATTCTAACACAGGGAAATGTGATATAAATTTGGGTTATTTTCAACTGCTGTTTGTTATGCAACAATAGAAAACTAATGCACCCTGTGTTAAACCTTCTTGTCATTAGGTCATTAAAAATGATGGAACTGTTAGCTCACTGACTATGACATGGGCTTCTTATGTAATGCTCTAACCCAAACATGGACACAAGACCCTCCTTGCTTCTTACCAAAGCTGAGACTGCCTGGAACATAATTTTTTCCTCTTTTATTTATTAACTTTTAGGGAACAATTTTAATTACCCAATTTATCATAAATAGGTAATACATAGGGGTCACAAATCAAAAATGTATAACAAGATATATTATGAAAACTTTCTAGCCAGTGTTACCCTCATGTACACTGTTCTAGCTTGTTCCTCTTCACAGATAACCACTGTAATTAATTTTCTGATATTCTTCTAAAGTTATTCCAAAATGCCTATCTGTAGAAAAGACTGTTAATCATTAACAATTTCCATTCTCCCCTTCTTGAATAATACTAGAATGTTTCGTTGGGCACATGGCTATATATGAGCTGGAGAATTTTCCTCTTCTAGGAAGGGAAACTTTATGCTTCCTTTGCTGTGTCCTTTCTCACGGCCATTGACAACAGTACTGAAGTCCTAGTACATCAAGTTGGAAATCTGGGTATCAGTATAGTTCTTCACTGTCTTTCTGCACTCAAGTATTTACTACTCCCTCTAGATCATGTGTATAAATACCTCTTCCCTCTTTGACTTACTATCTCGGTCAGGAACTGAAATTTTGCAAGAGTATCTTAATATGTCTTCTTGCTTCCAGTCTTAATGCTTTTGTTCCTCAGACTATTTTGTAGTCACAGTGAATAAAAACACAAATTTCATCTGAATGTCTCTCTCCATTCACTTTAAAAGCCTCCAGTGGCTCAAAATTGCTCAGATCAAGTTTAAAAGGCTTCACAATGCACCTGTGGCTCTAATTCTTCTCTTGTCACAGCCCACTACAAACTATTCTCTCATTTACCTCATGTTACTACCACATTGAATCCTATTCTCCATTCTACATCAATGCATTTTTGTCAGGTTTTATATCAGGAAATATATTTTTATTATGCCAGCAATGACTTTTTTATTTGTTTTTGTCTTACTAACTATAAGAAAGGTCATATTTATTCATTCCTACGGAAGGGGAGTACATTAAATATAAATTACAATTAAAAGTATATAAATCAAACACTCATATAATCCCCCCCAGATCAAGAAAAAAAAAAAAACCAGTATGCCAGAAGTTCCCAATGTTTGGTTTCCTTTTCACAAACTTTCAGCTCTCTCCCACAGGTAAAAACTATATTGATGCTTTAAAACATTTTGATATATATGTAAGCATTCCTAAACAATACAGCTGAGAGGCGCCTGGGTGGCTCAGTCGGTTGAGTGACCAACTTCAGCTCAGGTCATGATCTCATGGTCCAAGAGTTTGAGCCCCGCATCAGGCTCTGTGCTGACAGCTCAGAGCCTGGATCCTGCTTTGGATTCTGTGTCTCCCTCTCTCTCTGCCCCTCCCCCACTCACGCTCTGTCTTTCTCTCCTAACAAATAAATATTAGAGAAAAAAAAAACGATACAGCTGAATATTGTTTGTTGCTCAGTATTATGTAAGTAGAATTATATCGTATGCATCACTTTGTCAAATGCCCTTCTCACCCAATTATATGTTTGCGAGATTCATCTGTATTATTACATAAAGCTGTTGTTCATTTAGTTATATAATATTCAGTCACTATGAATATGTCTCAAATTTTCTACCTATTCCAATCTTGGGTTGTTTCTCCTTATTGGATATAATAAACCTTGCTGATAGCAACTTCTTGATTGAATATATTCTGTGGAATTACTGGGCCACAAAATATACATATATTCAAAGGTTTTCCAAAGTGGGTAAAGAGGTTCTATACTACAGACCAAAATAAATGAAAAGTCTCATTGTTGTTTACATTTCTGTGAGAGTTGTTGTTGGCAGTCATTATAAATTTTCAGTCTTTTGAATTCGTACTAGCAATGTTTTGTGTTTCTTTAATAGATGATTTGATATATAATTCACATACCATAAACATAACCCATTTAAAATATACAATTAAATCTTTAGTATTTCAACAGATTTGCACAACTATCACCAGAATTTTATTATTATTTTTTATTTTCTGGCTGTCTCATTTTTTAAAATTATTTTTAAATTACTCTTTAAAATATAATTTATTTTCAAGTTGGCTAACATACAGTGTATACAGTGATCTCTTGGTTTCGGGGGTAGAGTCCCATGATGCATCACTTACATACAATACTCAGCGCTCATCCCAACAAGTGCCCTCCTCCATCATTCATTTTCCCCTCTCCCTCCTCCCAATCAACCCTCAGTTTGTTCTCTGTGTTTAAGCGTCTCTGATGGGTTTGCCTCCCTCTCTGTTTGAAACTATTTTTTCCTCTTCCCTTCCCCCATGGTCTTCTGTTAAGTTTCTCAAGTTCCACATTTGAGTGAAAACATAGGATATCTGTCTTTCTCTGACTGACTTATTTCACTTAGCATAATACCCTCCAGTTCCATCCACATTGTTACAAATGGCATCATTTTATTCTTTCTCATTGCCAAGTAATATTCCATTGTATATATAAACCACATATTTTTTATCCATTCATCAGTTGATGGACATTTAGCCTTTTTCCATGATTTGCCTATTGTTGAAAGCACTGCTATAAACATTGGGGTACAAGTGCCCCTATGAATCAGCACTCCTGTATCACTGGGATAAATTCCTAGTAGTGCACCACAATTAGAACATTTTCAGGATCTCAAAAAGAAACTAAGTACCCTTTAGCAATCACAATCCTACTCCCCCAGCGCTAAGCCAACACTAACCTACTTTTTGTCTCTATAGATACCACTATTCTGGACATTTATTTGAATGGAATCATATATTATGTAAATGTTGTGACTGGCTTCTTAATCTTAGCCTGTTTTCAAAGCTCGTCCATTTTGGAGCATGTTTCAGGATTTAATTCTTTAGTATAGCCAAATAATATTCCATTGTGTATATGTACTACTTTTGCTTATAGATTCACCCATCGATGTTCATTTGGGGTGCTTCCACCTTTTGATTATTAGGATGAATGATATTGCTATAAATATTAAGGTAGAGTTTTACATGAACATATGTTTTCATTTCTCTTGGGTATATATATCCAGAAATGAAATCACTGGATCATGAGATAAATCTATGTTTAATGGTTTGAGCAACTGCCAGAGTTTATCCCAGAATGGCTATAGTTCTTTCCGTTACCACCATCAGTGTATGAGGGCTCTCGTTCTCCTCATCTTCACATACTCATGTTATTTTATTTTTTGATTCTAGCCATCCTAGGGGGTATGACAGAGCACCTCAATGGAAAACTATAATTTCCTGATGATTAATGATGTTGAGCATCTTTTACTGTGCTTATTGGCTATTTGTTTATATTCTTCATAGAAATCTTTATTTAGATCTTTGACCATTTAAATTTTTTTAATTTTTGTAAAGTTTATTTAATTTTGAGAGAGACAGAGATACAGAGAGTGGGGTAGGGGCAGAAAGAGAGAGAGGGAGTTAGGAGGCAGAGAATCCCAAGCAGACTTCATGCTGTCAGCACACAGACTGATGCTGGGCTTGAACTCATGAACCGTCAGATCATGACCTAAGCCAAAATCAAGAGTCTGACGCTTAACTGACTGAGCCAACCAGGCGCCCCCATCTCTGATCATCTTTAAAATAGAATTTTTTCTTTTTATTATTGAGTTGAAAGTAATCTTTATGTATTTTAGATACAAATCCCTCCTCAGATATATGATTTGCAAACATTTTCTCCTATGCCATGTATTGTCTTTTACCTGTCTTGATGGTGTCATTTGAAGCACACAATTTTTTTTTAACTTATGTGAAGTTCTAATTATTTTTTTTTCTTTTATTGCTCAGGCTTTTAATGTCATGTTTAACGATCTTTTTTTTTTTTCAGGGAAAGCGCAAAAAATGTAAATTAGGAACGGTCTATAAAATGGTTAAAAGATAAGGGCATGTTTTAGGTCACATATTATATTTCGTTACTACTTAAACTGTAAAATACATTTTAATGATGTTATAAAAACATAGTTTCTTTTTCTTTCTCTACTAAGTCACTGTATGATGCACATAAGGCTCTAATTACCATGAAGGTCACATTCCTTCCAGGCTGGTAGGACAGTGCAGTCATTGGAAACATGTCATTGAACAGAATTCTGAGTTAAAGAAATTTCACATGGTGTTTCTGCTTCTTACAAGATCTTGGGAAGACTACTTAACTACTACTCATATTCTCTCTATATAAAATGGAGATGAGAGGGGCACCTGGGTGGCTCAGTCAGTTAAGCGTTCGACTTTGGCTCAGGTCATGATCTCATGGTTCATGGGTTCAAGCGTTCAAGCCCCACATCGGGCTCTGTGCTGAAAGCTTCATATTCTGTGTCTCCCTATCTCTCTGTCCCTCCCCTGCTCGTGCTCTCTCTCTGTCTCAAAAACAAATAAACATTTAAAAAATTAAAAAATAATGGAGATGAGAATATTAAATGGCATAATAAGAGTCAAGAACTCAACAGAGGTCTTGACATGTAGTACCTACTCAATAAATCATCATCTCCATCACCATCATCTATCTGTGTTTTCAGAAATTAATAAAACATCAAGCCATAACACAAAGGATATTCTATTCAATCTTTAACATTTATACTCCAGATAAATTCGGTCAACTTTTTCAATAAAATTCTTAATGTTGGCTGTCCCCTCAATAAAAGACATCATTATAATAAATGGTCCCAAACCTGAAGACACAGCTTATTTCTTTTCTACTTTTCCTTATTTAAAAAACAAAAACAAAAACAAAACGTAAATTTGTTTCCAACAATTTTTTTATTGATTTTGTATTATATTTATTATATTATTTTATTTTTAATTTATTATTGAATTGTAGTTGAGATACAATGTTCACAGTTCTTGAAGTCAAAAGTCTAAAATCAAAGTGTTGGAAACTCCATACTTTCTCTGGGAGCTGGGGAAGAATCCTTCCTTGTGTCCATCTAGTTTCTGGTGGCTCCATAAATTCTTAGGATTTCTCGGCATGCCTTTTGTACGTTTCAAAGAGCCTGCTACTGTAATTTCTATAATACTATTCCATGTAACTTTATGTAGTAGTATTTCATGTAAATGAGAAATAAAGCCAACGTTTAATTTTGTATCCCCAATCTTTACACATTTTAAAATTAGATTTATTTCTTGCAGGGTAGGCTTTCTCCCTAGGTGCCTTGGCTAACTTTTTTTTTTTACCTTATTAAAGCTTATAGATGCAAGTTACATGAAATTATTTATATTTATAAATTATAAAATATTCCTTTTAAGTTCTAATTTTAAGGTACCTTTTACCTGAAATCATAGCTTCTTTTCGCTTCATGAATTAGTTTTCACCGTCAGACAAAACGCTATATTTTTTTACTCCACAATACAATTTTAAACATTATAAAAAGTTATATCCAAGATCTCTTTATACTATTGTTTTAGAGATTACATATCTATAATACTTTAGTTTGTAGCATGATGAACTGAGAATTAACACTTAAGTCCTTTTCATGTAGAAAAAAACAAAACATAACAACAAGTTATGCAAGTCCATAACTCTTGGACTGTGCAATCTAATATAAATATCAAATTCAGTAAATGGAATAAGCATCAAGGTACTATGATTTAAGGTAGTAAGGGTCAGCAGAATCTATTGATTCCCTAGTATAATGAACATTATTTGAATTAAAATGTTGAGTTTATTTTCTTCAGAAAAATCTAAACCATTCAATAATCCTTTACATAATTGTTCTTTTCTGAATAGAAAACATTCATTCACTCCTCCACAAAGAAATGAGTTTTTGAGCACAAGGTTGTACTAAGAAATAGTCATTATTATAATAAGTATTTTAATTTGACTAGATTTTGCAAAGATTCACCCAATAAAGTTCTACATTGTTTTCTTGGAAAACTTATGAAAACTTTCATGCCTCATCATCAAAAACAAGAATATATAAAATAGAATTGGAAAAGAAGATGCAACTTTATTCAAGCAGCATCTTAAGCAAATATTTAGAAAATTTTGGAAAATTTATGATCAGTTAAGAAATTTATTATTTGAGGAGTTCCTGGTTGGCTCATTTGGTTGAGCATCCAACCCTTGATTTCAACTCAGATCATGATTTTACAGTTTGTGAGTTTTAGCCCCACATCACACTCTGTGCTGACAGTGTGGAGCCTGCTTGCAATTCTCTCTCTCCTGCCCTTCCCCCGCTCCCCCTCTTTCTCTCAAAAAAAATAAATAAACTTTAAAAAAATTACTAAGAGATTTATTCTTTGAGTACTAGGAAAAGAAAGTGGGACATATATTAGTTGAATTTCTTAATACTTCCTTTCATGAGACTACACATTTATTAGAATGGCTAAAATTACAAAAAATGAATATTGACAATTCTGTTTGTTTCTAAGGATATAGAGCAACAGAAACTCTCATTCATTCATTGTCAGTGGAAATGCAAAATGGTACAGCCATTTTGGGAGAGGTATAGCAGTTTCAAACAAGACTAAGTATACAGCTACAGTCAGGCTCCTATAGTATATATCCAAGTGATTGGAAAGCTTATTTTTACACAAAAACCTGAACATTAATATTTATAGCAGCTTTATACATAGTCATTCAAGACCGTGATCAACCAAGATGTTCTTCAATAGGTAAATGGGTAAACAAACTATGGTACATCTATAGAATTGATTTTATTCCTTAATTAAAAGGAGCAATTTATAGCAATTCATAGGCATGCAAAGACATGCATAAATGCTTGCACATGCTAAGTGAAAGTAATTATATGAAAAGGTTACACACTGCATGATTCCAATTATATAGCATTCTGGAAAAGGCAAAGACATAAATATGGTAAACTTGGTGGTGTTATCTGGGTGATAATGTGTGTTGGGGGGAAAGAGGTTGAGTAGGTAAAAAACAGTGGATATTTATGGTAGTAAAATTATTTTATATAATTCTGTATTGGTGGATATGTTATACTATGCATTTGTCAAAACCCATTAGACTTCATAACACAAAGAGTAAACCTTGTATGCAAATTTAAAACATCAGTTTAGGAGACCAAGGGATCCTGGGATAGAATACAGACTAACAAAAGAATCTAACTGTATTATAAATGAATGAAATAACCTCACTGAAGGAAGAGAGGGAGAAAGATGTTGGCCTAAGTAACTCTGCAAATGAGTGGAATCTATAAGATTAAAGGCAAGAAGGTCCACGAATTATGTATTTTAGTTGATAAGGTTCCCATAGAGGTATGGTTATCAGTTATGATACAGTACAGAATTAATTAAATGGATTATGGATGGTGAGAGTCAATTTCTCACATTTGTAGTTGGAGGTTACAGTTCAGCAAGGAGAGGGGGAATAATCCATGTGGTAATGGATTAGATTTGGAAATATCAGTATGAACTCATGTTCAGTTTAATGTAGATATAGATGATTTCATATAGAAATATTTATAGATATGTGTATATACACAGGTCAATATACAAAGATGTACTTCCTTTCTCTTGGTTGAAAGGGCATACAATGACAACTATTAGCAAAGAGCACATGTAGCTCCCAGATCTTGATTTTGAATACCTTTTTCGTTGGAGAAATAGTTGAATCTAAAACAGAGGAAGCAAATCTACAGATGAGCTTTCAGTATCTTATAGTAGTGAAAGTTAATGGAGTGTTCAAAACTCACGTATACAGACATACTCACCCACATATCATGGAGGGTATGTCAAAAGGACATGGGGGACAACTGAAAAAGTCTCCAGTGCCCAAATCTGGAACAATGTGAGCAAGAAACTAAATAATTTGGCATTGAATTATAACCCAAAGTATATCTATAAATCCATATAGATATAAAGACACGACTAAATAAGTAAATAAGTGGACAGAAGTGGGGCGCCTGGGTGGCTCAGTCAGTTAAGTATTCAACTCTTGATTTTGGCTCAGGTCATGATCTTACAGTTTGGGAGAGAGAGCCCTGCAGTGGGCTTTGTGCTGACAGTGCAGACCCTGCTTGGAATTCTCACTGTCATTGTCTCTTTCTCTCTCTGCCCCTCCCCTGCATGCATGCTCTCTCTCGCTCAGAATAAACTTAAAAAAATAGTATAATAGAAGAGACAAATATCCTGTGCAAAGTTCCAAATAATTTATAGAGTCTCCCTTCTCAGAGAGACTGAATACAACTCCCACTTCTTAAGTGTAGTGGCAACCAAATGACTTACTTCCAAAAACTACAGTATCAGAAGCAGGATGAAAAAGTAGCTTTATAGTGGAGATTCCTGACAAACACTACTTCAATCAAGTGATCAAGTTTAAAACGTAGTTATGTCATGTTGATCCTATGTATCGTTGATATTACATGGTAAGAATGACACTTCTCTGTAGTATCCCTGACTTCCAAAAGATAACCACAGCAAAATTATGGGAAAAACAGCACTCAAATCACAACTGATGGACATTATACAGCATTCATGAAAACTGTCAAAGTCATCAAAATGAGAAAGTCTAAAAACCTGTTACAGCCAAAAGAAGCCTAAGAAGATACGACAACTAAATTTATGTATGTATGTACCTTGTGCGTGCGTGTGCATGTGTGAAAGAATACATATATAACCACTGTAATATTGGTGTTCTTAGAGTAACCCTTTCATTCAGAGTTGGTGACTGTGTATATTTGTGTACTTAGGTAATATAATAGCATAACAGAGATTTTGAAAAATGAAGTAAATTCCTCACAATATATACATATTTTGGTTTTATTTGAATTCACACATTGCTTACCACTCCTTTAGTCAATATCAAAATGTCTCGCAATTAAAAAAAACACATTTTTGCCTCCCTAGCATGACTACATTCACTTTCTGTTTGTATCCTACTTTCCATAATGTTCAAAGGATGCTTAAAATATTCCATTTATCTCCCATACCACCACTATTAAATAGAAAACCCAATAGCAGGTATGAGAAAATTTGTCCAGCTTATTTTAGTCTTAAGTCTTTTTTGTCTGTACCTATCAGAAAAGATGAAGAAGGAAGGAAGGGAGGGAAGAAGGGGAGGATGAAAGGAGGAAAAGAAGGGAAGGGAAGGGAGGGGAGGGAAGGGAAGGAGAGGGAAGGGAAAGGTAACAAAGGGAAGGTGGACGGAAGGAGAGAGGGAGGGAGAAAGAAAGGAAAGGGGGGAAGGAGAAAGGGAGGGAGGGGTGAAAAACATGATTTTCCCTACTCAAGTCTTCTAAATACTGGTGTTCCCTTTATGGCTGCTCTATAATAATAATAATAATAATAATAATAATATTTAAATGATTTTTATGTTTGTTAAAAAGAAAAGGAGATATTGTCATTTAGGTGACACATATGGAACCATTTGACAGACGCCCCCCTCCCCAGGGAGTTAAATGGTGATATCTATGTATATAATACAGCTTACTTTTGAAGACAACATTAAAACATTAAACATTCAAATATGATAAAGTAAATAAATTGCAAACTTTTAATGCCTCCATGGTACAGTGCTCTCAAAATAATGTATAAAGAATTGTAGAGTATTTTCTCAATTTCTTGTTTTCATGCCTGAGTTCTTCAAGTTTCTGCCACTAATTTTAACAGTTATAAAATCTCTTGACTTTAAATGTACCTGAACATTCATGATCTTTATACAGACAGAAGTAAAACAAATTGTAAGGACTTTTTCCTCTTTCCTGATCTATCAGAGGTAAGCAATAACTGTCAAAAATCAATCCACATTGTTCTAACTAATCTTCATATGATTAATTGCTTTTAACTCATTGAATACATTTATGTTCCTAAGTCAGCATAAAAACAGAAATTTTATAATAGAAAAAAAATTGACCTACCCTTTTATGTCTTAATGAAAATCCCAGTATTTTGAAAAATATATTAAATGCTATAGGTGAAAAGAGAGAGAGGTCATATGGATTTCTAAGACATAAATGATTGTCATTTTGTTCTATGAAAACATGTACCCTGTCACAAATTTTCTACAAGGTCACATAGTTAATGTTCTTTCTGATAGAAGAACATGTTTCTGGACTGCCAGTCTAATGTTCTATTTAATGTATTTAACTGCCATTGTATTATTTGCATTAGTATACCTACATTAGATTTCATTGTATCATATTTTATGATTGTATATTTCTGAGGGGCAAAAAGAACATGTGAGTTACCTGCCTTCCCAGATAAATATCAACCTAGTTATGTGTCTTTCTATGAAATGATAAATCAAGGTTTTGGATCCAAATAGAGAATAAATATCTAAAATCAAACCTTGTGGTTTACATTATATTTCTGGCATTGTAATATATGGTTTTGAAATGTAATAAAGAGGGCACCTGGGTGGCTCAGTCGGTTAAGCGTCCAACTTTGTCTCAGGTCACGAGCTCATGGTTCGTGGGTTCGAGCCCCGCGTCAGGCTCTGTGCCGACAGCTCAGAGCCTGGAGCCTGCTTCCGATTCTGTGTCTCCCTCTCTCTCTCCCCCTTACCTACTCACGTTCTGTTTCTCTCTGTCTCAAAAATAAATTAATAAATATCATAAAAAACTTGAAGTGTAAGAAAATAAAACCTGATTTTATAATTGGCATGTGTACATTTCCATCATAACAATTATTAGGATTATAGACATGCTTTTAGTGTAATGTATCTGTGTCTTTGTCATCCTGCATGTGTTGAGAATCCAAACACTCTACACGGGTGTTCTCTCCCCTGTCGTTTCTCTGTGATTTAGCTCATCAAACTCCCCTATAGCAGCTATGATATCGTTCACACATGCTGCCTTTCTGATTTTCTGACAGGCATCTTATTTTACCTAACTACAGTGCACTAAGAGCCTTTTTTTGATGTATTGGTAAAAAGGTTAACTCCAATAATGATCTCTAACCAACAAATTAATAAGCATATTTATATATGTCGACACTGTGTCACTTTCACAAGACAACATTTACACAATATGGTTTTTATCTCATGCAAGTGTCCCTTCACACTAGAATAAATACTATCTCTTTAATATATTAAGAAAGAGAGGTTGGATAAGAATTAAATGTCTGGGGAGTATCAATAGGTAAGAGCTAAGTGAGAATTTCCAATTATTCTATTTTTAAGCATATAAACACACAATCTTTACAAAGAAAGAATAATTTCTCCAGTTATTGTTTTACAGTCACAGAAAATGTGGGACTTCAATAAAAACTAAAAATGAAATTGATACCTTTTTCCCCTTCTATTCTATGGTTATTTTCTTTCTTTTATTTTTGTTCTAAGAATATTACACAGAACTACTGAAAGGGAAATATTGTTGATTTAATTCTTGAGGAAAGAAAAACAAGATACATGACTACTCAAGTGAAACTCAGTATATACTGAAAGCAATTCTAAAATGATGTATCTTTATAATAATTTTTTCAAATACTTTTTCACTACTGGTTAATCAGATGTTTTCTAAAGAAATAAGTGAAATTAAAGGCATAGAGTCTCAAAAATAGTACAGTTTTTAAAGACAAATGTTTAGAGAACTAAGATCTCATCTCACCTCACTTATCAATTTTCATATTAGAACTGATATTCTATTATTCAAATAACTTATATACATTCATCGAATTCCCTCACTATAGCTAACATCATGGGTAGCTACAAATACACTAGAACATAATTTCTGAAGCCATGTTCTAATAACTTTTCATACCCTATTATCTTACTATTAAATTCATGGCTACCTCGTCAGCAAAGTACAATGGATATATATACTCAAATTAGTTTAAAGATTAATAAGATTTATTTTGGTAATAATTAAATATTCAGTGCTTTCTAAGAAATAAGATTTGTAAAAGCAAAGTTGATTATCTAGCACAGTTGGAAATGTAGTTTCTGTTAATCACATGGTTCAAGGAATGGTGTTGATTTGCCACATTGGGATTTGGTGATTGCAAATATATAGTCTTGATGGACACAATTTGTATGTTGACTTCTTCAGCTGCATTTTTGTATTGGTTCAATCTATGAATTATTATTATCAACCATTAAACATAGCTGATGCAGATTTGAGAACTGTATTTACAGGTTGAATAAGACTGGTAAAAATAAATTACAACAGCAAAAGTACCCCATTCTTTTCCACAGTCTGATATTGTGAAGATGAAAATCCTTTTTAATAGATGGTGACATTTTAAAATATTATTATAATAACAAAATGAATGCTTGTCTCTTTTGCAATCACATATTCATGATGTTTTGTAGTCTTACTATTTCACGAAATGAGAAAATAAATCCTAACTTCAAGTTAAACAATATACTTTCTATAACATATGGAGTGGCATCCGTTTTACTTTGTCTTGTACTACAGAGGTTTATAGTTATGTTTCTGTCCATAATTTTGGGGTAAAAATAAAAGCCTAACATTTTATTCTGTAAAATATTCTATTGTTTAGGTTATATTCATATAAAAATAGGACTATAAATTTATAATCACAGTAATATCTGCTAAGTATCAAACAGATAAATGAAGGCCAAACTATTATTTCCTTTCCGTAGCTAAGAGACAAATATGATCATTTAGTAATGTCTAATCATAGAAAAATTGATATATAATATTATCCATCATATTTTCACAATCAATGCTTATTTTTAGTACATCCTATCTTGAAATAGTTTTAACACTATTATCAGGTCCAGGAAATTCCTTTCTGTATCCTACTTCACTTTAGCTTTGGTGCCATTTAATGTCATCTTTTTTTTCTCTAATACTTCCAGTTTAAATCAGTTATATTATTTCTATCAATTGAACCAATTGTCAGAGTCAACTATGGAGTCAACATAATAATTTCAATCTAATAATTAATTAGCAACTATTTTCTGACTGGTCACTTAGTTTAAAATGATACAACCAGGGATGCCTGGGTGGCTCAGTCAGTTAAGTGGCCAACTTCAGCTCAGGTCATGACCTCACAGTTTGTGGGTTCAAGCCCCGTGTCAGGCTCTGTGCTGACAGCTCAGAGCCTGGAGCCTATTTCTGATTCTGTGTGTGTCTCTCTCTCTGACCATCCCCCACTCACGCTCTGTGTCTCTCTCTCTCAAAAATAAATAAACGTTAAAAAATGTTTTAAATCATACAACTAGTTTTTATGTTGACATAATATTTTTCCAAAGAATAAGCTAGAAAACATAATCTAAACTTGAACACTTAAATGTGTACTCTGAAAATTTAAATAAAGAGGTTCAAGGTTAATTCCATTTCCCATTAAAGTTCTGACTTCAGATTTTAGACCACAACATTTTCCCTTATTAACCACTCCAAGAATATATTCAGGGTTAAGTTTTCAGAAGAGCCAATGCTATTTCTGAACTTTAGTAATGCCACACAGGAAAACATGAAAGGAAAATCGTACGGTACATAAAATTTTAAAAAGGAGGGCACAACATAGTCTAGAATAGATCCAACTTTCTCTTTCTATCTCCTGCCTCACGATATTAACAGGAAACAGAATGATATTGCAACCTTAGCTATGTTCTTTACATCATTTTCTGTATTTGTATGCCAAGTTTTGCTGTGTTCAAAGGTACACATAAAAACACATTTCTTAGATATTCCCTTCGGTTTTCCAAAAATAGCATATAAAACATGCTTTTCTAAAGCTTGTTTTTCTCATCCAGCAATATATCAGGAAAATACTCCCAAGTGTCCTATTAATAATAATGACTAGTAATAAACCAGTCTGCTTAATGATTGTAATAGTCCAAGGAATAAAGTAGCATATTTTATCAACTTTTCCCATATTGACTGTATTGTTGACTTTATGGAAAAAGGGTTTCAATAAATTATCTTACGTATGTATTCTAGTTTTAAAAAACCCAACTTGCTATAAATTACATTGTCTGCAATGGAAATGAAGAAGTTGTTTTATTATTAATTACAATATATTTTCCACATTGCTTTCTAAAACAGCTACTAACTCTTCACACTTCACCCAGCAATACTTCTTCTTTCACTCTTGCCCAAAATAGGTATTGAACAGAAGTATAATGTTACTTCTATTAAGTATTATATAATTGTTGCTCTAATTTCCACCCCTAGTATCAATAAATTTGAATATGAATCCATGTTCGTGTTCACTATTTGGGTTTGTTTACAGTAAAATTCCTCTTCATATACCTTGCCCAATTGTCTATGGGATTTAGTTATTTTTCTTGTCAATATTTAGGTGTTTTTTGTGGAGTATAAATGCCAAAATGTTGTCAGCTTTATTACAATAGAACGTTAACATTTATTTCTTTACTTTTCATTTTTATTTTTATTTATTTAAAAATTTTTTAATGTTTATTTACTTTTGAGAGAGACAAAGCGTAGGCAAGGGAGAGATACAGGGAGCGGGAGACCCAGAATCTGAAGCAGGCTCCAGGCTCTGAGCTGTCAGCACAGAGCTTGACATGGGCCTTGAACCCACAAACTACGAGATCATGACCCGAGCCCAAGTTGAATGGTCAACCAACTGAGCCACCCAGGTGCCCCTATTTTTTGACTTTTTAGTGTATACACTGAGTTTTAAATTGCATGCATTTCTTATTTATAGTTAAGATCCTAATTAATCAATGTAATGGCTCTTTCATCTTTTCTACCATTCTTTACATATTTTGAAAATAATAGAAAAAACACATCCTTATACAAGGTCTTTTCACACCAAGATATAATGCTTGCCACATATCCTGCAGGCTTGACTATTCATTCACTCCAGGAATATATCTAAAGGTCAAACAGATGTTGACTCTAATTGAACTTGTCATTAGATAGATTAGACCATTTTCTGCATCAGAGATAAGAAAAGTAAATTATTAAATGTGTCTCTGATTACTGGTCTTTCCATCGATCACAAAAATGTCTTAGCCATCTGATCTTACCCTACCCTCAATCTAGAGGATAGCTCTTAGAGTTTCATATTAGTCCACAGAATTCTTGTCTCTTCCATCAACCTCGTTCTTCATTTTCAAAACATCATTTGAATGATTTCAAAGATGATGCAAATGTATTAAAAGAATATCAATTAACAGACAATTTTTGAAAGTATATTTAAATTATTTTAGGACCAAATATAAGTTGCTAAAATATACATGATTATTTTTTCTCAGAGAAAGGCCTAAGTTAATGGCATATAGATACTCATTTCTAAATTTGCACAATAAAATTCAAATTTTTACAGTGTTTTCCATAAATCATTGCAGAATATTATTAGGCCAAATATACCCTAAAGTAGATGGTTGTATTTCCATTAAAGAAATGCAGGCATAATGTAAAAGTACATAATGTATCAACATACCCACCATGAGCGGGATGTCATATTTAAGACAGAATTGTGCATGAAAGTCTATCTTTTCATACACAGTGCTCCACTGAGAAGTATTATAAAATATGTTATTTACATTAAATGTGGAAATACTTAAATCCAGAGAAATGATATAGAATCTTAAGTTATAAATTTATGATATATTATTTGCCATATTCAGATAAAAGCAATATTATGGGTAGGAAGTAGGAATGCATAGATACTAAATATACACAGAAATATTATATGTACACATCTAATGTATATTATATATACCACATATAAAATTATATACATGTTGATATATTATCTATTAGTTAATACATTAAAATGTAATTTATAATAATCAATGTAGAAATATATTATTTACATATAAACTAATATATGATTACCATTATTTTATTACAATTTTATTACATGAATTATATCATAATTGTATTATATATTGATATCATAGCTAGTATATCTTATGTAAATTAGATATTAAATATAAAATATATGTTAAGTTTATTGCTTAAATATAGTAATTTCAGATATAAATCAAAAATTGAATACAAACCACAATATTTTAAGATTTATACTGTTTCTTGAACTTCATTAATGTGATAATATTAATGAGAGACAAAAAGGCATCCAAAATTACTTTTAGTCATAAGCATATATGGCACATAAGAATATATGGCATTTTTCTACTAAAGTATAACAATTTTATTTTTAACCTAACAACTCATGAAAATCAGTTCACGTGAATAAGTAAAAATTAGTGAATTATTTAATAGCTCCTTATTATAAAGACAGTTCTTATAGATAATCTAAAATAATGAAAATGCATTCAGATACCTAAACATGTAACATTTTAAATGAATCTTTATTTGAAGAAATTTGAAATAAATGACATAACTTTCATAAAGCTTCAAGGCATGTTCATTTTTGAAGAGGATGTACAAAGTAAATATTGTGTCCAGTACTCTTCTATTAAATAGCTGTAAAAATGGTCATTTAACCCATTTCATAATTAGGTTTTATCAAGAAGTTAGGTTTTATCAAGAATAAGTACCATAAAGAAGGCTCTTAACTACAGAGAACAAACTGAGGTTTTCCTGAAGGGGAGTTGGGCGGAGGTGGGGGGTAAGGAGGGTGGATTAAATAGGTGATGGGTATTAAGGAGAGCACTTGTGATGAGCACTGAGTATTGTGTGTAAGTCATGAATCACTAAATTCTACACCTGAAGCTATTATTACACTGTATGTTAACTAACTAGAATTTGAATAAAAACTCGAAACTAAAAAAAAATTATAAAATAAAATAAAAATAAAATTTTATCCTACTTTTTCACAAAAACAGACACTCTTATTTAAAAAGAAAAAAGGAAAACAGAGTTATTTCAAAACCAGTAAAATATTTCTCTCAGATATCTGGACCAGAAATAAAGTAGAGGACATTGGTGTCACTCTGGAAACAGTTCTTTCAAACTGTGAAAATAAAGGTGAAAACAGTGAATGCCAGTGCCAGTTGAGTTTAATCTTAAGCAAACAGAATTTAATTGGATCAACACATTATGTTTCAAAAGTCAACTCTCAGGTAAATTCTCTAAATTAAAATTAAATTGAGATACTCAAATAGACTCCTGGTGATGATAATTACATTTTATATGAATATTTAGGTTTCAATAAACAAATATGCTTTCCATTAAATACAAATGCTTTTATATATCATGTATGTTGAAACTGTTTTTGAATAGTTCTAAGCACCTGAGAATCACGGTTTGCTAAACACATACATATTGCTCCGATTTCATATATACCTATATTTACTGGCTACTTATTACTGACATCATGCTCTGTGTGTCTTTGTTTCATTTATCACAGCTAATCCACATTACTACATTCTATTTATCTTTATTTAAACAGATGAGGAGTCCATGGCTCAGAACTGAAGTAACTTTCCCAATGTCATATAGCTTATAAGACCCAGGATAAGAATCTAAATACTTCCCTCCAAAAAATTTAATCTATCTACCTACAATAAAAAGGTGTTCTAGCTTTTTTTTTCCTTTGCCAAGAAAACCCCAAAAGCTAAATTAAAAAGAGGATATAAAAAAAGGTCACTGAAAGGAGACTGGGCAATCTTAAATGAGGTGTTTTTTTTTTCCCCCATCCTTTCTCAAACAGAAACTCTTGCATACATCCATTTCTGTACCTTACAGAAAAATCTGGAAATAGACAACTATTTCTCATTGGTGATGATATATGTATAATAAGATAATTTACTATTTAAATGAAAGACTCCAATTATTTTTTTCTCAACTGTGATCTAAAAACAGATAAATTATCTGCTTATGGATCAGAAGAATTAATACTGTTAAAATTTCCATACTATCCAAAGCAATCTACAGATTCAATGAAATCTCTAGGAAAATTCCAATGGCATTTTTCATAGAACTAAAACAAATAATCCTACAATTTGTATAGAACCACAAAGACCAGAAATAACCTAAGCAATCTTGCGAAAGAACAAAGCGGGAGGTATCACATTCCTTGATTTCAAACTATACTACAATATACAGTAATCAAAATAGGATGGTAGCGGCACAAAAGAAACATATAGATCAATGGAGTAGAAGAGAAAGCCCAGAAAAATATCCTGCACATATAAGGTCAATTAATCTATGAAAAAGAAGGCAAGGCTATGTGATGGGGGAAAAGATAGCCTGTTTAATAAATGGTACTGGGAAAACTGGACAGCTATGTACAAAAGAATGAAACTGAACCATTACTGTATACCATATAGAAAATTGAATTTAAAAACGGATTAAAGATTTAAACGTAAAACCTCAAATCATAAAACTCCTAGAATAAAATAAAGGTAGTAAGCTCTTTGATAATATTTTTTGGACTAGTTTCCTCAGGCAAGGGCAACAAAAGTTAAGATGACCATATGGGACTACATCAAAGTAAAAAGCTTTTGCACAACACAAGAAGCCTAAACAAAATGAAAACTATACCTACTGAATTGGACAAAATATTTGCAAATCATACATCTGATAAGGTGTTGATATCTAAAATACATAAAGAATGTATACAACTTAATATCAAAATAAAACAAAAGAAATAACCCAATTAAAAAATTGGCAGAGGACCTGAATAGATACTTTTCCAAAGAAGACATACAGATGGCCAATAGGCACATGAAAAGATGTTAAATATCACTAATCACCAGGGAAATACAAATCAAAACTACAATGAGTTATCATGTCACACCTGTCAGATTGGCTATTATAGAAAAGTCAAAAAATAATAACTGTTGGTGAGGATATGGAAAAAAGGTAAACCTCATATACTGTTAATGAGACTGTAAATTAATGCAGCCACCATGAAAAACAGTATAGAGTTTTCTCAAAAAGTTAAAAATAGAACTATTGTATGATGCAGCAATTCCACTTCCAAGTTTCTATCTGAAAAAACCAAAAACAACAATCCAAAGATATATATGTACCTCCATGCTTACTGCAACATTATTTACAATAGCCAAGATATTAGAGTAACCAAATTGTTCATCTATAAAAGAATGGATAAAAAGAAGTGTAATATACATATTAAAATATCACTCCTCCATAAAAAAAGAATAGAATCTTGCCATCTGCAATAACATGGATGGACTCAGACGGTATTATGTAAGTGAAATAAGTCAGACAGAGAAAGACAAACACCTAATGATTTCACAGATATGTGGAATCTAAAAAACAAAATAAGTGAACAAACAAAACAAAACAGAAACAGACCTGCAGACAGAGGAAACAAACTGTTGGGTTACCAGAAGCAGGACGGATTGGGGGACAGGCAACATAGGTGAAGGATATTAAAGGGGTACAAACTTCCTGGGGCGCCTGGGTGGCTTAGTTGTTTAATCGTCTGACTTTGGCTCAGGTCATGAACTCACAGTTGTGGGTTCAAGCCCCGTGTTGGTCTGTGGGCTGACAGCTCAGAGCCTGGAGCCTGCTTCCCATTCTGTGTCTCCCTCTCTCTCTGCCTCTCTCTTGGCTCATGCTCTCTCTCTCCCCCAAAAATGAATAAACATTAAAAATTAATTTTAAAAAGGCACAAACTTCAGTTATATAATAAGTTAGTCATGGGAATGTAATGTACAACTTACAGAAGGTAGTCGTTAATATTGTGATAACTGTATGGTAACAAATGATAACTATTCTTATTGTGGGGATTATTTTGTAATGTATAAAATATTGAATCATTATGATTCAACTAGTAGGATATTGTATGTCAATTATACTTCAAATATAAAGAAACAAATAAACATTATTCAGCCTTCATATAAGTTTCTGATCCTGTCTCCTTTTTATTCTATTAAAGTTCTTACTACATACATTTAGGTTCTATGATATTTTTCTTTCTTTCTTTGATATCTGTCCAGGAAATTTTCTGGATGCGCACACACACTCTCTCCCTCTCTCTCTCTCTCTCTCTCTCTCTCCCCTCTCTTTCTCTCTCTGCCCTCTCTCTCTCTGCCCCCTCTCTCTCTCTCCCCCCCTATATATATATATATACACATATATATATATATGATTTAGAAACCATAGTTAAGGTATCCAAAGAATAATGTAATATACACATTACTTCTAAAATAAATTCCAACAGAAGAAAGTATCTTTCATTTATGAAACCTTCAAGCTTTCCATGTGTGGCATTCTAAAATAATCACATCTTGAATGACTACAAGAGAAAAACAAGACTTAAATATAGAGCACTAGCAATTTGCCTAAGAGGCAAAACACAGTACTTATACAGCATTAGGATGAAGAGATGGGAGTTAAAATACAGTGATGATTTTGGAGAGGCTGGTAAATCTGCTCTGATGTTCCATTACACTTTATCTGGGAGATTACGGAGTACTAGGTCATTTCTGAGGCCCTCCTGGGAACTTTCATATATCTACACCATATATTTTTCTTTCATCTGCTATAAAAAAATTTACTCCACTTACTCCTTTACATTCTTTAATTTCCTAACTATTTCTTTTGTTTTAGTTTATTTATTTTGAAAGAGAGAGATCGAGAGCATAGGGGACAGAGAGAGGGAGGCAGAGAATCCCAAGTAAGCTCCATGCTGTCAGGGCAGAGCCGGACCCTGCACTGGAACTCTCCAACCATGAGATCATGACCTGAGCCAAAATCAAAAGCCAGATGCTTAACTGACTGAGCCACCCAGGCACCCCCAAACTGTTTTTCAAAAGTAAGGATAACTAGTAACTAAAACTGAGAAATGAAATCATTAAAACTTGTTAACACTCTGGACTATTGTCCATATTATTTTTTCTTATATAGCCTAAATTCTAAAGTGTAAATTTTATATTAAAATTACATATTTTATATTACAAATAGTAAAGTTTTTTTGTTATGACTTTATATAGATAAATTAAAAACAATTTAAATATAAATACTAATACCATCATCCAACAAACAAACTGCTTTAAATTTTTCTCAGGAATGTGGTTATGACTTTTTTCACTAATATACATCCTCAAGAAGGTAAATTTATAAAGCACACAAATACTGCTTATGAACGATGAATGAACTACTTAAGTAAGTGAACAAAAAGGTTGTGATTGTGAAATTTATTTGAAAGAAAATTAGTTTGTAATGAATAATTACAAGAGTCAAGAGGCATCTATAGTTGTGCCAATTCTTTCCATCACATCTGTAGCCTCCCTCAGTGTCCCTAAGAGTCTTATGAGAAGTAGATGAGATTACATATGTCTGACGTGGTAGAAACTCAATGCCTTTGGGGCTCTACTAGAGAGACTGCACAAGAGGCCATGGAATTGTCATATAGAGTATAACTAACCCTCGAACAGCCTTACGATTCTCTTAACATTTTTTCCTCCGGCTTACTTTTATGGTAAGAATACAGTATGTAATACATATGACATACAAAATACATGTTAACTGTTCATGCTATCATTAGGCCTTCTGGCCAACAGAAGTTAAGTACTTAAGTTTTGGGGGAGTCAAAAAGTTATATGCAGATTTTCAGGTACATGGGGGTTGACACCCCTAGCCTAACTTGTGCATTGTTCCAAAGTCAACTGTATTTTATTTCTACTTATCATTTGAGGATTTATTCACAGGTCTAGATTGCTTCATTATATTTACCTGGGTTTTCGTATCATGGGAGAAAGATAGAAGAACATCTTATTTTATTGTTCCAATATATTACCAAGTAAGCCCCAAAGGATAAGTCATTCATAGTAACTATGAGTAGAAAATGCATTTGCAGGAACTATATGCCAAATACAAAATAGTGATGCTTTATAAAACTTGAATTGTATCAAATCAATAATAAAATTTCTCCCATGGTTCCCTGGAAATATTGTGAATAAATAAAATCATGGATAGTTAGCAGCCATAATGATGCCATCAACACAAATTGTGCAATTCAGGGTCCACCCAGTTATTAATGGATAGTATTTGTTGTATTGATCAGACCATTAAAAGAGTAATAAGTGTCAGTTTCCAACCTGTGAATATCTTGGACTTAATTTATAAACCCCTCAAATATATCATTATAATACCTTACCATCAGTGATGAAAGCAAAATCAAAATTTTAAAACTAAAATCACTCATAGGTTTATTGTTAAGGTAATATAGTTCATTCTAGGAAATGAAAGAAGAAATCAAAAACTTGCAGTCAATGAGAGTAGGGTTTCCCAATTCACATTTAAATCCAAATTTAACGGGCACTAATTGCATACTTTGAGAGTAAATGCAATTGTTATATGTAAATCTGAAACTGACAATTTTGAAAATACCCAAAACATCATTACAGTCTCCTGGGTAAAATCTCAGAAAAGTAGAACTGAAATGGGATGGCAACTTACTTAACTGAAACCTAATTATTGTGTTTTTGCTTCTCTGAAGACTGTGAAGTGAATGAGGTGGCAGGAAGTGAAGTTAGTAAAATGAATCTGTGAAGCCCCAAGTTAGCACTAGGTCTCCAACACTATTAAGGAAGAAATTTCCTGGCCCATGTACTCAATAATGATGGTCTCTGGAGCGACAACATTTCTTTGTAGAAAAGAAAAGTGTCAGGATATTATAACTTGATAGTATTAGTGGCCTGGCACTTACTAAGAAAGAGGAATTAGTCTAAGCAGCTTTAGCCTCCATAACAACCTTGTAGGTAGGTACTATTAAAATCACCATTGTACCAGCAAATAAAACGAATCACTGAGCAGTTAAATGATCTTCTCAAAGTGACAATGGTGTCAGAGTCAAGACTTGTATTCACTGTAATCTGCTCCAAGTCTCAGATATTCAACTATCATGAATATTGTCTCTACAATCATCTGTCCAGATTTTAAATCACACTATTCTTGTCACATTTTACATTTATAGTCAACTAGTACCTTTCTGACTCCAGTTTGACTTCCTATGAAGATGTACCAATAGGACTGTGATGTGCCTATAATTCTGATTTAAATATTCTGGTTCATGTAATATTTACCCTTTATTTAATTTATAATTTTATTTAAGTGTTCTGGTTCATGTGATATTTACTTTTATTTAATTTATAATTTGAATATATGGTAATAAATACCATTATTTATTTACTGCACCAATAAGTTAAAGATTTCAAATTTCATGGCTATCTCAAGATAAATTAAGTAATGAATCTTTGTGTGGAATCAACATAAAATGAAAGGCACAAAGAATGTTATAATTGGACATAACTTTCTCTCTCTCTGTCTACGTCTCCCTCTCCTACTTGAACTGGATCTTAACTACAGTAGTCAGAGACTTTTCATTCCTTCAAAAGAGGAATTATGTATTTTAAACTTTATATCTCCAGTTTTTTAAAGACTGATTTTTATCTCATAGGTACAAAGAGCGTATTTATTAAGCTAAATATATTTTAAATGAAAAAACATTTGCCTGAGTCAACTAGTTATCTAGAAAGACTTGATATTTTCTTGCTTCTGAGTCATATTTCTACAATGATAATGTATTTCCCATCAATATGTAAGACGGCACCACTCTATGGAAACTTTTTTATTAGATTTTTTGCCTCTTCCAAATGGGGAACAACTGACTGATGG
The DNA here is from genome assembly GCA_028646485.1 of Cryptoprocta ferox. NCBI lineage: Eukaryota > Metazoa > Chordata > Mammalia > Carnivora > Eupleridae > Cryptoprocta > Cryptoprocta ferox. Next base: position 108,751,932 of record CM053574.1, on the reverse strand, counting down.
TAATTTTGATACTCACTCCATTGCACTAGGTTCATCACAAAGAGAGATTATGGTTGTACAGATTCACGCACAGATATGATGGTTTTCTCATCTTATTTCCTGGAGTCCCATATATCAAAACCAGGATAAAGAAAAGAAAACAGAGGAAACCTCTGAGTTTTCTGAGCATGGGAACTAGAAAAAAAAATAAAGAGTCCAATTGTGGCATAACAAAACTAGAATGGAATTGAAACAATTGAAGATTGAATCAAATGAATGATAACCCGTATTTATTTTTTTTACTTTTTTAAAATGTTTATTTTTGAGAGAGAGACAAAGCATGAGAGCAGAGGGACACAGAGAGAGGGAGAAACAGAAACTGAAGTAGGGTCCAGGCTCTGAGCTGTCAGCACACAGCCCAACATGGGGCTTACATTAACGAATTGTGAGATCATGACCTGAGCTGAAGATGGATGTTTAATTGACTGAGCCACCCAGGCTTCCCTCATATTTAATTGTTGAGAAGAGATTATCTCAAAGGAGAGGAAAATGGAGATTTACAAGAGGAATGGAAAGGTCCTAGAAAGATCAGGACCTTCTTGAGGACCTCTCTGGAAAGCAGCATTATGAAGGCAGCAATTCCTTGAGGTTAAAGGCCTAATAGCAAAGGAGGAGTGAGGGTGATGCACTGAACAGGGTGAAGAGAGTTACATACCTTCCTTAAACCTCATTCTCTTGGGGAACCTGCAGTGTTTGGAAGCTAATTAAGATCTTGAACTCAAAGACAGTTTTGCACATTTTCCTGAATGTGTGTGTGTGTGTGTGTGTGTGTGTGTGTGTGTCTATCTTATAGTAAGATCATTTGTGATCAAGGCGTCACCCTCCTCTTCCATTAGGCATTAGGTTACATTACTTTTCAGTGCTATTAGTGACAGGAATCTGGATTTTGGCCACAGAAGTATTAATGGAACAAATAATCACCAAATTCTTGATATCTGGATATATTTCCAATATGTTTCAAGATTTTTCAAGTTAAAAAAGAATTAGTAACGTAGTAAAAAATAGTCTATTCTCAAAATTAGTAGTTTTTATAAAGAAAGGCCTGAAGTACATTATAGAGTTTGAGTGAGATTGTTCTGAGTGTATAGGCATTTTTCTGAAGAAAACTCTCTAATTCTCTTTTTATCCAACTTCTACTCTGGTCTCACATGGAGACCATGACCCATTCCCCCCCGCTTAGTTGACAATTTCTATCATTATTTTAGGTTGGTCATATTCCCTACAGCATGAAAATGTGAGAGTCTTGGCCTAGACTCTCTGAGCATCTTTTCTTTCTTTCCTTCTTTCTTTCTTTTTCTTTCTTTCTCTTTCTCTTTCTTTCTTTCTTTCTTTTTCTTTCTTTCTCTCTCTCTCTCTCTCCCTTTCTTTCTTTCTTTCTCTCTCTCTCTCTCTCTCTCTCTCTCTCTCTCCTTCTCTCTCTCTCTCTCTTTCTCTCTCTCTCTCTCCCTCTTACTATTGCCCATATTAAGGGTTTTCCAAATACTCAAGTTTTTGTATTGTTGAGAGATTTCATTTCCACTTTGAGCTATTTTTGCGTATCTGTGATTCTGCAAGAGAAAGGATGAACTTGTGTAAAAATTATGGATTGTCAACTTTTTCAAATTAATATATTTTGGGGGAAAAAGGAAAAAAACCAGGGAGTCTGAAAAGGCTTAATGTTCTTTTCTTTTGTCCTCTTTCTTTTCTTCCACCAACATCACCTGTCTTTTTCTAATTTAAAAACATAAAGGGAGGGCTGGAAATTAACCCAGCATGGCCCCGTATTTAGTGATACATTTGAGAGAGAGAATACATCTACATTAATTGTAATAAGTGGACTTCTACATTATCTGAGACATTATAATAGCTTATGTATCCGCTCCATTTTTTTTCTATTTCATGCTGCTGACAATTGAAGATAAAGAGGATTTTGTTTGAGACATGGGTCAGTTCAGTACTCTTCAGTACTTCACTTCAGTACTCTTTTTCTATAAAATACTATGACCCTGTTACAGCCACGGATGAAGGCTAGATAACTTTAGGTAACTGGAGGATAAGGAGGAGCTCGTTTGCTCATTCTTGTCACTTAGTTAGTTCCTTTTTCTCTGACACTGGTGGACTGTCTTTGACAAACATTTACTCTCGATGCAATGGTAGTCCTTAAAATCTGATTTTTAAAGAGAAAAAAATTCCTATTAGAAAGAGATATCTCTACCACAAGAAGTCTCTATCATATGAAATTTGTTTTAAGATCAAGTGTTAAGTAACAAGAACAAGAACTACTTTTGTGAACAAAAGCACTACAAAACATTTGCATAGACACTGGTGGCTAGTTTGGCTTTATTGACATAAAAGGCATTGTGTATCAAGGAAAGAATCACATTTCCATGTCATATTATATATCAGAGAACACAAAATGGGTATAAATAGAAAATTCTTCCCTTCCTTTAGGAAGTACTTATGGACTGAAGAAAGTAAAGACAGGTATCCTTCCCTTGGAGACTGAAAGAAAAATAGACTTCTTTTGGAACCACAGAAGATTTAGCTCAAAACAGGATTACTCTGAAATATACCTACAAATCAGGAAGATTTAACAGCATCTCTTAATACTGAACAGTATCTAACAAAATCTGTTTAGTTTATTCCTTTCTTTCCTTGTCTGACAGAAGTAGAAAATTAAACCATCTATTGAATACAAAGTCAAGTACTACCACTTGAATGCTATAGTAACAACCAGAGCTCAAGAAATTAAAATCTGAGGAAATACTGTCTTCATAAAGGTTTATGGACATAGATCGTTGTTCTCATTGTGCTGCAGAAGGCACAGACTTGAGAAAAGTCAATAGCCTCACTTAGGTTTTCCCAGAGTATAGAAAAAGCTGATAATAACAGCATAATTAATTTCTTCAGAAGAAATTTATTTTCAGCTGAGTTTTAGGTTATTGAATACATTCACCTAATATGAGCTAGTAGCTTATACACAGATTCTGAAGTCAATATTGTAAAAATACCGACCACAGAATAATTGGGATTGATTACTTAATCCTTCAAAGGAGGTATGTTTATTTAAGACAGACAGTAATGGGGCAGCTGGCTGGCTCGGTTAAGCGACCTGCTCTTGATCTCAGCTCATGTCATGGTCTCAGGGTTCCTGAGTTTGAGCCCTGTGTTGGGCTCTGTGCTGATAGTGAGGAGCCTACTTGGGATCCTCTCTCTTCTCTCTCTCTGCCCTTCCCTGTTCATGCTCTCTCTCTCTCTCTCTCTCTCTCTCAAAATAAATAAACATTAAAAATTATAAAAAGAGAGATAGTAATAAATTAAGGATTTGTGCTCTAATCCCTAGAGCAAAGACCAGCAAATAAAATAGTAAAAGTGGCAATGATAACAATAAAATAGATACAGCTAAAAAAAATCAATAAAAGACATAGAAGGAAACACTACAATTATTCAGTGAATCCAAATGAAGGTAGAAAAAATAAACAAAAAGAATGAAACATTTAAAAGTCAGTAGGAAGGCAACACACCAAAACCTAGCTGTATTGATAAGCACATTAAATGTAATCAAAGTAAACATTTAAATTAAAAGCTGACATCTTGATTAGATATAAATATGCAATGTTTCCAGCAGATGAAATACAAATATAAAAGTGACTTAAAAGGGAAATGACTAGAAAAGATGTATCACATAAATAAGAAATCTGGAGTGGTTAAATGAATATTAGAATAGTATAATTAAAGGTAAGATATAATATAAGACACAAAGGAGAATGTTTCATCATAATAAAAAAGTTTAATTTATCAGTAAGACAAAATAATCCTCAATAGGTATGTGTATGTATTTAATAACAAAACTCCAAAAGTACTTAAAGTTTATTTTAACATATCTAAAAGTATAAAAATATAAATCTAATATTATAGTTAGAAATTTCATCATCAGTAATTGGTAGAGCCCATAGCTTCATATATATACATAAACATTTTATGTGTATACTTAAATATATATACAGAATAGATGTATACACATATATGTGTATATGATTAATAATACAAAAGATGTGGACATAATCAAACATCTTAACCTAATGATAATAGTAATTGATATTGTGAAATATTATCCTTCAACTGCAACATATATTTTTTGATAATAAAATGAGAAAATAATTGTTGAGGGTACATATTCTTTATAAAGACACATTAAGTATAAAATAAAATACAGCATATACTGCACATAAAACAAGTGTCAATATACTCTAAAGTATTGAAATCATACATAGTTTATTTTCTGATCACCACAAATTTGTATTTAAGAAGGTCAGAGACTATCTAAAAATAGGTAAGTTTGAAGCTGGCTTGAGTTCAGTATTTCTACCCTCATTAATCCTTTTTATATGGCCACTCCTCGGAAAGAGAAAGGTACTCACTTTTTCTTTCAATTCTGAAACACATGTTAAAAGCAAATTACAGAACTCTTCCCTTATCCATGGGATATCCAAGACTCCCTGTGAGTACCTGAAACTGCAGATAGTACCAACCCTATACATACTAAGATTTTCCTACACATACATTTGATAAAGTGTAATATATAAATTAGGCACATTAAGAGATTAACAACAATAACTAATGATAAAATAGAACAATTTTAATTGTTCTGTATTAATTGTACTGTAATAAAAGTTGTGAATGTGCTCTCTCCCTCTCAAAATATCTTAATGTATTGTACTTACCCTTATTGTGATGATGTGAAATGATGAATTGTCTGTGTGATGGGATGAAGTGAGGTGAATGATGATACTCTGACTTCAGACCATGGTTTAATGTGGGTGGCTGAAACCACGGAAAGTGGAACCTTGGATAAGGAGGCCTACTGGGCCAAATATATGCTACTGTGCTCCACTGTTAAATGAACAGCTCTTTGCCAAAGAGCAAATAAAGTTTCATTTTTAATTTAGTGATTGATCTTTATGTGCACAGACCTCTTAAAGCTAGAAAACTCAGGAAGATGGAGTGGGGTAGAGTAGGATTCAGGTATGAAAACCATTCAGAATTCACTATAAGATATTGCTACCAAATGAAGGAGATTGAAAACATTTCAAAAGTAATCCTAAATTTGTTGAATACAGGAAAGGAAGGTAAAAGTGGATGTTGGTAATTCTTGGAATATAAATTTTGCCCCTACAATTTACTTTTCCTCTTTCTAAGTCCTTAAACAAACTACTAAATAGTTATATACCAATTTTAGATTTTATATAATTAGATAATAATACTTAAATTCTTTATCTGGCTATGATTTGACTATTTAATATTCCTCAAATGTTATGATAACGGAAATTTCTAAATAATTCTAATATTAAGGAAAATATTTCCCTATTAATACCAGAGAAAAATATCCATTAGATTTTTTATTTGGGTGGCAGAAAAAAATACAAGTCATTACATTAGAAATAAAATTTCTGTAAATATTTATTTAGTTGTTAATAGATTTCAACTTTTTTTGAAAATAAAAATTATTAAACAGCATTATAAGGACCATCCAGAGAACATAAAAAAAACTTAGTAAGAAAAAAACCCTGTCAACTGGCCTATTTATTCCATTATTCTCCATTTTTTCCTTCACATTAAATCTGAAACTAATACTCAAGTCCACTCTAAGATAAAGATATAATATTTAATTTTTTAAAATATAAGCTATTTACCTTCCCTGTTTGTTTGTTTGTTTGGGACACTTTTAACAAGCTGGTTTGAATTTTTTGGCAGTTCACAGGCTGAATGAAGACACATGGTCTGATTATAAGGTACAGTTATTAAAATCTATTTTCATGAAACCATTATTTTTGCAAAGTTTAATAAAAATAGTGTTATGAAATCCATAGGCAGAGAAGAAAAACTATATATTGTTTATATACTTTTTGGATCTTCATCCATACGTTGAAATATTTAGCCATGGTCATACTACCCTGGTTATTGTGAAATAGTCCCATCAGTACATTTAGCCATAGTATTTTCTAGAAAAGATACTGACCATTTCACTATTTCAATAATAGAAAGCCCCACTTAATTCTGTGTTTTCTAGAATGGTGGTCTCTAACTTCATCTGAGCTTGAATGAAATGAAAATTTCCTCTAATTCACATGAAATGCTTTCTGCTTAATTATAGTAGGGATATAGAAAATTGCTTTCATGGAAGAGAACAGCAATGCCTGAGAATACCAGAGCATTTGGGCATCCCAAACTGGATGGCATCCAATTGCACACAATGAATCACAATTATAGACAGGCATAAACCAAAAGCTAATGTGAGCCAGAACTCTGTATCTAGTTTGACTGACTTTGTTTTATTCAAATTAAAATTTGTTTTATTCAATTTGAAAATGTTCTCAAACCACTGAATGATTTGATATAATTACTTATTTTAAAAACATATTTGAGGGTAAAGCTCACATTTGCTTTTTACATGTTTTATATTTCGATATACAAATTTCATATTAAATGAGTATAATTTAGGAATACAATATTATGGGTGATAGGTATTAAGTAGGGCACTTGTGATGAGCACTGGGTGTTATATGTAAGTGATGAATCACTAAATTCTACTCCTGCAACTAATATTACTGTACATGTTAGCTAATATCTATTATATTTTTTTAATTTTTTAAGTGTATTTATTCTGAGAGAGAGAGAGAGAGAGAGAGAGAGAGAGCAAGCACGAGCCAGGGAGGGACAGAGAGAGAGAGGGAGAGAGAGAACCCCAAGCACGCTCCGGACTGACAGCGTGGAGCCCAATGAGGGGCTCAAACTCATAGGCTTGTGAGATTATGACCTGAGCTGAGATCAAGAGTTGCTTAACCACTGAGCCACCCAGGCACCCCACTAATTAAAATTTAAATAAAACTTGAAATATTAAAAATAATAAAAAGTAATAAAATAATTATGATAGGTATGGACAAAGATATAGAATATGATATAAAATTACTATAGGTGAAAGTTTATTATATAAATAAACCATATATAAATGGTTTATTTATATAATGTTTGTAGGAATACAGGCAATAGGGAGATGGAAAAGGATCAAGTTTACCTAGTGGAAGTAGCAAGATTTGTAGAAATTGGTGCAGATCAACAAGACAAAGATAAGGCAGCGGATAGAGACTGGGGATGGAGGGAAGATTGTGAACAGAATAAAGAGGCAAAGGTATAGGGTAATATGGATTATTTTAACTACAGGAGGATGGGTTAGCAAGATCTCAGTGTTATTTCTGTCTGATAATTAGAGTCTGGGTCAAGACTGTCACATTCCACTCCTCATTGTCTCAGTAATGGTACATCAATCCTCATTTGGGGTAATGAAATTACAAAGAGAAAAACTTCATGCAAATAGAAAAGAATTGTATTTGAGCAATGACTACATAAGGCATAGTTAGTTGCACCTTTAGAGAAGGAATGAAGGGAAGTTTGGGTGGAGATTTCCACATAAAAAACTGTCATTCATAGGTGAAGAATGTGACCTATATTCTTAAACGTGTTGACAAAACATGTGGGCTATGGGAGCTTTCTGTCTTGTCTTCTTGCTTCTCCTGCATGGGAAGGTTTTAGTCAGTGTAACGTTACGTAATCCATCATGTATTTGTGTGGCCAGATTTTCTTGCTTAGGGTTCTCATGCATCACTCTTCATATGTGACACTTCAAATATTAGAAATGTAGAGTTGGGAAACATGAATGATCCCTCTGTCAATAATGTCTTTGGAATTCAGAGTAATCTATGTAGCCTTTAATTCAGAACATCCTCCCCACTCTTACCTTTACTTTGAAGGATTGGGACCAGTTATAGAGGAGGACTGCGTAGGGAGTCAATAGCTTGGAATACTGAACAAACAGGTAGTGATGCAGGGTCTGTGGGTTTAGAAGATGAACCTACACTTACGGGGGTATAGATGGACTCTGTCAAAGCCCCGCATGCTTGCCTGAGGTGTGGTTTCATTAGAGATTCTGCACCTAGATCCGTATATTCTTAATTTATTGTTAAGGGCATTTTAGAAATGGTAGAGATACTTTTTCCCTCAAGAGAGTATTGAGAAGTAGGGCCCATTTAGGGGAGGAGAAAATGTTTTTCATCAGAGGAAAAACAAGTCCTCAATCAGAGAAGAAACCCAAAAGTATGAGTATTATAAAAATGTTTCCTTACCCAAAATCAAGATGTCCAAAAAGATGAGGATTAAGAAAATAGGCAATGGGGCTGAAGCGACATCTGTAAGATATGACTAAGGTATAGCCAGGGCCTGAGAGATAGAATAAAACCATTTTTAACCGTTGTTTTATCGCTAGCATCTAGAATACTTGCAAGGTTATAGGAGGCTATTAACAAGTTTTGTACTTGAAGTGATGAATGAGAAAAAAAAACCTCGTACATTTCTCCCTATTCTTCCCTATACGTATAATTTAATAAATTACGTATGTGGTCTCTTTATTGGCTTTGTGTTTAATTTGCACATTTCCTCATTCTAACATAATTATAGTAAGTCAGCTAAACTGACCACTTTCTGCTGATTTTATTTCTTAGCAATATTTTTTTACTATTAACTAAAACTTTATTCCTTTTTCCTCTTTCTATATAATAGAATGTCTCACTTTCCTTTTTTAAGATTTGTCTCCCTGCTATATCAAGAATAATGAGAAACTATATTACAATACACTAGTATTCCTAGTAGAAATAATATCGTATATCCAAAGGTTCTTTTATTTATAATAATGTTTATATGGTTTATTTATATAATGTTTGTAGTGTAAAGCACATATATATTAGGTACACAGCTCAAAGAATTTTTATAAAATTAAAACACCTGTGTACCTACCTCTACTCACCCTATGCATATTGACTTGTCCCTAATCTATCATTACCCCTTTACTAATTACCATCTTATTTTGAACACTTTATAGACATAGTAATCTCAGTATGTTCTCTTTTCTGTCTGGCTTTATTCAAGCAATATTATGTTGTTGAGATTCATCTATGATGTTCTTTTATATTTCAGAATAATGTTTAATTGTATGAATAAACCTCAATTATTGTTTTAATCTACTCTACCATTGATAGGGTTAAAATTAAATAAAAAATGTACATCAGACTTGAGAATTCCCTGAGCAGACAAAACTATTTAAGCCAGTCAAGCAAAACTAACTTTAGCTTATTTCCTCAAAACAGCATAACTTAGTTTATTTCTTGTAAATGTCTCTAATTATCATAAAATAAAATTAAGGTCATCCTTTTTAAAAATAAAATGAGAATGTGCCTCAGTGACTCAGTTGTTAAGCACCTGATGTCTGCTCAGGTTATAATCTCATGGTTGGTGAGCTCAAGTCCCCCATCAGTCTCTCTCTTTCTCTCTCTCTCTCTCTCTCTCTCTGCCCTTCTCTCTCTCTCTCTGCACCTCACTCACTTGTGCCCTCTCTCTCTAAAAAAAAAAAAAAATGAGTTAATCACTTTTAACCAATCCCCTGCCATATGGAAACTCCATTGTAATAACTAACCAATCATTGTAAAAGTTAAGCAACTTCCTCATTTCTACTTTTTAAGCCTTCCTGTAACATTATGTTTCTAAGCTTCATAATGAATTTGGGTTTGAATGTTCCCAGTTAATGAATTGTTCTCATATGACAATAAACTCTTACTAAATATTGTTTTATTGATCTAGTGATCTTCATTTTGTTATTTCTAATTTTTTGACAATAGGAATTTGAATATTTCCATTTTGAAGCTTTATGAATATTGTTTTGAACATTCTTATACATGTGTTTTAGTGTATACATATATATATTTATTTATTTATTTATTTATTTCTCTTAGAGATATATCTGGGAGTAAATTTTTTCAGCCATAGGTTATACATATGCTGGTCTTTAATAGCTATTCACAAATGGGGTTTTCCAAAGTGCTTACAACAATTTATATTCTTAGAACAATTACATTGGTGGTGCACATACAGAACATATTGTACAACATTTATTATTCAGAGTTTTGTTTTGCTTGAATTCTAGCCATTCTAGTGGGTTTTCTTGATAATAAGTTGTGAAGCTTGGAAAAAAATGGTATCTGAGAAACAAAAGCAGTCCCTGCGTTTTAGAATAGAAATTAAAATTTGTTTTCAAGGCAGATTTTGGTTTTCCCCTGTGGAACGTCATTTGCTGGGCCACTAATCACTAAAAGCAGTTCTTATGGAACTCCTTAATATAGAGAAATGAGAAAATTTTGGTGCTTCAGAATCAGTTATTTGATAATTACTCTATTTTGAAGTGTAATCTGAAAAGCAAAATAACAGCAACCTACTCTGTAAACTAGCATAACTTAGATTATTTTGAAGCTCTGGTTATATTAAAGCTCTTAAGCTTCAAAAACTCTGATTTACTATATATATTTTGCCCATTTCCTTAAGGTTGCTCTAGAATTTACATGTATATATTAACCTATCAAAATCTACTTCAAGTTTCTATTGATTTAATTCCAGTGATTCAGAAACATTACTCTTGCATGGCTCTACTTCTCCCCTCTTCTTTTTGAGCCATTATTATTATAAGTGTTGCAGTATTTAATAAACCCAGCATAATGTTTTTATTATTACTTTTGTAATCATGTTTTTTAAATTGTTATTATTAGAGTGTAGTTGACATACAATTTTATATTAGTTTCCGATGTACAAAATAGTGATCAGGCAATTCTATACATTACATAGTGCTAACCACGACAAGTTGTTTATAATCATATATTTTTAAAGACATCACAAGAAGAAAAGAGAGTAATATCTACTTTTGGTGTTTGTACCAATAACCTTATTTATCATTTCTAGTTCCCATAATTTATTCCTGTGAATCCAAGTTACTCTTTGCTGTCATTTACTGAGCCCCAAACACCTTTGCTCTCATTGCCTTCTTTGTGCTGTGACTGGCCCAACAATACAATTACATATACATATACATGTATATATATATGTATATATATGTGTGTGTATCACTTATATTTAGATTTATTAAATTGGTTTTAAGTCAATTAAGGGAAATATATGCAGTTATATATACTGTCTCTTATAATTTCATAATTGTCTTTACTAGTTCTGTTTTTATGTCTGTAGATTTGAATATCTGTCTGGGTTTACTTTTGTTCAGCCTCAAGAACTTCCTTTAGTATTTCTTGTAATATTTCTCTGCTAGCAACAAATTATATAAGTTGTTTTATAACTAGGAATGTCTTTTATTTTGGTTTCAGTTTGATGGATGTAGGATACTTCACTGACAGTTTTTTCTTGCAGGACTTTGAATAAACTTTCTAATTGCTTCCACTACTTTTTTTTAATGTTTATTTTGAGAGAGAGAAGAGAGTGAGCAGGGGCAGAGAGATAATCCCAGCACATAGCCCAACATGGGGCTGGATCCCATGGATCATGAGATCATGACTTGAGCTGAAATCAAAAGTCAGACCCTTAATCGACTGAGACACCCAGTCATACCAACTTCAACTACTTTACATAAGAGTTCACTGTTATTTTTATTGGGGATCATTTATAAGAAATGAGTCATTTTTCCCTGGATATTTTCATATTTTTTTGCTTTATTATGGCTTTTCACCATTTTTAACATGATGTGTTTGCTTTATTCTACTAGGATCTGTCAATCTATTTGGAAGTGTAGATTAATATTTTTCCTCAAATTTGAGTCTGGAATATGCATTGTCCAGTAATTCTCACCTGGTCTTCCTTAGATGTTATCTATTGTAGAGAAATCATTAACTCCTGTCCTTTAGAAGGAGGACATATGCTATCTGCAATATGAGGCATATGTAAAGTGGGGTGGACATGCAGGTCCTAGCAAAAATAAAAGCAGAAAAGAAGCAAAAAGCAGATTTTTATGGAGTCCTTCAGTTTCCCTGTCTCAAAATTGTCTCTCCTAGTATGGAGTCCCCACTTAGTGAATGAGCCAGTGTTAGTGCCTGTAATTTCTGCTTCTATAGGTTTGACTATTTTAGATATCTTATATAAGTGGAGTGATGCATCCAAAAGAATAAAATACTCAAGAATAAACCTAATCGAGGAGATGAAAGATTTGTACATTGAAAACTATAAAATAGTGATGAAAAAATTAAAGCAGACATGAATAAATAGAAAGACATCATCAAATTATGTTTTAAAAAATAACTTTGGCTGGGATCCCATGGTGGCTCAGTTAGTTAACTATTGAACTTAACTCAGGCCACGATCTGACTCATGAGTTCCAGCTCCACATTGGGCTCGCTGTTGTCAGCACAAAGCCCACTTTAGATCCTCTGTTCCCCTCGCTCTGCCCCTCCCAAGTTCGTGGTCGCTCTCTCTCTCTCACTCAAAAATAAAATAAAACATTAATATATATATCTTATATAATATATATTATATATATAACTTTATAAAACTTTGACCTGTTTCACTGAGAATTAGGTCTTTGAAGTTCTTCACAAAATGTCTTTCTGTCAAAAAAAATAAAAACCCTTATATTTAGACGTCAGTATTCCTGAATGCTTTTATTATTACCAAAGATGGAACTATTCCCGTTTAAGAACTTCTCTTTTAATTGGTTACCAGCAGGGGGCGCCTGGGTGGCTGAGTCCGTTAAGCCTCCGACTTCAGCTCAGGTCATGATCTCACCCTTTGTGGTGGGAGCCCCAGGTCGGGCTCTGTGCTGACAGCTCAGAGCTTGGAGCCTGCTTTGGATTCTGTGTCTCCCTCTCTCTCTCTCTCTGTCCCTCCCCGACTCATGCTATCTCTGTGTCTCAAGAATGAATGCACATTAAAAAAATTTTAATTGGTTACCAGCAGGATAAGACAACAGCAGGTGAGAACTATTTTTTTTTCACTTTTTACCAAAAAAAAAAAGTCAAAAAACGTGGCCCATCTTTGTTTATTAAGTATGTTCTGGAAGGGTGAACTTATACAGAGTATGTTATTTAGGAGTATATTAACTAGATTTTGGGGAATCCAACATGTATTCTTAGGGCCTTTGTATATGCTACCGAGTCAGAAAATAATTTTTGCTTATATGGCAGGATTTTTCTTGAAAGCAAAGTCAAACATCCTAAAAAATCTACAATTTTAAATAATAAAACAAGACAAACTATGAACAATAAGAAGATATGAACTCTACCTTTTCAAGTGGCTAGATGTGAATAGTCTTGCAGAAGTTTGAAAAACAGTGAAAAAAAATGGATACACTTGGAAATTCATATTTAAAAAGTTTAGCTGGACACAATCACACAGAAACTTACTAGAAACAAGAAGAAATCCAGTTTGAGTTCATTGTGTCAGTATACAACCTTTTCTAATAAATTATTTGTTGCTATTACATGTAAGTGTCAGTGATATTTTGTTAAAAAGTGTGCTGGGGACCAGAGTGAAGTATATAGTCTGTCTGCTGACCTCTGTATACAAAGTTGGAGGAATAGCAACCAATTGAGATCATCCCTGAAAGGATCCTTGAAGAACATCTGAAGCCCCAACATTATGATGATATGAGGAGAAAACTATAGCTGAACAATCAGAAACGTGCTCTGCAGCATCGTCAGCAGACTGACCATAAACTCGCATTTCAGACACTGTCAGATGAAAATAAATGAATGCACTGATTTCTTAATAAAGACTTTGATAATTGATACTCCCACTCTACCTATGTAACAAAACAATGGCAACATAAATCAAGGGAGTCACCATATAAATTATTGAGGTATTAAAAATGTAAGGGGAGGGGCACCTGGGTAGCTCAGTAGATTAAGCATCTGACTCTTGATTTCAGCTCAGGTCAATATCTCACCATTCATGGGATCGAACTCCACGTCAGACTCTGTGCTGACAATGCAAAGGCTACTTGTGATTCTTGTCTCCCTCTCTCTGCCCTTCTCCCATCTCTGTTTCTTTCTTTCTCTCTCAAAAATAAATAAATATTATATATATATATATATATATATGTATATAAAGAAAGATCATCATAACATTGTAGTTCTTAGCATCTCATATCATTGATAAGGTATTTTATATGACTGTGCTCACAATAAAGTAAAAGAAGTCATACCTTCTGGTTAGCAGGATGATGAGTCTTTTAAAAACATAATTTGTATTTCTAAAATACATTATGCCAAGGTATTAGGGTAATTATTGAGGTAATATATGTAACTAGCATACAAAGTAAAATCTCTATAAACTATTTTTCCACGTGTTTTCTTCCCCTTTCATTTTTAAGAAGGTAACACTGAAAACATCAAATTAAAAGTTTTCTTTAATATATGCTTATATTTTACACCATAAAGGATTCTAAAAGCATCAAACAAATAAATCTGAAAGACCATGTATTTTACCTAAAGATGATAATTACTTATTCAAATTTGGAATAAGAATTCTAAGGGCTAGTTTATTTCCAACAATGATGATGTTGACTAAGCATTCAGAGAGGAAGAGCAAATTATAGAAAAATCAGTACAGATTAGAGTAAGTGTTTACATTAGTAATATAGAAGTCCCAAGTGTTACACAAAAGAACAAAATTTGAGAAGAAATCCAAATAAGAAGTTTTCTCCAAATTAGATGAATGGATGGAATTGCTCTATGTCTGGCAACCGGCTTATCTTTGCACTATTTCATGCTAACTACATGAAAGTTAGTCTCAGATGCTTGTGATTCTATACAAATATCTGTTACCATCCAAATGGTGTTTTGAAAAAAACATGTATTATTTATTTACTATATTTTGACCTAACAAAAATGTAAATCACCTGAGCTGTTTGAGTGAGCAATTGAGTGAGCAATTGATTTTGAATTTGGGGGGAAATGTGCTGCCATTTTGACAAAAACATGGATTAGCTTTAAAGGAGTTGTCCTTATGTTGTTGTTGTTGTTGTTTTGCCTTAGTACTTACCACATAATTCTTTATAAACAATTGTTTAATAAAACAGTAAGAGTAAATAAATGACTGTATTATTTTTCCATTCATATGAATAAAATACATATATTGTTTACATTGTGATTTATTGAAAGAAAGAAAAAAATAATAGAAAAAAAAAGTCCATTGAGTCTACCTGACTTCAACAATAACCTAATTGGATTATGTAGTCCCTTAATATTTAATTCTGCTATGACTATGGGTAGATATAGGTCTATCTTTGCATTATTTGTTTTCTATTTATCCTCTCTAGCTTTTCTTCTTCTGTTTCTCCTTATGTATCTTTTTAAGTTTTCTAAATTTCTTAGAATTCTATTCTAATATATCCATTGTTTTAAGTTATGTATTCTTACATATTTTTGTCATGCTCTAGATGGCATGGCATGCATCTTTAAATTTTATGGTCAACTGAGAGGTAACGTACTGCTGCACAGAAAACAGAAATTTTTCAGTCATAAAGACATATTTCCACCTTTCATGGTCATTTTATGTTATAGTTGGCATATGTATTAAATCTACAGTATTATAAACCAATAAGACAATGTTATAATTTTTGATTTAGTACCTATGTAGTTTTTAAAGAAAATAGGAGAACATCTACTCTTTTCATATGTACCTGACAATTTATCTTTGATATGCTGTTCATTTATTTTTAAAAATCTGAGTTTACCTTGCTATTATTTCCATTCGCAGTGAAAAATGTCCTTCACTATAAATTTTGGTATGGTAACAAAAATAATCTTAGATTAACTTTATGGGAAAATATATTTATTTCATTATTGAAAGATCTTTTACTGGATATAGAATTCTGCAATGAGGTTTTTGTCATTTTTCTTTCAGTGCTAAATATAGTTCTGCAGTCTTCTAGGCTATGCAGATTTTTTTAAGTTTATTTATTTTTATGTTGAAAGAGAGACAGCATGAAAGGGAGCATATGCACATGAGTGAGGGAGAGGCAGAGAGAGAGGGAGAGAGAGAATCCCAAGAAGGCTGCCCTAGGCTACATAGTTTTTGATTAGTACTTGCAGTCATTGGAAGATTATTCCCCTGGAATAATGTCATATATTTTTTTCTGACCGATTTCAAGATTTTCTACTTATCATTGTTTTTCAAGAGTTTGTCTGTGATGTCCCTACATTTAATTCTTCAAATTTGCCCCATTTGGGGGTCGCTGAGCTTCTCAAATGTGTACAATTGTTTATTGCACCAAATTTTGGAATTTTAGTGATTATCTTAGACTTTTTCCTAATTTATAGAAGAAATCGATATAATTCATTGAACTTCTTGGCACTATACCTGATATTCAGGGATGAATTCTCATCTCCTCTGATCCTAGATTCCATGTTTTCCAGATTTGTGTTATTTTTTAATTCCATTCTGTTTCTTGTTTCTTTCTCTCTATGCTTTTGTCTCTTGCTCCTGTATCTTTAAAATGTCTAAGTTTTAAAAAAATGCCTATGATATTGGAGACATCAAATATTCATTAATGTTCAAATATTCATTTTAATAACTTAATCTCTCTTATTACATCACCCTTAAAATTAGTGTTTTAACTTGAACAAGTTTTCTACATAATATTTTATCATTAAAAAATAACTTCATCTAGCACCTGATCTTTATTTAAAACTTTTAAAGCCTAATACAGCATATATATGCAACACATAATTTAAGCTTATAGCTTGATGATTTAAAACAAACTGAACAGACTTATGTAACTATTACTCCAACAAAGAAATGAAATATTAATTGCATTCCAAAAACATCTTTTAAGCTTCTTCCCAACTGTTGCTACCTTTAACAGATACAAAGAAATACACTTTCCTTCTTCTTCCATTGAATGTCTCTTTTCTTTCAGTTTGGGAGGTCTCTATCATTACTTTGGCAAATATTATATGGCAGAAATAAAGCTGGTGTCAGCTTCTGTATTGAAGCCTTAAGAGAGCTGCAGCTTACAGTTTTATCTTTTGGAAGCTTATTTTGGAAGCCAGCTGCCATGTAAAAAGTTTGACTATTCTGATACACGCATATTATGATAAGTCAAAGCCATGTAATGAAACCCTGGAGAAAGAGACATAATGGGAGTGGAGATGGGCCCAATGAAAACTGAGTAAAGGAATCATTTGAAAAGTAAATCTTCCAGCCCTAGCCGACCCTGCTGAGGCTGTGTCAGTCAGAGTTGAACCACCTAGTCAAGTCATTTCTGAACTCCTGTCCCAAAAATTTATGAAACGCTAAGGGGCATCTTGAAGCCACCATGTTTGATATGTAGCAACAAATAACTGGAATAAGATGATAAATACTGGAACATTCCTTGGTCCTTATTTCTCACTATCCTGAATTCTATCATCATAGCCTAATCTGGTCTGTTTTTGACTGTATGTAATTGAATTATATAAATGTTTGTGGGTAGGGCTTATTTCACTCTTTTTAGTTATGACATGCACCTGTGTGTGTGTGTGTGTGTGTTTGTGTGTTTATACGTGTTAGACCACCCTCTTATTTTTCATTGCCTAAAATGAAATATATAAACCTAGTGAACATAATACTATATATATAATGTGTGTGGATGTATATACATATACTCATATATATGAAATGAATATATCAAATTTAATGTCAATTTCCATATGATGAACATTTTAGTTATTCCACATTTTGGATTATTATAAGTAACACTTCCATAAATATGTTTGCAAATGTCTTTTATTGCAACTTTACATGGATTTCTGCTGGTTATAAATAAGAGTAAAATTGATGAGTCATAATAAATTTACATTTTCAATTCTAGTAAGCAACAATAAACATTTCTTTTCTTTGTACCAATTACATTTATACCAATGTATACTCCCACCAGCAGTGTTTGAGAATGCCAGTTACTGCAAATCCCTGCCAAAATTTAAGATTGTTAACTTTATAAAACTGTGTCTATTCTGGTCAGTATCTCAGTGTGATTAAATTGTTTTTCACTGACAACAAATGAGAATGGTTATATTTTTATATTTTTATTGGCCACTAGGATATTATCTTTGCAGAGTGATTGCTTAACGTCTGTCTTTTTTCTGTTTGTTCTCTGCCTTTTATGCATGAATTCTTTCATACAGGGATTCTTTTAAAAATATATTAGCATTTGGGGTGCCTGGATGGCTCAGTCAGATAAGCATCTGACTTCACTCAGGTCATGATCTCACATTTCATGGGAGATCATGCCCCAACTCAGGCTGTGTGCTAACAGCTCAGAGCCTGGAGCCTGCTTCGGATTCTGTGTCTCCCTCTGCATCTGCCCCTCCCCCACTGGCACTATGTCTCTCTCTCTCTCTCTCTCAAAAATAAACATTAAGAAAATAATTTAAAAAATAAAAATATATATATTAGACACAAGCCTCTTGTTGGTTATATGTGTTGCAAATATCTTCTCTCATTCTATAACATCTTTTCATTATGCTAATGGTATCTCTTGATTTTTAATTTTTTAAATTTTAATAGGTAAACAATCATGTCATGTTTGGTATTTTTCGTGTGTCCTATTTAAATAAATTTCGTAACATGAATGGAATTAATGTATCCTCATATATTGTAATCCACACATTTTATTTCTTTTTGGTTTTACATATATATCTACAGACCAGCTTACTGTTTTTGATTTTGTGGTGAATCAAATATCAATTTTTTCGTGCTTTTCATATGGATATTCAATCCTTTATTGAACGTTTATTGAACCAGAACATTTTACTGAAAAGAATAATACTAACGATTCTGCAAGGCTAGCTCATTTTAAATAAGACAGCCATATGTACTTGGTTCCATTTCAGGACTCTATTCTGTTTCATAGACCTATTTGTTTATTCTTGTGTCAATACCAATTCTCTGAACTAGTTTAACTTTAATACATGTATTAAAATCCAGCAGAGTACATTCAACCACTGTGTACTTTTTCAAGATTGCCTTTGCTATATTTGGCTCTTGTATTTCCATATATTTTTTAAGAACCAACTTGTACATTTTCACAAAAACACATGCTTAAACTTTGATTGGGGCTGCATCATAATTTCTGGACGGGGTGGATATCAACTTTATAATATTAACGCCACTAATCAACAGATAGGATGTGCGCCTGCGTTTTAGTTAGGCATTTTCTATCGCCTCTCAAAAGCTTTATATATTTCTGCAAAGAAATCTTACCCAAATTTTATTTGATTTATTCTTAGCAATGTTGTGATTATGATGTGACTCTAAATGTCATATGTGTAAACTTCATTTTTGAATTGTTTATAGTTGCTTTTTAAAAGTAAAATTGAATTTGCACGGTGAGCTTGCATCCAGTATAGTCACTAAGTTCCCTTACATTCTAACAGTTCAATTATAATCTTTCTAAATTTACTCATTTTAATTATTAAGTAACAATTACAAATTGCTAGTGATTCTATTATCCCGCCTGCCAGTATATTTGTCTTTATCTCTGACATCATTGCATTTAAAACCACCTACGTTTGGGGAGGGGAAGGAGGAAAAAGAGTTAGGGAGAGGGAGGGAGAAAAAAACACGAGAGACTCTTGAATCCTGAAAACAAACTGAGGGGGGAAGGGGAAGGGGAAAAGGTAAAGGGGGGTGATGGTCTTGGTGGAGGTCACTTGTGGGGAAGAGCACTGGGTGTTATATGGAAACTAACCTGACAATAAACTATAAAGTTTAAAAAAAAAAAAAAAAAAAAAAAAAGAAAGGTTAAAGTAACCAATTTTATGTTAAATGTATTTTACCACAGTTTTTAAAAATTAATAATGTAACATGTCAAAGCCCACTGGATTATATATACACTTTAAATGGATAAATTGTATTGCATGTAAATTATATCTCAATAAAACTGTTAAAAAAGAAAAAAACAAAAAAAAAAAAAACACCTACGTTTTATCTTACCTGTTTCAATAGTTTTCCATTAATATTCTATATCCTCCCTTATTTCCTCTAGTATCTCTGAACATAGCAACCAGGCTTATTCTTTCAAATTTCACATTTGAAGTTCTCTTCCTCTTGTTTTAAAAATATAATGACATATTGTGGTTCTTCAGCTTAGCACCTTTCCTTTCTGGATTTGTCCGTGAACAACTTCATAGTCTGGTACATGAGTTAATGACAGCTTTGCCTTCCTTGCCATATGAGTAGGGTTGCTATAATATATACAGGATGCCCAGTGTAATTTAAATTTGAGGTAAACAAAAGTTATTTGTCATAGTGATTTCATGGGTCATACTTGCATTTTTTAATTTTTTTTTTATGTTTTATTTTATGTTTTGAGAGACAGAGCATGAGCAGGGGAGGGGCATAGATAGAGGGAGACACAGAATCCAGAGCAGGCTCCAGGCTCTGAGCTGTCAGCACAGAGCCTGATGCAGGGCTCGAACCCACAAACGCAAGATCATGACCTGAGTCAAAGTCTGATGCTCAAACCACCTGAGACACCCAGGCACCACAAGTCATGCTTGCATTTATAAAAAGTGTTTGTTGTTTACCTAAAATTCAAATGAAACCAGGCATCATTTCATTTCCTATAGTAATCTAATAGAGAAGTAATCTTATGAACACCAGTAACAAATCACCTGCTTGGAAACTACTGTTGGTTCAGGAATGGACCTGTGCGCTAAGATTAGATTGTGATCACCCTGGACATGTTTTGTGTCTGGATTTAGGTAAATAATTAGTGTTTATCTATGATTTGTATCTGTAGGGTGATATTAGCCTTGATACTAGCTTATTTGTGGACAGCTTGGTCTTGTGAAAAAAAATAAGTTAGAAGAAAGTTGACCAGAGAGATGGAAAAATAGGGAGAGATCAAAAAGGGAGATTACTGACAGTTCTGTGTGTCCCTGAATCCAGCTGTGGAAAAAAATTAAGAGCAGGCAAAGGCTATTTACTTGGATTTGCTATAGCAAGGAAGTCAGTCACCATCACTTGAGTTTTGGCAGAGACTCAAAGGCAGGCAATGAAGTGAGACAGCTTTATATTGGAAGCAAGGGAAGTCTTTAGGCCTGCTCTGACTGGAGGATGCTGAAATGGAGAAACTGTAGATGGGCTAACTGGAATGGTTAGAGGTGCACATTTGGCTTTCTGTGGTTGGTCCTAAATTTCACGTGGTGACAATTAGGGAAACTTTCAGTGATTCATCAAGTCTTCACCATTTTGGGCTAATTATTATAGAGTTACTGGATTAGTAGTAGATAGCAATCTGGCCTCCTGCTAGTCTGATTTACGGCAGGCTGACTTCCCAGGCCGGTTGGTCACTGCAGGCGATGGGTCTGTTCACCGCGCTGATTGCCGCAGGTTGTGGGTCAGAGTCTTATTTTCATATATGGTGTCTCTATTGTCCAGTGTGTAATTCAGTCTTTCATAGTCATGTATGAATCGTAGATTTTTCAGTAATGTCAATCAATAAACTCCCCTTTATGTCTAATTTAAAGTATATATAAGTCAGAAGTGCCTCAAGAAAAATCCTGATAAATATGAACTTTTAGATGTTTTCTGCTCATTGTTCTTAACATAAAGAGACAAATTACTAAACTGGCTTAAAATTCCCTAAATAATTGGCTTCCCCTTCTCTTCTATTCCAGCATTAATCTGTCAGTAATTTATAGACTTTCAACCACCATATTGACTTTTTTTCAATTCCTGTAATGAATGCAGTATTTTCCTCACTCAGGTATTTTGTCCTCACATTTCTTCTTCCTGTGTTGTTTTATACACAGCCTCTTCCCTGACCCAATTAGTCTTTATAATCTTTAAGTTAACTCAACACATTTTTGGGCTCTCAACTAAAACCATACTTCAGGGAACTTTTTACTGACCTTCAGGACAACTTCAGATCCTTATTATACATTATTTTATAATCCTGAACTTCTTTATTAAATACCACACCATACATGTAATTAATATATAAGCTGTTTAATTTACTGTTAAATATCTATCCATCCTGCTAGGGATAAGGACCTAAACATTTGGTTAACTGCTATCCCTTCCAGATAATTTGCCCCAAATCAGTGATAAATATATGTTTATTGATTAAATTAATGGAAGATTTTCCATATTTCTTTTTAAGTAAATAGATTGAATTATATCTCATAATGTTTATTTACTGGACCAAAACAGGAATAATTACAATTAGAAATAAATTAAATTGGACTAATAGCTAAAAAGCATATTTTCCAAACAAAATAACTTATTAAAATAACAATGTGAATAGTTTTATTTAAAATATGAAAGAACATTAAACAAAGAATTGAAGGATATTCTTTCTGACTTTGGCTTTTCTGTAATATTTACATGGTGTTACTCTACAATGTCATCTATAATTGTGCCTATTCATAAACCAATATAACAAGGCTACATATTCTACTTTTCATATTCACATATTTGGTTGTAAATCACAGCTTCTCTTCAGATTATCAAATATGTTGAAATAATTGTCTCAACCCAAGATGGAGTCACTTCTGCTGTGGGTGCCATGCCAGCAAATCAAAACTTAGATAATTTAGATAACGCTGTAAATGCTGCACTTGACCAGAAACACAGTCAACCGATCAGCCCATCCCCAAATGTCAAACCAACACTGGACCTTCTTATCCCAAACAAAGTTGACTGTATGGACCAAGGCAACAGGTTTTGTTTTGTTTTGTTTTCTATTGTTCTCTTCCTGTTCTTTTTTCTTCATCCTATAAAAGAGCTTCCTGCCTTCTGCCCCATTTTAAAGTCTGTGAAAGGAGAGTGTCCACATATTAAAGTATTGAATAGTTTCTTTAAGAACTGTCTTTTTAAATCATTTTTTAACAGTTTTTGGAGATGAGGAATGGGGTGCAAAGCTGACCACTAGTGGCCTGCAGGAGGAGACACACAGGAAAAGTACCTGCACAAAACTTTGAGTTCAGTCTTCTCATCATTACCAAAACTATAGGTAAATTACTCCCAGATCTACACTCTGCTTCCCTGCATGAAACTCTGGTCCAAACAAACTTTATATATAAATTATATATATATATATATAATATACTTAATATTATATATACTTATATATATACTATATATATATATACTTAAACTATAAATAAATTTAAACTCCTTCTCTCTCTCTCTCTCTCTCTCTATATATATATATATATTTATATATATATATAAAAACATATATAAACATATATTATTCCCAGAGCTTCTGGGGTTTTTTAAAGTTCCCAGAAAAGTTTATGGAACCTGCAAGGTAGTTATATTAGGAGCCCACATGGGTTGCAGCCAATAGAGGACTCAAGAAGGAATTCCAATGTCCACAATGCATGGCAGTTGTTATAGGACTCACAAAGCCTCAAGTTAAGTCCACAGCATGAGCTGCTGGGGGACCTGGGGAAATAAATTAATACCAAAAAAAAAATCAGGCTGTGTTGACTATCAAAATCAAAATCTATGTAGGCACAAGTCAGACTATTAGAAGTCAATATGGTATCTGCCTCTAGAAAGAAATCCTCGAGTGAAAGGAGTACTAGATCTATTGCTAATGGGAATCTTGGATGCCAAAATTGCAAAATTGGTGGGCATGGGTCGAGTACTTAAAAACTGTGAGAATGCTATCCATGTAACTCTAACACTCCCATGCTAGGAGAAGTTGGTCATGAAATGAGTTAAACTGACACTGGGTCTCCCACCAATCTCAAGAAAATTTATTCTGTGCAATAAGATACACTGTAAAACACCACAAAATCCTCAACACAATAGCACATCATCTTAGATGTTACTATGGCTCCAAGAGATCCAAAGGTTTAGCTAAAGAGATGTGATCCTCAGTTTTGATGAATTGAGTGCTCAACCTTCCAGCACACCTGCTTATCACAGTTTAATAACTGTGATCCTAGAATCTGAAGATATCTATAAAAATGGCAAAATCTAACTAAAACAATGGCCATTATGAGAATGTTTCAATTAGAAAAGATCATTCATTTGAGAAGTTCACTTGAAAGCAAGGTTCTCAAATTAAACAAACAGAATGGGATATTTATTTTAATTGCCATGCAGAAGGCTCCAAAAGGTTTCAAGATTCCAAAATAGCTTTATTGAAAGATTTATTACAAAAAGCTAATGAAATATTAAATACACAAAGACTACCTAAAACAAAAGACTATAAGACTAATGTGACTTCTACTATTCCCCTTTATCCTTATTTACCTGAGTACTAAGTCTATTAAATCTTACCTGAATTGTCTCTTCATTCAGAAGAGACTACAATACCATAAATAAAAGTCTGCTAAGTTAGTGCTCTATAACTGCAACAGCTCCAAGACCAGTAACCTAAAATATGTGGGCCTCCCTCTCTGTACCCTCCTAGGGGTCCATAATCAAAACACTGACCCCAGAATTAGGGTCTCATTTTCAGTCAACCTGAACACTGTAAAGAAAGATTGTCTTCCAAGATTTTGTCAAATAACTTGACACCAAATTGAATGCATCCATATCTAGCCTCAAAGGAGGCCCCCATATGGGCCCGTCCCATGACTGATGGGACTCCAAGGAATTCTCTGGTAACTGCTACCATCTCTTCTCTAATAGAGGGAATTATTCTAAATCATCATTATTATTATAATATATATTATTATATTATATATATTATATTATATATTATAATATTTATTCTTATTCTAAATAATCATTATTCTAAATAATCAAGAGGGAAGTAAAAGTAAAAATCACAGAAAACTTTGCCAAATGCTATTAGATACCAGAGCTATCCTGTCTTCTTTAAACCCCACTCGCTTCAGAGCCTATAAAAAGGATCCTGGGAAAACTGGCAGAAGCCAGTAAGATGAGAGAATTCTTATTCAAGTCAATTCCCTTGATCTCTGTAGTGCCTGGTAGAAAAAGGAAGGTACAATTTCACGTTATCCTTTCCTTTCTGAATCTAGACTCTTGTGAGTATGGTTCTGAGGTGCCCATTTGTTGCTGATCATTTCTCTCCCAGGGACAGTGTCTGCCTTCTTGTTTGTCTTATTTTGTGTCCTGAGAACTTGACTCGGCTTTCTGCCTGCCTGGGCACATGGGTTGTCAGTTCTTGTATATTCAGGCAACTGAACCTTCAGTATGGGGGCCCAAAGATATTACCAGACAGAAATGTGGGTTGAACTCCACTTGCAGCTAGATGTGGCAAACAGAAATGCTGACTGCACTTCAAATGAAGCTAGAATTTGACTGATTGTTGACAGCTCTCAGGAGAATTGTCTGCTTTTCTTTCTTTTGGTTATTTTTGAGAGTGGCTCTGGAACTTGGGAGGGTAAACCTTTTTGCATCCTCTTTGGGGATGCCTCTTGCATCCAAGGGGTCATTCAATACTGCCAGGGATATTTACTGTATGTCTTGGCTAAAACTTGACAAGGTGCTTACAAGGATTTTTTGTAAGTAACTCTCTGGTCAGACGTTGGCCAATTCAAAGTTGATATTCAGAGCCTGATAGAACATTTTTTAGGTGTTTTTCCTTGGCTAAAATGTAATTATGTACCCGGAGGGAAAGAAAACCATTTCAAAGACAAACAACTCTAAATCTAGAACACGAAAATCTTTTGATTTCTATTTTAGTTGAAGATCTTCTCCTGAGACAAAGAAGCAAATTGAAGATAATATATTTGTTTGGTGACCCTTGACATCATCCAGGTTGTAATCCGATCTTTGAGGAATTACAAACACTCTTACACATTAAGAACAATCTGTACAGCTTGTTTTATAAATTGAGTTTTTACAAGAATGGAAACAAAGAATTTAAAAAAATTCTTATCCTTTTTACCAATCATCAAACTTCCCCTTTTCATTTCAGAAGGCTTGAAGGTACTGTAAAAATTCTGGACTTAGAAAACAAAAGTCCTTTTTGGAAGAACTTGTATTTTTTCTCTGTGCCTTTGAGATATAAATGTTTTTCCTGGTCCTCTCTAGGAAACTAGCTAATTATTATTAAAGAGAACAAAAAGAAGAGTCTATTTAGAAGCTGGGCAAATTAAATAAATCTTAAAAGTCTTCTCCACAAATATTAGTAAAAATTTTAAGATTTTCTTTTTTTCTAAAGTTTTTTTGTTTATCTTGAGAAAGAGACGGAGAGAGAGCATGGAAGGGGCAGAAAGAGAATCCCAAACAGTCTCTTCCTTAGTCAGTGCAGAGCCTGATGCAAGGTTTGAACCCACAAACCATGAGATCATGACCTGAGCTGAAACCAAGAGTTATATGCTTAACACTGAGCCACCCAGGTGCCCCAAAACTTTAAGCTTCTTATCAGTTAACCTTACCTTATTCCATTGCCAGAAACATACTTTGGATCTAACTGTTCTTTTATCAACTAGTGAGTTTTACACTATCACATCTGTGTCACGGCTAAGTTTTTAAAACAAAAATTGTAAGATTCTATTTTTTTTATGTTTTTATTTTATTTTTGATAGACAGAGTGTGAGCAGGGGAGGGGCAGAGAGAGGGAGACAGAATCTGAAGCAGTCTCCAGGCTCTGAGCTGTCAGCAGAGAGCCTGAAGCAGGGCTTGAACTCATGGACTGCAAGATCATGACTTGAGCCAAAGTTGGACTCCCAACCAACTGAGCCACCAAGGCACCCCAAAACCATAAGATTTCTGTTTGTATTTGCATGTTTATGGATGTCTATGGATGTATGTTATATATGTGTGATATTTTTCTACCTCTGGATGGCACTGCCAAAATTAATTTGTAGAGAGCTCTATTTACTTGGCGTAAAGAAAATTAAGCATTTATATAAATTAAACATACTCTTAGAAATACAAAAACTGACTCAAATGTGTTTCAAATTCATGTCATCTGGAATAATCTTTTTTTTAAGTTCATTTTTTTTTTTATTTTGAGAAGAGACAGCACAAGTAGGAGAGGGGCAGAGAGAGAGGGAGACAGAGAATCCCAAGCAGGCTCTGCACTGTCAGCACAGAGTCCAATGTGGGGCTTGAACTCACAAACCGTGAGATTATGACCTGAGCCAAAATCAACAGTCGATGCTTAACTGACTGAGCCACCCAGACACCCCTAGAATAATTTTCAGTAAATAAAACCTAGCTTAAGTTTGTTGGTTTAATTAAAACAGGAATGTCTTTAGAGTCATCATCACTAAATATAATGTGGCCATACAACTTTTATTCTATCTAGGTTTACTAGAAGTCAAATAAGCTCTTGTTATCTCTGTTACAGAATTTATCAGCAAGAAAGATAATTTAAGATTATGGCTGTTTAAGGTCTTATGAAATTATCATGAATAATCTAAATATGATTGCTATGATTAAGTATATTAAATAGATATATGTAGATAAATGTTTATAAATGAACTATTCAACAATGATTATGCTTTATAGTATGTCTATTTAAACAGTTTCTAAAATCTTTTTGGTAACCTGAATCATTAAAGTTACACAGAGATAAGTTAAATGATGCATATTCATTCAATATTTAAATCATTTCCAAGAGATAAAGTATTGAAACATTAATTATTGAACATAGGTTTATCCACTTTTGGGTTTCTTTCACAGAAGAACTAAAGATATTAGTTAGGATAATAACTAAAGATATTAGTTAGGATAAAGATATTAGTTAGTCTATTAGGAAATATATTTTTGCCACGTTTCTCCACTTTGTCACTAAAATTCAACAAATCAGAAGTTTTTAATATTATACTGTGATAGGAACATAAGGAGAAGAAGAGAGAGAGAGAGAGAGAGAGAGAAAGAAAAGAAAAGAAAAAGAAAAAGAAAAAGAAAAAGAAAAAGAAAAGTTCTATAGTTTTCTAAAAGATTTTTGAATTATAATTTACATGGAGCTAGGGAATATATCCAATTATGAAGTTCTTGCTCCAATTATTAGATTTTGCTTATGCAATTTCTTATCTGTTATTTAGTTCTTTGTTTTCAGATTTACAGTGCTGGCTTATGAAACACAATTACTTATAATTTATAAACATAGATTTCATTAATATAAATTTGGGGATATCAGGATTAAAGTAAAAAAGATATACATCTTGGGCATTTTATACGTTTCTTTTTTTATAAAACGGGGAAAATTTCTTTACTTGAATTGAAACTTGCACTGATTTTGAGTCTTAAGAAGTGATGTCATGCCAAGAGGCAAAACACAGTTGTCGCTTCTTCAATTTCCTAGTTGTTATCCTTCGCCATACTTAAAGTAGTTCACAAGCTAATAGAAACAGAGACCAATGATAGCAACAATTGTAATTCATATGAAGCTATAGACTTCTCTTGACGAATTCCTTTTGATGAGTTAAAAAAAAGTACTTGACATTTTGCCACACAAAAGTTAATTGCTCTCCAGTTCCAATTAGAATGACACATAATTTGAATTGAGCTGCTTAATGTGTTGTTCTAAAGAAAAAAAATTAAAAAAAGAAGACATATAACCTGAGGTGACCGTGATTTAGTAGTTCATTGCCACAATTCACACAGAGAGCAATAAAACTAGAAATTCCCTGCCTAATAATAACTAGAGATGTCATTCAGGGTAAATTATTAATTTTTTTGATGCCAAAGTTCAAGAAGCACCATGTGTTCTAATATTGACTAATATTAGCTTTGGGGGAAGTTTCCTAATTAAAGGCTCATGACAGTGAGCCTTAATATTTAACAATAATACTAGTAAAAAATTTGAAAGAGAAGAGGAAAATTTATGCAAAATAAAATGAAAAATAAAATGTCATTATATTTCAGATTGACTTATTCTCTAATGATTCTTACCTTAGCTAAGCTAATTACAACACATATTGAAAGACAGTAACACAAAATTAATCAGCCAGTGGTATAAGAGACAAGAAAAAGGGAGATCAATGTAAGCTGAAGCAGCAAGGGAATGACAGTGATTAAACTAGACATCAAAAGATTAAAGGAAGGCAAAAGCACAGCAAGCCTTTGTGAATAAAAACACAAATGGAGGGAAACAACAGCAGATTGAACCTGAGCAACAATTGTAAAAATTAATTACATAAAGAAAGCTTTACAATTTTTTTATAACAGAGCTTTTCTCTTCACACACACAAAGATAGAAAACCAACAGTTTATTAAAGATTTTACTTCAAAAATATATTTGTAGATTTATTTCCCCTTTCTCTCCCCACATAAATAGTCCATCAGCAACATTACGTAAAACAGCTGAAAACAGCTGATTTAATAAAAGAGTGAGGCAGAGATTCAGACAAAATGACCACAGATGGAGCCCCTAGAGTTTAACTGGTAAAAAACTATAGAGTAGGTGGCCCTAGGACCTGTGAAGACACTGGGCCAGCTGCTCAAGACCTGATGAGACAGAGGGTGACAGTGGGAGAAAAGAAACCCCCACCTTCCAACCTTGCACCTCAAAAGGCAGTTTCAGGGCTCTTTTCACCCAACCCATTGCTCTGGGTGATCTTGGATCAGCAAAGAAGCTAGGTAGAGTGTCCCAAAGAGCTTCATATAGAAATGACATAGGCAACTTTCCATCAGAGAGCATGTGTGTAGGAAGCTGGGACAAGACATGCTGAGCAAAACTACTACAAAGACAAGCATGGAGCCAAGCTGGGTTAGCTGGGGGAGGGCAGCTCCATCATCAATGGATATTGGACATGGAATTGGAAAATAGGCGAAGTGAGTGAGAACTGGAGTGGTGGGCAAGCAGGCACGTTTCTTTAGTGAGGGTATTCAGACTACTTGCTGCTCAGTCTTTCTTCTGACCTCCTTCCAATAGCTTATCAACATGCATGTAAGGACCAGAAAGGGACATACAAAATAACAAGTGCACACACACACACACACACACACGCACAATGGAGTATTTCTGGGTGACCAAAAAGAATGAATCTTGCCATTTGCAACAATGGATGGAACTAGAGTGTATTATGCTAAGTGAAATAAGTCAGAGAAAAACAGATACCCTATGATTTCACTCATATGTGGAATTTAAGAAATAAAACAGATGAATGTAGAGTAAGGGAAAGAAAAATGAGATGAAAACAGAGAGGGAGACAAACCGGAAAAGACTCTTAAATACAGAGAACTAACTGAGGGTTCCTGGAAGGGAGGTGCATGGGGGATGAGAATGCTTGATGTCCATTAGGGAGGGCATTTGTTGGGATGAGCACTGGGTACTCTCCGTAATTGATGAATCACTGGGTTTTACTCCTGAAACCAATACTATATGGTATGTTAACTAATTTGAATTTAAATATTTTTTTAAAGTACCATCATCCTTTATTCCATCTGCCTAGGGGTTGGGGAAGATCTGTCACTCTGTTCATGCTGTGCAACTTTTTTAAAAGTAGAGTTCAATTCCATTTTTAGGATTTTTTTCCCAATATGTTTTAATTCACTGTATCTGACTCACGATATAATCAATCTGAGAAAAAGATGATTAGATATATATGAGGCAAGTAAAACCTTTGTGTTTCATGTTTCACAGAAAGTAGTATATACAAAGAAAAATGCATCCCAACATTAAAAGTTCATACATTTCAAAAATGTTTAAGCAGTCAAATTACGTCATGTTCTCTTTGGAGTTATTGTCCATGAGGACATCATTAGTAAGATAATCATCTTATTGGTAAAACTCAAACTTAACTCTGTAAGTACTGAATGAATTTTTATTTTACAAGAAATTAGAAATGTTTTTGTTTGTACATTTGCACTATTTTAGGGAATGAATTTATACAAATGAAGGTGAATACTCTCAAAGATAGTTTTGATGAATTTATAACTTAAGTACATAATCTTTGAGCAATGGCAAAAATAAATAGTCCATCTCCTAAACCATAAATAGTTATTTTTGCTTAGATGGAATAAATTGCACTATGGACCTTCAAATCACATTTCAGAGAACATGGTACAGAAACAACCATACGCAAATGTTTTCCCTTCACATAATTTTCCTTTTGTAAGCATTTGTTTAAAGGAAAAAAAACAACAACATAGGCTGAAGCTAAACTTAATTATATTCTAGTCAATTCAAATGCATTATATTCCTCTAATAAGGTTATCATTCTTCTAGGAAATACAGGATGGGGATTTCTAATTGATAAATTTAATCTCTATCTTTAAAAAGAAGGAAAGTAATATTATAATGTTGGCAAAATACAAATAATTCTTAAATATGAAACATAGGTCAAGGTAAAGAAAGAAGTATGAAAAATAAATAACTTTACTGCCTAGTGCATAAATATTATTCAAATGTTTGAATTACCATTCCAGTATGGTATCACTTCCAAAAGAACATAATACTTTTAAGGACATAATTTATTTTAATTGTATTCCATCAAATGATAAATTTTGGATCAAAATGCCCCTGCATTTGTCTTACTTATATCTCTTTCAACTCTGGCAATTCTAGCAAAACTAATGCACAGAAAACAAATGCACAAAAATATATAGTTTGTAAATGTCAGCTTTTAATCACTTATTTCTTGATTTCAGAAGAGCAGATTCTGAATTAACCAGGAGTAATAACACAGATTTATTGAAAGAGAAAACAATATACTGTACATGTATTTTGAGATTAAAGGCATATTCAATATCAACCTTACTCAATGCTACTCCTCAAAATCAACCAGAAAAAAAAGGTACTAACACATACAGAAGGAATGAATAAACAGAAGTCCTTTTTGTTTTTTGAGGTCTGGCTACTTATAGATGAGTATTTTGCATCAAGTGTAATCATGTTAGCTATAAAGACTGCGATTGGTATAAATAAAGCTATTAGCTTCACTGTTTGAGATATGGGAATGTACGTGCATGCGCATGTGTGTGCTTGTTTGTCTTAATAAATTACAAAATCACAGTCGGTGTGTTAAAGACGTAATTTTCAAACCGTACTGTTACTACACCTCATTAATGTAAAGAGAAAAGAGAGAAACATGGAAGAGAAAAGAAAGGAAAGGAAATATCAGAATATATCTAAGAAAAGGTTAGTGTGTGTGTGTGCGTGTTTGTGTGTGTGTGTGTGTGTATGTGTGTGTATGAGAGAGAGAGAGAGAGAGAGGGAGAGAGAGAGAGATGGGGGAAAGGAGAGAGGGGGAGAGAGAGATTAAAAAGAGTAATAACAGAAATTTCTCAGAGATTGTTCTTTGGGGATTTTGTTTGCTTATGTAATATTCTTCTCTGGAGACATTTCCCTTAGAAAATTGTAAATAAATATATGCCCAGATTGGTGAAGAGACCAACCTATTTGAAACAGGCAGATAAATTTGGTGAACTCTCAAAGGTCTTTAAACCATTTTTTTCTAAGATTCTAATTCCACCTTTACATTAGAAGGGTAATGTACATTCAGAAAATTAAATGCTTAAAATTAGGTCCTGTTGGCAGAAAAATCAAGAAAATTGTGCTTTCATTTTCAGTATAAATGATAAGAAAGAGCTGGAAAACAAGTTAACATTTTAAAAGGAAAAATTTTACTCACATTTGGGAGTATGTTTGGATCCCAATGGTCTCATTTCAGCCAAATGTCACCACAGTAAAACCACCCTGGAAAGACATTTGCAGTGAGGAGAAGAGAGCTTTGCTGTATTTTAAATGATTTAATTCTACAGGTGGATACCTCTGGATTTTGTCTTTTCTTTATAACACATAATAATTTGGTGAAAATTATTCATCACCTTAATATAGGCTTTAACACTGGGAATATATGTCTGCACTATGCCTTCCCGCCCCCCAAGAAAATCTATAAATGTATTCTATTATCTAGTTCAGAATGATCTGTATATTGAGAATCCTTATGAATATTTTAGCCCATCCCCTGGGAAACCATTAATGTGTTACATCTTTTAAATATTATTATATTTTATAATATTTAAAATATTTTGTGATGTTTAGAAGAACAAGATAAATCCTGGAAAATTATAGTCAAATAGGTGGAGTGATGCTCATTGTTAGAGTAATTAAGCAATTAAAAACCAGAAAACAAGAACAATACAAAGGAAAAGAGAATATGAAGGATATACAAAGCTAAAAAATTTTGCTGAAAGTCAAATCCTAATTAGACTGATATGGCTGATATGACTGTGTTAAGAGCAGCCAAGAAAACAATCAGAACTCTTCCAAACCAACCAAATGATGCCCAGTACATTTAGAAGAAACTAAGGAGAATGGCCATTCTGCTGAATCACACTTTTTGTGAGAGAGCTTTCTCCATTAAGCATTAGACCTAAATGTTAGAGTAGTGAAAATTTTAAGAGCACTGAAGTCTGACAGACTTTTCAAATCCTGGCCCATATACAAATGAGAATATAAATATATTAATTGTTCCTTGCATGAGAGTTAAACAATATACTTAAAAGTCCAGAAAAACTACTGACATAAAGTAAGACTTCGTCTGAGGTTCATATACATTCCTGTAATATATCTCCATTGTTGATATTCTTATTCCTTGCCATTTAACCTCTCATGAAATCAAGGTATTATATTATTAATAGTACACCCGATTGTTAGTGTTACTCCCTTCCCTTCATGAAACATTTCCAAGAC
The DNA here is from genome assembly GCA_028646485.1 of Cryptoprocta ferox. NCBI lineage: Eukaryota > Metazoa > Chordata > Mammalia > Carnivora > Eupleridae > Cryptoprocta > Cryptoprocta ferox. Next base: position 108,718,469 of record CM053574.1, on the reverse strand, counting down.
ATGATAGTATTACCAGAATTAACCAGATACAATTAGAAATCTGTCCATTTCCTGTTAACTGTCGTGCAACACATAAAAATATTTAGGGAATTTCTACATAGAAGTTGAATTGAATGCATTCATCAAAGAAACTGAAGAGTGAAATTGTTTTCCTAAAGGTTTATCCCAAGATTATAATTTTTGACAAACATTTCCACCATTGATGCTGTTCTGGGAGTTTAAAAATATATGATTGATTTTTATGGGAAATATGGGAAATATAAAAAATATGACTGGAAACCTGGACAGATAAATAAAAAGATTGTTTTCCTTGAAAGTTAAAGAGAAGTTTCTCTCTTCCAGTCTATGGAGATATTTAAACTCTATTTTCTTAATTCATTTATTTTTGCCTCCCAACATGTGGCTTCACAGTATGCTTGTTAGTGTTGAAAGATGTCTTTGCTAAACCTTTTCAGGGGTGTGAGGGGGAGAGTCTTTAATTAGGAACCAATATAAACAGGCTGTCTGTCAATACTTGAGGTGCGCTATTCAGAATAGCTCATAATTAGGTCCTTAGAGAACATGAAGCATTATAGCATAATTTCCCAGAAACGTTAACACTCACCTACATTTTTCTGTCCACTTTCAATATTTTTATTACTTTGTACAACATAGCACTGAACTTTTAACATTTTCATATCTATTCAAACCTTTGTCTTTTGTCTTTCCCCTCTTCATTCCAAGTGTCCCCTGGTAACAAATTTATAATCCTCTCCAATTAGTAAATGAACAACTCTGGTCTAGTTTTCTGGATTAAAGAGAAAGCTGACAAGCTTTAGCATAAACTACTCATACATTTTCCCCACAATTCTTGGTTGCACTTAATAAGGTTTAGAGACACAAATCTTTATTAAAGTAACATGTGAACATATGTCCAAAATGAATCAATTCTCTTTTATAGCAGTTTCTATTAGGAATTTAAAAAGTTGAGCTATACAGAATGAAATTATCATTCAATCTGTGTATTTTGAATCCAGTGAGTTTGTTTGTTTGTTTGTTTTAATTGTATGGGTGTCATTGCCAATATAATGCTTGAAAATGTTATTGCTTCTGGGAAGAACACTATAAATGCTGACAACTGAGGCCTGTAACTCCTTAAGCCATTACTTCAAGACAGCTGTTGCTAGTTCAGCAGAGCATTCAAAATATGTTTCTACCAGTGCAATTCTACATTTGTTTACATCATAGGCTTGTGGACACTGGCTGGGATAACCCTTCTGTGACTAACACATTTCTGTGTCAAGACTATAAAACCAAAAGCCATCAAGGGTCTGTCTGACACATACATGAGGAATAAGCCACTGACCTTGTGCTCATCTCCCTCAACCATATTACTTAATGTTACCTCCAAATGTCTAGCATATTTACCATGAGAATCGTTTTGTGAGATGGAAAATAAAATCATCTTCAGAAAGCTTCTACTTATATACACAGCAGAAACTTGCTTCCCATTTTCTAATTAAGAAATCTAATGGAGCTTCTTCAGTTTTAACCATTTTGAACTCTGTATAATATTCCTTCTAGGTAATAATTTTCATTTATAGCTATTAATTTTCCTCTCTCTTTTTATTTCTCCCTTCCATTATCTCTTTGTAATTTAGCTAACAAACCTCTCAAACTGTTCCTACCTGTTCTCTTCTTCCAACCTAACTATCTGAGTTCTGTGTATGGTTGTGTTCCAAGACAATTGCTACATCTTATGTCAATATCCCACATTCCTGCATTGTTGATTTTCACCTCAGCACATCTCACTTCCTAATATTATTTACCATCATTAGAATATCTCCTAAACTCTAGTTATGTATTCTCAAACCCCCTGTGGTAATCTTTTTGATATTATTTAATAGGATCTTATTCTCTTATCATATAGGAAAAATCTGAGAAATTTCCCTTGGCTGCTCTGCAAATTATTAGCCACCTTCTGCTAACTTTACCTTTTTCTTTTTTTTTAATTTTTATTATTTAAAAAATTGTAATGTTTATTTATTTTTGAGCGAGAGAGAGAGAGAGAGAGAGACAGAACATGATACGGGGAGGGGCAGAGAGAGAGGGAGACACAGACTTCGAAGCAGGCTCCAGGCTCTGAGGTGTCTGTACAGATGTAGGGCCCGAACTTACAAGCTGTGACATCATGACCTGAGCCAAAGTTGGACGCTTAACCTAAATGACTGAGCCAGCCGGGTGCCCCTAAGTTTACCTTTTTCAATAGCACCTACATTTTCTCTCCTGTGTTCACCCTGCCACCTTCCTCAGTCAAATGGACAGTTTTCCACTCATATGTTGCTTTTCTATAGGCTAATGTCATATCATACTTTCCTTCAAGATATATAGGCAAAAATCAGACATCCTTCCCCTCATTTGTATAACAGAGACACACTTATAACACTACCCTTGAAGTTGGGTAAGGGAAAGATTTCTTTGAGGCACATGATTATATGGGGGAGAAGTGAATTCCCAAAAGACATCAGAATTATGTTATTAAAGGCGAGGCGCTGGAAACAGATGCTTAGTTGACAATCACCAGTGGATAATATTGCTGTCTTGGTCCCTGTTAGGGTTGGTAGACAATGAAATTTAACTAAATGAAATCAACACAAACCAAAATAATCAACTAAATTATCCTGAATTTTTAAACCCTCAGGGGGATGACAATAATCTCAGATTGTTAGAGATCTTCATTAATGACTCATAGGGAGAAAATATATGCAGTGTGATTGTTTTATGGGTCTGTGAACTTTTTGAGGGAGAAATTATACATGTTTAGATGTATATTTAGAAATTTAAATGTATATTTATGAGATATTTAACTCCATAGGGAAGATTTTACCTTTATTTTTTGAAACCATTGCTTGGAGGGAATGCATTTGAGGAGGTTTGAGTTACTCATTCTTCCACTATTGCTCCCCGGCTACATAGATGCTATTTGATCAAACTTCAACTTTTCCTCTCAGCTTCTTCTAAAGGAATTGCTCAGTAGTATCATCTTGGTAAATTCTGGTTATTACTGGTCATTTATAGATTTAAGAATGGGACTTACAGAGTAATCCATTGCAGCCAAGCATTCCTAGTGGTTATAAAACTGAGTAATGGTTTGACACGGGCAATGTTGATGCATGTCTTCACTTTCCTCCCTTGATGTTTCTGCTTCTATTTCTTCCACAGCCATAGACTGTTACTTGGTCACCACTGTTATTCTGGAAACACATTTTCTCTACACTACTCTACAATAAGTAGTGCTTTCAACAAACTTGACTTTCACTGTTATTTGCCAACTGGTAATTTGTTTACTTCCTCACATAATGGCTACTGGAACTTTTAATAGGAGTTACCACCATTTCTAAAACCAGTATATAAAATCTGATGATTTTTATTTATTGTTCTTTTTGGACTTCCTTCTGAGGGAGTTAAAATTTTAAGCCTAGACTCCTATATAAATGGCTCTATGTTTCAGTCTTGGAATACTTAATGGCTATCATTTCTTTCATTTTTAACTCTTGAACAATGTGATGGTTATGAGTGCTGACTCATCATGCAGTCAATAATCTGTGTATAATTTTTGACTCCCCACAAATTTAATAACTTACAATCTACTGTTGACTAGAAGCCTTGCTGATAACATAAGCCAGCAATTAACACATATATTCTATGTTATATATTTTAGTGATAACTTAAATGTAATGCTGTTTTAATTTTAAGAGCAACTGACATCTTAACTGGTATTTCCTATCCCAGGACAGTAAAATATCATAGCAATTAATGTGGAATTATAGGTCTATGAATTTTCATAATTCATATAGAAAACCCAGTACTATTCCCTGCTGAATTAGAGAAGAGGAGGAATGGTATTTTTTACGACTATTAGAATGAAATGACTTGGAATTTGTAACTCAATGTATCTGAATTTGAATTGTAATAGCCACATTTGTATCACAATTTAAGCTTTGTGAAACGTTCAGAAGTGAATATTAGAAATTTTTAAAACTATTGCCAAAATAGTTTTAAAATTTATTTTGCTGATAGTAATATTGACTATTTCCCAAATATCTTTCGATTGTATTATGTAGGTTATAAGTAGCTGATATAGAAATCAAACTAAAAGGTTTCAAGCTGCTGCACAAATCTTATCTCCAAAATATATGACTATTAAATCCACTAACTAATCTTAGTATTCACCTGCATGTTTAAAATTCTATTTTCTTGCAGTGCAATTCCTATTTTATACTTCTCTCACATACTTTTTTTAAAGTTTATTTTAAAGCTTATTTATTTATTTGGAGAGACATAGAGAAAGCAGACAGCACATAAGCTGGGGAGGAGCAGAGAAAGAGGGAGAGAGAGAATCCCAAGCAGGCTCCGCACATCAGACCAGAGCCCAATGTGGGGCTTGATCCCATGAATCATGAAATCATGACCTGAGCCAAAACCCAGAGTCAGATGCTTAACTGACTGAGTCACCCAGGCGCCCCTTCTGTCATACACTTTTAACATGAGGTATTTTGTGTTGTAAAACTATTTGCTTACCACCACTTATTACCTAGCTCTTTCAATGTGTCACTAAATTTTCTCAATCCTGTTTGATGTCTTCACTATTCAGTTTATTTTCCTCTAGTCCTTATTTCTTAGACAGTTGACAAAAATGATTAATCTTCTCTTCACTTACCCAGTAGACACATTAATTTTTTCATTCCTCAGTACTCGACTCAAAATTTTAAATCTATGTTCTTTTCTTTATTTTCTAAAAGAATAATAGAAGACAGTAAAAGGTTTTGGTAGGATTCAAAAATCTTATAAATATCTTCATCATTTTTTCTCTCTTAATGCAGCATCCATAATATGCTTGATTCTTTTTTCCTTTCCTAGTTTTTAGTTGTAAGCACTCAAGCCAACATGAAGAAAGAAGCAGTGAGGATGAAGGGATGTTGGCCTTGCCCAAATGCTGGAGTCATACTAACCTGTAGACACATCTTTGTCTCGCTAACTGCTGTATGTTTAAAATGCGGAAAACCATTTTCCTTTTAACACTTCAGTATTCTCTCTAAAATGCAGAAAATATCTTACTTGAAGTATTGTTGTGAGGATTAGAGGCAATTTATTATAATATACTTAGCAAAACGTCTGGCTAAGAGAAAGTTCTCAATAAATGCTTGCTTTTTGTATATTTGTTTATTTTCTTAAGAAGCTCTTCTGCTCTGGAAATCACTCACAGTTTTATTGCCATTTTGAAGCAAATTTAATAATACATGAATATGATAAAAGATTCTACTTTAGCAGCTGTCTTCATTTTAAGCACAACTAATTGCAAAAGATCATGAATAATATTGCTAGTCAGAAAGCAGTATGTTGATGCTGTTATATGTATGCCATAGTACTAGAATGATATTTATGTATTCAGTGTTGGGAAGACAGCTGTGGAGATTGCAAAAGAACCCTCCTGAAGTTAGTGTTTCCGTTTAAGGCAAGTTAATTATTCTCAAGGCTTAAGTATCTTTAAAATATACTTTTTAAAGAAACACTTATTATTTGGAATGCAAGATCAAATGTACCTTATGTTCTTACACTTGTTTTTTTTTATTTTTTAAAGAAATCATTATATATTTTATTATATCCATTAGAAAAAAACTTGAGGACATTTGACTGGATAAACTACCAGAAGTTTTAAAATAATGAGTTTCAAAAATATAAAAAAGACTGCCATAATAAACAATAGTAAATGTGATTCAATTTCAAACTTCATCTACCTTGACTGGAAAAAAAATATATACTATTTAATGTTTATTCATTATTTTGAGAGAGAAAGTGCATGTGCAAGCAGGGGAGGGGGAGAAAGAATTACAAGCAGGCTCCACACTGAGGGTGGAGCCCAAAGCAGGACTGGATCTCAGGAACTATGAAATCATGATCTGAAAGGAAATCAAAAGTTGGATGCTCAACCAACTGAGCCACCTAGGTACTCCCGGAAAAATATACTTTTTCTCTTATCCTCTTAAGTGCAAAAATAATTTTTCATTCTTTTTTTAAAAGTTTATTTATCATTATGAGAGAGAGAGAGAAAGAGAGAGAATACACGCAAGGGAGGGGCAGAGGGAGGGCCAGAAAGAGAAGGGCAGAGAATCCCAAGCAGGCTCCATGCTATCAGCTCAGAGCCCCATACAGGACTCGAGCTTACAAACCATGAGATCATGACCTGAGCTGATATCAAGAGTCAGATCCTTAACCAACTGAACCACCCCAAGCCTAAGGCATTTAATTTGACGAACTCATCCCTTGGTTTTTGGATTCTAGAAATCATCCAAAATAAAAACAAAGAATTGCATTCTTAGAATCTATAAACAAAATTACTGGAAGAATATTCTTTTTGAAATATAGACTAATCATTTTGATTTACCTTTCAGAAGAAGGACATGCTTCATCATAATAGTTTGATATACCTTGAGATACATTTTGAAATAGTGATGTATGTTTAAGTCAATTTGTTTACTATGACTGACATATATTATTTTAAGGTAACATTTTGAATTATATAAAAATGTGAATAACTGTAGCTCCTGCAAAAAGTTTAGAAGGACTTTCCTATTTCAGTATTTAGCATTTTTAAAGACACTGAAATTACAGAATCTCTTGTGATTATTCATTTTGAGGCTATATATTTGGAGAAAGGGAAAGGAGAAATCTAAGAGTCTGTAACATATCAGGGATCACATGACTTCTTGATACAAGTCTCGTATTTAGATTTTTTTAGTGTTTTCCTAAGTGTTCTTAAACATTTCTATTCCTAACTGCATATTCAGTTCCTCAGACTAAATTACATGGTCCTTTACTTTTATCTCTCTATGATTTCTAGTCATAGTGATCAAATGTTGATACGGTTCAATAACTTCTGTTTTCTCTCTGATTGATCCTATAAGCAACATATTTTGTTATTTCAATTTTCTGTTTTACTTTATGAATCATCATTGTTACCTAATTTATATAACATAAAGTGAACTAATTTTAATTATAGAGTCCTATGAGTTTTGACACATGCATTTGATTAACCGTCAGAACATGCAGACACAGTATATTTTCTTCACTACAAAAAGTTTCTTTTGCAGTCAATCTCCCACATCCTCAGCCCTAGGCAACCACGAATCTGTTCTCTGTCACTGCAGAATAATTTTGACATTCTAAAACTTCATATAATGGAATAAAACAACATTTGTTACCTTATATAAGGATCCTTTGCCTCAGCACAATGCTGTGGAGATTCGTACATGTCGTTGAATGTATGCAGTCTTTTTTCTTGTATTGTTTAGTAGTACTTCATATTATAAATATGTGGAAATTTCTTTCTTCGTTAATTGATGATATTTGATTTTACTTTCTCCAGTTTGTGGCTAATATTACTTATAAACATCCACATTCAGGATGTAGGTTATCTATTTTGGTATTTTCTTTTCTCTGCTCTGATTTTAAGGATTCTTAACATACTCCAGGTTCAAGTACTTTTAGGAGCACCTTTAGAAGAACAGAGTCTAATTTTGAAAAAGTACATGTACCATTTGAATTATTTATCACACAGACTGTCAGAAAATATTGAAAATAGATATATCTAAAAAAAGTTTAGTTTTAAAATATATATAGAGAATCCTTATAAACTAATTTTAAGAAGCCAATAAACCAAATGCATAATGTACATTTACATTTTCTTAAGTGTCTTTCAAAGAACAGATCTTTTTTGTGTGTGTATGTGTGTGATTTGTCATAATTGCTTATATACTACTTAAGATTTTTTCCTATGTAGTATTCTAGAAGATATATAATTTTAGTATATACATTTAGATCTATGACAATTTAAAAATAATTTTTGTGTATTGTGAAATAAAAAATGACATTCATTTTTTTCTCCATATGGGTGCTAATTTGTTCTAGTGAATTTGTTGAAAATATTTACCTTGGTGTATTTGTGAATTATCGATTGTTCATACATTGTAGGTCTATTTCTAGATACTATCTTCTTTTAATCTACATCCATGTTTATGCCAAAAACATGCCACTTTGAGTACTGCAACTTCATGGAAAGTCTTGAAATTAAGTAATGTAATTCTTCCATCATCCGTTTTCTTTTCTAAAAAAAAGTTCTTTTGTTTTCTTTTTGCTATTCTACTTGTTTCTAGAATTTTATACATAAATTTTAGATCAGTTTGTCAGTCTCAAAAAGTAAACTCCCTGCTTTCAGGTGGATGGTATCAACATATTAAAATATTTTTCTTGGAGAATGACTTCTAGAATTATGTCATGATAAACTGCATGGGATATCTAAGAAAACCATAATACATGTGACTAGAATAAAAATCTAAATAAAATCTCTGAGAATTTTCTTATTGTGATACAACAAATGAACAAATATTTATTCAAGAAAATCTACTACATGTGGATAAGATCAGCCAGTGTCTGTATCCTTTAAGACAAGACCTGTTCTTTTCCTCCATAGCTCAGCATGATAAACCTCTACTTTGGGTCAATGTAGGCAAGAACAAAGGCAATGAAGAGAACAATCCAGAATTGTTAACAAATTGTCAACAAAAATTTTATGACAAATGCAGCAAAAGTGGAAAGTGTAAGCCATACACAAGAAAAAAAAATCAGGCAACAATAATTGCCATTGAGAGAATCTGTACATCATCCTTAGGAGATGAACGATTACCTTAAAGAAGCCATTTTAATTAAATTAAAAGAACTGAAAGGAGTCATACTAAAGAAGTAAAGAATGATACAATGACAATGTGCAACCAACTAAAGCATATTAATAAAGACACAAAGATTATAAAATAAGAACTCTCATGAAATTTTGGAGTGGAAAAATACAAAAAGAACAATTAAAAAAATACTAGAGATGCTAAAGAGTAAATTTGAGCTAGTGGAAGGATCACCAAACTTGAAGATAGATCAACAGAAAGCATGCATCTCAGAATGACATATATTTTAATTTATTAAATGTTTATGTATTTTTGAGACAGACAGAATGTGAATGGAGGAGGGGCAGAGAGAGAGGGAGACACAGAATCTGGAGCAGGCTGCAGGCTTTGAGATGTCTGCACAGAGCCCAATGTGGGGCTTGAACTCATGAACCACAAGATCATGAACTGAGCCGAAGTCAGAGGCTAAACCTACTGCATCTCAGAACTGAGCCGAAGTCAGACGCCACCCCATGCATCTCAGAATCAAATAGAAAAATAAAGAAAACTGAACAGAACCTTTGAGAAATGTGGAATTTCATTAAGCACAGTAACATAAGTTTAACTGGAGTTCCAGGAATAAAGAAGAGAGAGTAAGGAACCAAAAAAATATTCAAAGACCTAATGGTTGAAAACTTTATAAATCTGATTAAAAACATTAAATCAAATACTGAAGTAGCTCGGGGAACCTGGGTGGCTCAACTGGTTGAGCAGCCGACTTCAGTTCAGGTCATGATCTCATGACTCATGGGTTCAAGCCCTGCCGTAGGGCTCTGTGCTGACAGCTGGGAGTCTGGAGCCTGCTTCAGATTCTGTGCCTCTGTCTCTCTCTGCCCCTCTCCCACTCATGCTGTGTCTCTCAAAAATAAATAAACATCAAAAAAATTTTTTAAAAATACTAAGTAGCTCAATGATCTCTAAGAAGGAACAGAGATCCCTATCTAGATTTATCATAGGAGAAAAATTGTTTAAAGAGAAAGGCAAAATCTTAAATATATCAAGTAAAAAGAGGTCTGTGTGGCTCACTCAGTTGAGCATCTGACCCTTGGTTTCGGCTCAGGTCATGATGTCACAGTTCCTGAGTTCAAGCCCTGTGTGGGGGGCTCTGTGCTAATGGCATAGAGCCTGCTTGGGATTCTCTTTCTTTCTCTCTCTCTCTCCGCCCTTCCCTGCTCACTTGTTCTCTCTCAAAATAAATAAATAAACTTTAAAAAAAGCATCAAATAAAAAATGACTGATCACGTACAAGGAAACCCAATAAAGTTAACAACTGACATCTCATGAGAAATAACGGAGGCTAGGGGCACATGGGTGGTTTAGTCAGTTAAGCGTCCAACGCTTGACTTCAGCTCAGGTCATGATCTCAGGGTTCCTGTGATCAAGCCATGCCTCGGGCTCTGTGCTGACAGCACAGAGCCTACTTGGGATTCTCTCTCTCTCTCTCTCTCTCTCTCTCTGCCCTTCCCCTGATTGCACTCTCTCTCTCTCCAAAGCAAGCAAGCAAGAAGAAAGAAAGAAAGAAAGGAAGGAAGGAAGGAAGGAAGGAAGGAAGGAAGGAAGGAAGAAAGAAAGAAAGAAAGAAAGAAAGAAAGAAAGAAAGAAAGGAGGCTAGAAGTTGTGTGATACATACAAAGTATAAAAACCAAATTGTCAACCAAAAATCTTATATCCAGGAAAACTATATTTCAAAAATGAAGGTAAAATAAAGACATCCTCAGAATTTTTTGCCAGCTGATATGACTTACAAAAAAATACCATACAACATTCTTTTGGACAAATAAAGTGACTTAAGACTGTAAGCAATTCAATATGAAAAAACAACAACAACAAAAACAGAAGAGTGGTAAAGGCAATTAGGTAATCAGAGAAGATGGGATAAATGTGTACTTCTCCTTTCTTTCTTTAACTGATTCAAAAATTTATAAATTAGTACATATATACTTATATTGTTGGGTCTATAATATATAGAAATGTAATATATTTGACAATAACAAATTATTGTTAAACAATAACAAAGCTGTTGATAATTGTTATTGTCAAATAACAAAGCACAAATACCATGGATTTGAAAACTACTGGAGGAAGAAAATACAACAGATGGTGACTGAATTATACAGGAAGCAATTAAGAGAAACAGAGAAGAGTAAGTACGTAAGTTAATATAACAAAGCATCTTTTCTAATGTGTCTTGAATGACTTTAAATTATATAAATTAACAATTATAACAATATGGTTTTGAGTTTGCAGCAAATTTAGAAGATGCATAATAATATTAGTACAACCAAAGGGAAAGAGGGGATAGAGCTATGCAGGCATAACATTTGTACATTATACTGGTTATGTTAATATAAATCTGAAATATAATCTGATAAATTACAAAGTATATTTTAAACCAAAAATCAACCAACCACTAAGAAAATTATTCAAACAAATATAGTATAAACATAATTCAAGGAATTAAAATATTATACTCATAATTATTCTTTTAAGGAAACATAGAAGAGAGGAAGAAGAGAGGAATAAAATAGACATGAAACAGAAAAAAACAGAAATCAAAATGGCAGAAGCAAAGTCACCTATATCAATAACATTTTACATTTCCACCAATACTATATAAGAGTTTCATTTTCTCCACATCCTTGCTAACAATTAACAAATAATAATATAATAGCCATCCTAACAGGTGTAAGATGATATCTCATTGTGATTTTGATTTGCATTTCATTAATTAGTTATGTTAAGCATCTCTTTACATACCTTTGGACTATTTGTATGTCTTTTTGGGAGAAATGTCTATTCAAGTCTTTTACACATTTTTAATTGGACTATTATTACTATTTTTATTATTATTTTATTATTGCATGTAAGAGTCCCTTATATATTTTGGATATTAAGCCCTTACCAGACACATAGTTTGCAAATATTCTCTCCTGTTAGTTACATTTCATTATGCTGATTGTTTCCTTTGCTATGTAGAATCCTTTTATTTTGATGTAGTCCCACTTTTCTAACTTTTATTGTTCTTGCCTGTGCTTTTGGTGCTATACAAAAAAGCCATTGCTATGACCAGTGTCATAAAGCTTTATCCCTGTGGTTTTTTTTTCTAGGATATCAGTTTCTCTGATATCAGTTTTTCTAGGATATCTGAAACCAGTTTCAGTTTTTATTTTTAAGCTTTTAATCCATTCTGAAATGACTTTTGTGTATGATGTACAATAGCATACAATTTCATTATTTTGCATGTGGATATCCAGTTTTCCTAATAGCATTTGTTGAAGACTATCCTTTTTCTATTGTGTATTCTGGCATCCTTGTCAAAGATCAGTTAGCTGTACATGCATGCATTTATTTGGGGGCTCTCTATTGTGTTCTATTGGTCTACATATCTGTGTTTATGACAATCAATACCACACTCTTTTGATTCCTGTAGTCTCAAAATGTATTTTGAAATGAGGTTATATGATGCATCTATCTAACTTTTTTCTCAAGATTGTTTTGGCTATCCAGGATCCTTTGTAATTCCATATGGATTTTAGGGTTGTTTTTACCTGTTCTGTAAAAAATGCCATTGTGAATTTGACAGGGATTACACTGAATTTGTAGAAAGCTTTATGTAGTATGTAACAATACTGAGTCTTTCAATCCATGGAACATGTAATAACTTTCTATGTAATTGGGTTTTCTTTAATTTTTTTCATCAGCGTTTTGTAGTTTTCATCGTATGTCTTTCACCTCCTTCGTTAAATTTACTCCTAAACATTTTGTTCTTTCTGATGCTGTTGTAAATAGGATTGTCTCTTAATTTCTACTATTATGTATAAACACAATTGATCTTTTTTAAGTTTATGTATTTATTTATTTTTGAGAGAGACAAAAAGAGAGAATCTCAAGCAGTGACAGTGGAGCTGGATGCGAGGCTCAATCTCACAAATCATGATCTGAGCCAAGATCAAGAGTCAGACACTTAACTGACTGAGCCACAAAGGCACCCCCCACAATTGATTTTATATGTTGATATTGTATCCTTTAATCTTATTGAACTTTTTTATTATTTCTAATAAAGATATAAAAGGCATCCAAATAAGAAAGGGGGAAAAAAACTACCTGTCTGCAGATGACATGATCTTATATTGGAAAACTCTAAAGACTATAGAGATTAGATTTAACATTAATGCCAATTAGTACCATTATTTAAATATTAGCTTTCTCAGGTTTCTACTGAAATTTTTACTTATCATCAAAACCTCTCCACTCTGGCTGATCAGAACTTGATTGTTTCTGTTCTGTGTGGCATCTGGGAATTGATTCCTCAGATGATAGCTCCTTAGTTGTTATCTTTGCTCAGTAGCTGTTTCTGGTGCCCTCCAAGAATCTCGCCTTACACATGTTGTTAGTATTCAGCCCAAGACTCAAGTGATTCTCTACAAAGATCTTTCAAGTGTTTTCTCTGAATAGTTCTCTTCTGTCTAGTAGTCTGCCTGCTGATTCCAGGCACCTTAGCATCCTTGCATTTTGACTTATCTAGTCAGCAATACTTCTCTGTTCTGCTCAATTCCCCACCTGTGCACTGTGATTTGAAGAAGGCTTCCAGCAAGAAAGACAGGTTGTTTGTAGAATTCACCTTGTCTGATTACTTCTCTCATTGATCTCAGAATATAAATGGCCTTTTCCCAATGTGTGAAAATAGTTATTTCATATATTTCATCTAGTTTTTGCTATTGTTGTATTGTTGCTATTGATACTTATACCTTTGTCCAGACAAAATCTTACCATGTTTACATAGAATTAGAAAAGGACACACTCTGTGAGTTTTAATTCTAAATATCCTTGACAAAAAATAGCAACAAACATCAAATTTATTAGAGAGAAACCTGTTGCCACAATCTATCCCTGAAGTTAATTTTGGTTGGGGCTTGCATAACTCCAGACATATAGCTGTCCTACAACTTAATCCCTGAAAATACCCAGAGTTATTATTATATTTTTGAACATGATAAACTGCAATCTCTTGGATAGCAATACCATTTTAGGATTACGGAAAATGCTCATGTCTTAGAAGCAAGGACAAGTTAAATAAAGTATTCATAATTGTAAAGGAGTCATAAATGTTCCTTCTTTCTACAGTGATAAAACATACATGCTTATGTGTGTTCTTGTACATTCATATACGCACAATGCTCTCACTCATTAACACCCTATGCCAAAAAAATTTAATAAATAATGAAAGTTCTTCTCAGTCCTCAGCCTAACTATCATCATTTTCCTGTTTTCTCAGTAAAGTTAGTTGACTCTGGTTATGACTCTATCAACACATTTTACTGTCAATCTGGAACATTTCTCTAATGACACAGATTTTTCAAATAAAGCCATCTGCAGTTCTTTCTACCAGGCTGCATATTTGACAAGAATTATTTTGGTATTAAATTTAAATACTAGCAGGGCTTACCATGTGTAGTCTATGAAATTTAAACTAATTTTAAAAATTTTACATATGAACTGTAATATATGAATTAATAAGAAAACAGTTCTAAAATAATTCTCAGTTCCAAAATAATTGATTTTAAAAGTTCAGACTAAAGCATAATTTAAACTCTGATATATAATCCAAACCTTATTTTGTGCATTTGAATGAGTCCACAGTGAAACAGAATTTCGGTTATATTTGCAAGGCAATTATGACTAACCTCAGATTATCATCTCTCTGTTATAGTTATTCAAATATTAACCCTTTTGAGATGAATTTTTATTTAAGGTAAAAATAATAAAAATATTAACTATATTATTTATATATACACACACACACACACGCACGCATACGTATAAAACAAGCATTATAATATAATCACTAGCATCTTAAAAGTCACTTGGTCCAAAATTCAGAGTCCCTCTCCAGGAATCTGACTGCCACCCCTGCTAGATTTCTATGTACTCCTTAGCATGTAATGGGGAATGGGAATGTCTAAATTTGTGATTATATCTCTTACGACATGGTGAGTGGGTGAGTTGATTCTCTACCTCAAACCATTATCAGGTTTCCTTGCTTTAAGAAGTCAGCTCCGGCCGGTTTCCATGGAGCTTTGCAAAAGGCCAACTTCCAGGTTATTGGCCTTGAAAAATGAATCCATTCCCTCACAATACTGGTTTTAAAATCTTCTATAGTACTATTTGTAGCTTTTTACATTTGCAATGTGTTTAATGATTTTATGCATCAGTAGAGTCTGTAGGGTAAGCTAATAATATTTCCATCTTTATCTTTACTGTAGCATAAACAATTTTAAGATTTCTATATTTTGTGCACAAGGTATAATCTTAGCAGTTGTTTTAATATTTAAAAATTTATCAAGTTATTTCTGTAATATTAGATGTTCAGCTTTTCTGATTTTTAATATTACATAAAACACTGTAATAAAATATACCATTTGATTTATTGAATCAACCCTTTAAATAAAACTTGATGTAGTCACAAAGGGAGGAAAAGAATAAGCAATGAAATTAAACAAATGTAAGCTTAAATTCTGATTCAGTTCTTAACTAGCTGTTTGACTTTGGAAACTTTTCCCTACTTAAAACTATCACTTAAGGTCAAAATGTGAAGACTTCTCCTGCTGGGTAGATATTATATTTAAAATATCATATCACATTTGATGTCTAATGAATGTGTTAAGTAAGTCATATGTATTATAATATCATAGGTTAAAATCCTAGAAGAAATTCTACTCAAATTTAAATAAACTATTTACATTTCTTAGAGTATTTTTACAAATTACAAGGAAGTTATAAAATTTTCAACAGTACTTACAATGTTCAAATTCTTTTTTTAATTTTGTTCGCGTTTGATTTATCACTATTAGTTTGTATTTTTCAGATTAGTTGTTTAACTTTAATTTCCTGGATATATTTCTCTAAAAAGAGAAAACAAAAACATAATAGGACTCTTAATGAAATAAATTGATAATTATTTTTTTCCAGAATTGAAAGATTCATAAATCGGTAAACTGAAATAATTTGTGTGTGTGTGCAGCCAGTCCCACTGTGATGAGATGTTTGTGAGAAACTGACTTAACTGAAGCCATTTTAAAATAAAGCTGAAGAGGTAGGAGAGGACAAGATGGCGGAAGAGCAGGGAGCACTGTAATCCGCGCACGCCCGTATGGATTGAATTGAGAAGGACTGAAGGGATAAAACTTGGATTTGCAAGTGGGGGAAAGAAGAAACAGACGCCAGAAAGAAGACAACCTCAAAGATGCCTGAGTGAGTGACTGTGATCTGGGAAATTAGGGGACGGGCGGTCCCGGTGGTGCAGGGGAAGGAGCCCCC
>CM053574.1:108578265-108701899 GCA_028646485.1 Cryptoprocta ferox | reverse complement strand
TTAAGTGGCCGACTTCGGCTCAGGTCATGATCTCATAGTTCGTGGGTTCGAGCCCCGCATCGGGCTCTGTGCTGACAGCTCAGAGCCTGGAGCCTGTTTCAGATTCTGTGTCTCCCTCTCCCTCTCTCTCTGCCCCTCCCCCACTCATGCTCTGTCTCAAAAATAAATAAACTATAAAAATTTAAAAAAAAATAAAAAAAAAATAAAAATGGGCTGAATAACAGCATGCATTGTCAAATAAAACCAATTGTGGAATCTAGATAGGAAAAAATTTAATTAGATTGAAAGGCTACAGTGTGAAGACTCCTCAAAAAAGTAAATATAAAACCTACCTAAGGCCCAGCAATAGTAATACTAGGAGTTTATCCAAAGGATACAGAGTGCTGATTCACAGGGGCAGATGTACCCCAACATTTATAGCAGTGCTTTCAACAATAGCCATATTATGGAAAGAGTCCAAATGTCCATCAAATGATGAATGGATAAAGAAGATGTGGTTTATATATATAATGGAATACTACTTGGCAATGAGAAAGAATGAAATCCTGCCATTTGCAACAATGTGGATGGAATTGGAGGGTATGATGCTAAGTGAAATAAGTCAGAGAAAGACAGATATCCTATATTTTCACTCATATGTGGAATTTGAGAAACTTAACAGAAGACCGTGGGGGAAGGAAAGGGGAAAAAATAGTTTCAAATTGAGGGAGGAAAACCATAAGAGACTCTTAAATACAGAGAACTGGGGGTTGATGTGGGAGGTGTGTGGGGGGGAAATGGGTGATGGGCATTGAGGAGGGCACCTGTTGGGATGAGCACTGGGTGTTGTATGTAAGCAATGAATCATGGGAATCTATCCTCAAAACCAAGAGCACACTGTGTACACTGTGTTAGCTAATTTGAAAACAAATTACGTGTGTGTGTGTGTGTGTGTGCGTGTGTAAATAAAACATAACTCTCAGAGGGAAAAAAAAGCTACCTACAATAATAGGGAGAACACTCTAATTTCAGAAATCTGCAATCATCTCAAAGAAAATTTTCTTTTATGAGGTAAAGAAGTTAGTAAACTGAGATAAGGAGAATCTGGAGGGGAAGCTGGACAAGCATGGGGACCAGCGCTAATATGATAGGGAAAGATAGGATTCGGTAGGCAAAAAGGGAGAGACTAAGGCTTGAAAGTCCCTGGAGGGGGAAAAACATGTATTTTGAAACACTTCTTTTGGGAAGATCTGACCTCCAACAAACTCCCTCAGGCATAAAGTTCCTCTTGAGAATATGACAGACACTACCAACTCCCCCTAAGGTTTCCCTTATGTATTTGAAAGAAGACTTGACTAAAAATAAGTAGACCATAAAATGTATGACCCACAAGGAATAGTATGGCCATAGTCCACTCCTCATATTATGGAAATGAGACAATCAAAAAGAAATGACTAGGCATTTAGAGTTACCTCATCAATAAGAGTGGAACCTGTGAAGGAACAAGAGGGAAGAAAAGGGGCCAACCAAAACCCTATAAAACAAAGTCCCTTGCCTACAGTCGCAGGCGCATTTACTTTCAAATGCCTCCCCCTCTGTAAAGAGAGTTTTCATACTATTATTTTCTGACCTTACACTCGAATAAACTGTTGCCTGCTACTCATTTTATTCTGTGTTCACCTCTTCATTCTTTGAACCGGTGAGACAAGGAACCCAGGGTATTGAGGTAAAAAGTTCTATAACACTATCTGACAGGAAAAGGGTTTCACTGTGGTCAGCTGATGCTTGGGGGAGAAGCTGATGAATCCTTTTTTTTTTTTTTTTCTGTGCTTGCTTAGGCTCGGAGAAGAGTTCAGAAGCCTGTAAGAAAGAGAGAAACCTAAAGTTTGGTCAAAACAAAGTAGTGGGTAAGAAATGGGCAACTGTGAACACTTGGTCCATGTCTTAATTGAAAAAACTGATGCTTCAGGACACAGGGAATATTGCTGGAGTGATTCTTCAAAAAAGAGACTAGGAGATCTAGTTTACAAAAGGAAGGAGTAGCTTTTGCTAGAAGCGAGGCCCTTTGATCTACAGTAATAGGAAAGAAGAAAGGATTGTTGCTTTGATTTTTCCTATTAAATTCGATAGTGGCTATCTTGATTTCTAAAATATATTTTGTTAAACTATCTAGATATTTTTCATGAGCGTTAGTACTAAGAATGTTTTTTGTAGAGGTAGTAGAAATAACATTTTTGCCCTCATTCCTCAAAGTAATTTCTAATATCCTTTGGAATTTTTTTTGATGTATTATTTAGTCATTACCATACTTTCAAAGATACTACTTTGGGTATTTCATTATTGATGCAGAAAATTACATATTTATAATATTTAATCTCTAAGAAATGAAAAAAATAATGATTTAAACAGCTTGTTTACATATTCAGATCTTCTTTTAAATCTCTAGTGAGGTATTGTAGTTAACTCTTGCTAATAGTAGTCATGTTTTTCAGTTTTATTATTTGTTTAAAATAAATAAGATATATCAACATCACAAAATATGTAAAATTTCTGTTATATAGCTCTAGAACTATTATGTTAAAAAAAGAGGACCTTGTATCCCACATTGGTTTAGACTGAAACAGATGAGTGAATGTACAGAGAATAGCTCCTTTTCCTAAAAGTGCTGCTATAATTTTTTAATCTATAAAAGTTTGTTTCTCCATTATCAAGTATATCAGAAAGTAATAGTTGATTGATCTTCTCTCGTGATACCTATCTCACATAGCAATTCATTATTTTCTTTTTCTAGCACATCTCCATTCATGCTAATTTGGGGTAGGTTTGACAATCATAATATCCCTAATCTCTGTTCCAGATTGATTTATGAAATTCCCATACAATTGAACATATTACATTAATATCTGGTTAGAGAAATTGATTCAAAACGTATGCCTCTCCCTGGATTATTGCACTTGCAGTTAGTGGAAGTGTCTTATCCCTGGAGTAACAAAATGGTGCATATAGGAATCAGTGACTGTAAAAGAGCATCTAAATTGCCATATGGAAAAAGTGGGTTTGCAATAAGAGAAAATACAGGCATGGCAAAGAAAATTTCAGAGTCAAGAGATGGAAACTTTCTAGTTTTGGTTTTCTTAGTTATGTTAGCCAATATTTTTACTTTGCTTAATTTCTTTTGAATTTTGATTTTTACTATTTTCTGTTGGAAAAGTAATTAATATTAAACCAACATTTTGTAACACATTGTTCTTTCTATTCATGGAACTCTACTTGAACTATAATCAAAGTCTTGGTATGCCCACTGACCTTGTTTCAAACAAATGGATAAAAGGAGTAAGAATAATATCTCTACCTGATGGGCCAGGTCATAGTTAACAAATCTATTGAAGTTCCAATGCTTCAAAAGATTACTTAAAGTTTTCAGGACAGCAAAACTGCTTCATAAGCCCTTGGGCATTTTGATAATAGAATCAGATATGTAGAATAAATATTTAATTTGATTTATTTCTTTGTTACTCTGGTATTTCTACTTGAAACTATTTATCTTCCCTTTATTAAAAACAAAACAAAACTTAATACCCATTAGAAAATGTCAATCAGTCTTCTAATGACATCTTTATTAAAGTAAGTTTTGTTTTTGGGTTGATTAATTGGCAAAGATTCCCAATGCTGGAAATTGCTAATTCATTCAAAACACCCTCTCTATAACAAAATTTTAGTGGTTATATTCATTAAAAAAGGAGTTCCAGTCTTTTGAAACTTACAGTCACATTAAAAAAGTGTGGCAATTAAAAATGCTAGTCCAGATCATTTTAATTTTCATAATGGTAATATACTGTCATTGATCAGACCCTTTCTTTCAGTGTTGTTAGCTCTTATGGAAATACAGCCTGGTAAATATCCTACTGTGTGATTCTGTCACACCCATGTATGCTAACATATTGATTATATTCTAAAAGTGAAGAAAGTTAGCTCCATTCTAGATAACCTAGATACTTTTCAAAATAATGTATTCACTACTCCTGTGATTTTTCTCTTCTAGGCAGCTTTTGGGAGACATCTTCACACTAAATCCATGGAGACATTAAAAAGTGAATTTAATCTTAAGATTGAGTTCTGCTTTCATAAAAAAAGATACTTATTATATACAGTTGATCCTTGAACAACACCAGTTTCTACTGTGTGGGAGTCCAATTATACGTGGATTTTTTACAGCACAGTCCTGTAAATGTATTTTCTCTCATGATTTTCTCAGCAACATTTTCTTTTCTCTAGGTTACTTTGTTGCAAGAAAATAGTATATAATATACATAACTCACAAAATATGTGTTAATGGACTGTTTAGGTTATCAGTAAGGCTTCCATTCAACAGTAGCTTATTGGTAGTTAAGTTTGGGAGGAGTCAAAAGTTAACACTTGGGGAATCAACACCCCTAACCTCAGCATTGTAATTGAATGCTTAAGTATTCAAAGTTAATAGAAGTGATAATGTTTAAAATTTACATTACAGGATCCAATAGCTAAATACATATATATTTAATTTCAAAGCACTAAAAACAAGGAGAAAGTTTCCTAGGCAGTTTCTCAAGAAGGTAAAGATTGTTAAGAATGAAGCTTTTCATATTTTCAATTGCTGAAGGAACAAAGATGTATGGAATAAAGATCCTGTTAATAATTGAACTCATGGCTTACTTTTTCCTAAATGGCTCTAAAATGACATTTAGTTTTATATAATTATTTAATTTTCATCATTGTAATTAATGCCTCTTTGTACTATACTCGGGACTTGAAATTATATTTTTCTCAAACTTTTTGAAAGACTTCATCCCATTTTCCACAAATATTTTATGAAAGACTATTCTGTCTACTTAGGAAAATGAGAGTTTTAGATATTCCCATCCCCACTTGTCCTTTGCTATTTATGGAAAGAGTACAATCTCTTTAAATTGTAATGCATTTCTAAGGTTATCCATTTCTAACTGCACTTGTGTCAGACTTTAATCTACTACCATCAAATATTATTTTTACAAAAACAAATAAACTTTCATTCATCACAATGTTATAGTTGTGACTTTTTGATAGATCATTCTGGAAGTGAATTACAATTTAATCATTTTGACCCATTTCCACCACAGGCAATACCAGCAATAAAATGCTTAGAAACAAAACACTATTAGAAATGAGAGCTATATCATGCCAGTTCTTATACACTCTTACTAAAGATGTATAGTACAGATAATCTACATATAGAGACATTCTGAGATTTAAAGAAGTCTTACTACTTAATTTCAGTGAGAGAAAAAAGGTTTTCTAAAACAGCAGTTTTGTTATAAAACAATTTCAACTGAGCTTAAACCAGTTTAAGTTGTGTGTCCCCTAATATAAAAATTGGACAATGTGCAATTTTCCACTTCCGAGACAGTAATTATAAAATATATTTTATTCTACTTTTGCTATGCTAATTATATCATGGAGTATAATTAGCACTTTTGTGATTAAGGTGAGTCTTTTCTAAAGTCATGTCCCATCTTTTGCTTTTAGCTCACTTTCCTATTGCTTCCTTTAGTCAAATATCTCTTTCTATGTAAAAAAAGATTTTTACTGCTTTCAAAGATTGTATAAAAACTATCTAAACATGATTGATAATATAACGCACTCATGCGATATGTATGACATTAATTCCGATTAGTATAGAACAACAATATTTATAATATAGTAACTTAATTAGCTGTATATTCATTTATTCTGGAATTTATTTATAATTAATTTATGAACATTGATTTAGCTTTCTTTATGTTAACTGATATATCAATGTTCAAGGAGCATAGGGGTGTCATACTGAAACAGCACTAGCTCATTTTAACACACTATTTATCGATTTTAATGTTTTTTTTAAATTTAGTTTTGAGAGAGAGAGACAGAGTGTGAACATAAAAAGTCAGATGCTTAACTGACTAAGTCACCCAGGCACCCCTTAACACACTTTTTATAAACTTTCTCCTCATGGTTTTTCAGTCTATCTTTTAAACAATATTGTCAAATTTTACATTCTGTAGTTTGTTGGATCAAAACAATGAGTAAAATGAAAGGTTTTAAAAATGTTTTCAGACTGCAAACATATCTCACTCTTGACTATTCCTACACCAGGGACAAGGTGTGCTGATTCTTTGAATCTCCTAGGCTTGCATGTCTCTCTTAACAATACTGGTCTAATTATGCCTATTAGTATACAAATACAGATAAATTGTCTTTGGAAAGATCACTTTTATATGAAGATGAAGAAAGTTCTTATAGAGAGATGTGGCATCTAAATGGGTCTTCAAGGTATCTTTTTTCCTCTAGAAACCATAATTATAAAAGAAAGACATTATATATAACTATAAACCTCAACATTTAAATTTTTAACAATTATTGAGAACTTAATTATGTGCAGAACAAAGCCCAAATCACTTACATATATTAACTCAAGCATGTGGTCCTTTGAGGTAGGCACTATTATTATTGTGATTGCATAATTAAGATAATTGAACCACCGAGAACATAAATTATGTGCCCATGTACAGATAGCTAAGAGGTGAGAAGCCAGACTTCTAATTCAAGTATGTGCCAGAGAAAGCAGTATCAAGGATAAAAAATTGTAACTTTTTGTTTTATAAGTTAGTTTTTATTTTCCATCATTGCACATATCTGAAAACAGTCTCTTAGTTTTCAAAGATCTTTACAAGAAAAAATAAACACTTCTTAGTTTTACTTATTCTGAGCTTCCTTCCCGGAGACAAGAAGTTTCAATTCCTTATGATATTTTTTTCTGATATTGCCTTCATATTTTTAAATAATATACGTGCACTTTAAACCAATTTCATCAATATGCTATTTGCATTATTCCCCAAATCAAGGAATGACTCATGTATTGGATTTGATAATACGGTGTAGAATCCAGCGATGTGATCCAAATATACATTTAATCTGCTGGAATACAAACCCATATATAAACTGTCTTTAGAACCTAATAGTGTGAAAAGAATCAAGGTGTTGGTGAGCATTGAATCTATTTTACTATCTGGATTTCTTAGGAATATAATATAGCATTATTTTGATCTTTGCACATGATCATAAACTATTAAATCTATTAATCTTTGGTCTTGGAAAACTTGCTCTCAGTATATGCTCTGGGCAATGTTCCACTAAAAAGCTTCTATATTTTGTATATAAAAACATTTTATCTTGTTTTCAGGAAATTAAAATGCCTGTTTTGTGACTTTACAATTATGAAAGGTCTGTGCATTTTTATCTGCTTACTGAAGCAGTCAAAATATTTCATAAATCTCTAAGTAAATTATTTTCATGAAGCTGTGTTAGATGATCCTCTTTTTTTCTGGACACCACATATAGTTTTCATGGTGTAGTGAATACAACTATTCATAAATAGGAATAATTGGACAATTTTCATGACTGCCTTAGCACCATTTGTAAAGAGGATATATTACCTACATTCATTTAGGAGCTGAAGAATGTGGCTGCTGAGGTTACTTTGTGAGGTGTCAGCCATACATGTGAGGACTATAGAAAAGGATAAATTGTTTGGAGAAGTGCAGGCTTGCTCTGTTCCAGGAGTTAAAGGGCTTTTTTTGAAAAGATGAGATTAACCTATTTATATTTATCAATATGACATATGATTGCACTAGGATTTATCATATTATATTATGCTATTTTTCTCCTATATTTTCTTTAAATCTTTCTCTCTGAACTGTTCTCTTTGTTTCATTTTGCAATATACATTTTCCCTTGATACTTAATAAAGTTTGCTTCTTATGTTTATTATCATTAACTTGCATGACACCTTTATTTAGATGCAATTTGTAACTATCACTAAGGATACTTACATTCTCCTCCATCACCTATGTCTTGCAAATACTATTTTTTCTTTTTTTTTTGCGATTCTATATGGTTATGCTGTTGCCTTATTTGTCCACTTTAAATACATTTGTGACATGCAGTTATGATGAAGTGGAGACAACTATAAAACTCCCAGGTTGTTTCCCCTTAATCCCAACTTTTTTAATTTTTAGGGCTTAAATATTTACATGTCTGCTCCGTAACTTTAATTCCCATATTATGTTATACTTAAATATATTCCGTTAAATATATACAGTAATCAAAACCAGTATTTTGTATTATATTTAGTCATGATTAGTTGTTTCGTCTATTTCTGGAATAATTTCTTCAAGAAAAGTTCACATATAATATTCTTTGAGTTTTCTTTGGATATATAAATGTAAACTGGAAGCTATTTTAGCATTTTAAAGATAAAATATCATTGTTTAATAGATTCCATTATGAAGTAGCTTGGAAAACTATTCTCAATGCATTACTCACCCCCTATAGAGAATGACCTTTGGCATGAGATTTTATGATTCTTCACAACTAGACAAAGTATGCTTTCCCACCTACATTTTTGCTGGTTGTGCTCTGGCCAATCAAATATTCATTTATAAGACTAAAAGTAGGCCTGTATGTGTTTGTGTGATCTGTCATGGCCTCTTGCGTTGGATCCATCATGGGAAGAACATGCTTCATGTAGCTGCTGCCGTGCCTGACAGGGTTCTAGAATGAAGACAGGGAGGAAATCTTAACCTGACTGGAAGTCTGCAGTTCAGACTTTCCCAGATAGTAAACCCTGCTCAATTAGCTGAACCACAGCCTACCTACAAAGCCAATACAGAATGGTTGCAATCAGCCACCCACATCGTGAAACAGTTACACATACAAAACTGCAGAAGAAACTAATACACATTGTTTCTGTAAAATTGTCAACATTTTTTCTTTATTGAAGTTTTTTTCCTCTTATATTTACTAACCGTTTGTAAGATTTTTTCATTATATTTAACCTTACTAGGGATGGGGGAATTCATAGACTATTGGATCTGCAGATGGATGATTTTTAACGGTATTGGGAATTTTCACCCCTAATCTGTTAAGCTATTTGTTTCTTTCCTATTCTCTCTATTCTCCCTACTTCTCCCTATTCTGTTCTCTCCTTTTCAACTGTATTTCATATATCTTTTATAACTATTATTTCCATTTTAGTATCACTGCGTGCTTAAATATGGATCTTTTTTTTTCTATATTCCACACCGTGAATTTCCTTATGATTATTTTCTATATTTTGTTAATTTCATTTCTATGATTCTTAATTTCTAATTGAAAAGATCCATTTTACTCTTAATAATTTCCTGTTCTTTGCTTATATTCTCTAACTTATTTTTTTTCAAATCCTTGAATCATGGTTATTTAATGTGGATGTCTGGTCACCCCAATATTTGCATCTTCTGTGTTTTTTCAGTTTTATACTATTCTCTAGTGTTTTGATCAAGTAACTCTTTCTTCTTTTATATTTGTTTTTTCTTTGAGTGCTGACGTTTGTTATGAAGATCTGTAGAGTTCATTTCAATACTTTTTCGGTGCTATCTCTGTGTTGCTGTTTTGTTGATCGTCTTCTTTTCCTGCTTCTGCTTTGCCGCCTCCTCCTCCACTTTCTTCTTCTTTGCCTTCTTTTTTTTTCCCCCCTCCTTCTTCAGCTTCTTACTCATCTGCTTCTCCTGCTTCTTCTTATCTGGCACTTTATTTGTCTCTGTTTCTAACTAGAACACTACACTTGAACAACTGATCCAACAACTGATCATCAGTTGTTCAGTGCTGACTGAAGTGAAGCTTCTAATCCTATTTAATAATCTCATTTTATCCACATACTTTTGATTACTCTTTTCTTTTATATCTTCATGTCTCTCAAGATCTTCCTATAGTTGTACTCTTCTTTGTGCTTCTTAAAATAGTATCTCGAGGGAATTTTCCCCCCTTCTACTTAAATCTGTTTTCTCACTTGAAGTCTGTTTTTGTCTCACTAATTCCTCTCAGTCTCCATATAGCTCTACTTCACAATTTTCCTTCAAAGAATAAATTACATCATTAACTGTTTTTGAAAAAATGGTAACCTATTTTAACAAAATGTAAATACTTTAGGCAATTATTTTAATATTTTTCTGTTGTACGTTCATGATATCTTGATTTTTTTTCTGTATTTCTGTTATAGTACCATCATATCTATGCATGCTCATTTATTTTATTTATTACTAATCAGTGAATAAAATAGATTTTTCCAGAACATCTGTTTGAAGCCATTTTGGGATAATCATGAAGAGGAAGAGCTGGGGTAGTCTGTCAGTATTAACAACTCAAAGGCATACTTTTTCCAAATTACAGACTTAACCAGATTGCTTTCTCTGAGTTGTCTTATCTAGGTCATTCTTCTATAAACGTGCAGCCTCTGTTCTGACCAAAGAAGGTGCTAGGGAAGTTCAAAAGTTCAGGCTCATGTCACTTTCTGACTTATTTCAAGAAAAGAGATTTTTTTTCTTCAATCATTTCATGACAAGCTTTTACCTTCATAAAGAATATGTTACTGGTTCTTTCTAAAATTCCTTACCTTGGGACTCTTTTGACACTCCTTCACATTTCTCTACTTCTTCCTTCTTAGATTCTGCCTAAACTTAACTGTTTTAAGTAATCTTTACCATAACCTGGAGTCTTTGATTTTATTTGTCTTCTGGGGCTACTAAAAATGAAATCTGATATTTTTCTTTTCTTTTATTTTGTCATTCCCCCTTGTTGTTTTGTCAAGATAAAAGATGATGACTAAAAGGTCATATTCTTATCAGAAATCCTATTAATACATCACTTTATGGTTTTGAGTATTCATTTTAAAAGTGAAACCAGGTAACTCAAAATATAGAACTAATTTATTTCTTATGAGTTTGAACTAGTTTTTGGATCAAAGACAAAGTAACTTGTCAAATAGTTTATAACTTATACATTTCTGGGCCCTCAAATTACTAAATTTTTGCAATTTGAGTCTTCCAGTTGCATGTAAAAGACACACTCGGGTTGTCTTAGTTGAGGAACATCTATTTTGAAGGTACTGAAAAGGAAAAAAGAGTGAAGGAAATTGTCTTGTCAGTGAAAACTTAAGATATCCTAGAGAACTAGATTTCTCTTTGTGATACCTCATCAATAATCTGCCATCATTGCAAGTTAGTTTACTCGTGGCTCCGCTTTGTCTCCTCCATGATTCAACTACTAATGTCTTCTTTACTCTCCATTTGACCTAACAATGTCTCATTGCTGAGAACTCTCTCTGGAGTCTCATGTATATCATCCCTCTTCATGTCTCCTGGCTTCTTCAACATTCTGCTTCCTGAATCTCTTGCTCTCCATCTCCCATCTAAGATTATCTGAAGGCTACTTTCATCAATTATTTCATTCAAATGCCATTATTACTGATGGAGAGACAGCACAGACATCCTGACCTGTATTTTCAGAGGAGGAAACAAACCATAATCACAACTCAAGAATGTAGATTTGTGAACTTTACCTTTGTGACCTTTAGCTTTGTGTGTTTTTTTAAAGTTTATTTATTTTTGAGAGAGAGAGAAAGAGAGAGAGACAGAAAGGGAGAGAGAGAGAGAGAGAGAGAGAGAGAGAGAGAGAGAGAGAGAGAGAAACCCCAAGCAAGCTCCACACAGGCAGCATGAGCTCAAACCCATGAACCTCAAGATCATGACCTGAGCTGAAACCAACAGTCGGAGGCCCAAATGAGTTAGTCTATTAGAAAATTGAATGAATAGTCTTTTAGAGAACTTGCCCCTGATATAATCTGTGCATAAAAGATGGCACTAGGCCTTCAAATAGCAATGCTGAAAGGAGGAAATGCTTCTTGTTCACAGGTTCTTTCTGATCATAATGTGGTGCTTTATCATCCTTGCTTCTCTGAACTCTGTTATGTCCTAATTGAGTCTATTGACGATAATGAGCAGTTCCATCCAGCTTCTGTATGTGCACTTGCGTCTGCTCTTCCTAGGCTGGAGTTCTTGTGGATGATATTCAACCTGCTGTGGCCTCTATTATCTGAATCCAGGCTTGTTCATCATCTCTCTTAACTCCTCTGATACCTCCCCAGGGGCAGGCAGAAACATGTTGCTTTTCTGTACAACAATAGCCCCATTTCCATGTTGTGTAGAAATCTCTCTCCATTAGTGTCATTCTGTTGCCTTTACACAGGATGTTAGGGGAAAAGGAGTACTGGCAGCTAATCCTATCTGGTTTTTCCCTTACCTTTATTCCTCCTGTGATTCTGCATCTATTTTTCCTTTGCTCTAATCTTCTCACCAGAAAGGGCAGTACACTGGCTTCTTAAACTATTTATTTCATATTCTGGGTTTTTTCTTATGTTTGCATACTATGAAACTCTATGATCCAAATTAACCAAGTCTGTATCTAATTATTTAAAAGGAACTATTGGAATTCAGAAAATCTATTTTCTCCAGTTCCAGTTACTTACTGCTGCATGACAATCCACCCTAAAATTTAGAAGGCTAAAACAAAAACCATTTATAATTTATAAATGATTCTGTCGGTTAATTGGGCACAGTTGGGCAATTCTTCTGCTTCATGTGATGTTTAATGAGGCTAC
The DNA here is from genome assembly GCA_028646485.1 of Cryptoprocta ferox. Taxonomy (NCBI): domain Eukaryota; kingdom Metazoa; phylum Chordata; class Mammalia; order Carnivora; family Eupleridae; genus Cryptoprocta; species Cryptoprocta ferox. The sequence goes on along the minus strand of CM053574.1, from coordinate 108,689,394 downwards.
AGTCATCTGAAGGCTCAACTGTGCTGGAATGTTCAAAATGACCACTGCACACATCTGGCAGGCCATGCTAACTAGACACTGGCTTGGAAATGAGCAAGAGCTATTAAACAGAGATTCTTGTTCTTCTTGTAGCTTCACCAGGTATTCTGAGTTTCTCTTAGCTTGGTTGGGGAGTTCCAAGCTTGCAAAAGTGGAAGTTGCTTATTTTTTAAGGTCTAGTCTCAGATATTAAGTGATATCACTTTTGCCAAATTCTATTGATCAAAGCATGTCACAGAGGTCAAGCCGAGAATTAGGGAGAGTGGAAATACATCCTATCTCTTAATGGGAGAAATGGCAAATGTTTCCTTCTTTAATTCACAAACCTCTGTTAATAAAATCTAATTCCAAAGACTACTGAATCAATCTGGACTATCCCCAAATCCAGTCTGATCATCAAACTCAGCAATAAGTTTATTGTTCTAATCCTTTTTAAAAGAGTTCTAAGTTTTTAATTCACTGTGGTTATATGAAGATTTAGAAATAATAAAGCATGTCTGTTTAATCTTCAACTATATTATATAACCAGAAATAATTTAATTAAAATCAGGATTACATTTTTGAGATGGAAGCTGATATTGTTAAAATTAAATTAGAAGAGATATAGTTATTCTGGGACTCCTTAAAACTGGTAATTTCGTATCATCATGAAAGGTTGTTTGTGATTCCATTAACAATTAGGCATAATAATTTGGGATATTACTTACAATTTCACACTCAATAGGACATTGTGTAAGCAAGAAGAGCCAACATGTTTCCCACCTGTTTTTTGGAAATATTCAGGGAAGTTCTTTTTATATAGTATTAATCATCAGAGGGACTAAAATAGAAAATAAAAAGAAGGATAATTAAATTTTAAAATAATAAGAGAATATTTTCTGATATTGATCTATTGGAATGATAAAATTTATGTTTATTTTATTAAATGAAAATTAGCTTTAGGAAATATGGGTGATAATATAGGTAGTCTAAGACATAAGTCTCTTGGATATAGGTGTAATTATCACTACTGTGCCATTAATTTTTGAGGCTTCTTTTGCTGCTATAACTGTCCAGAACTACTTCCTATATGACTGTTATACCCACACTACTTTGGATTTACACAAGCATTAATAGCTGTGGAAAATTCTTAAAAATAGATTACCCTTTTCTATAACTTTCAAATTAACTTCCTAGGCCACTGTTTATTTCAAACATTTTATGTGAACAAAATTATATAGCATGCTACTTTGTGGAATTGACGTTATTCACTCAGCAAATTCTCTGGAGAGTCGTCCATGTTGGTATACATATCAGTAGTTGGTTCCTTCTTTACTGCTATTCCACGTTATGGATACACCACTGATTCCATAGCCATTCACTTGTTAAATGACAACAGGATAGATTCTAGTTCCTGGCTTTCATGAATAAAACTGCTACATGTATTCATATTCAGGAATTTGTCAATATAAGCTTTAATTTTATTTTATTTTCCTGGGATAAACACCCAAGAGTGCAATGGTTTTATCATGTGATATTTATAATTTTAGCTTTTTAAAAATATTGCTAAATGTTTTCTGCAATAAGTTTTAAAAAACAAATTTTTTTAAATTATATATAGAGTGTGTGTGTGTGTGTGTGCGTGTGTGTGTGCAAGTGGAGGAGAGGGGAAGAGGGACAGAGAGAGAAAAAGAGAAAGAGAGAGAATATTAAGCAGACTCAACACTCAGTGCGGAGCCCAACACAGGGCTTGATCCCACTACCGTGAAATCATGTCCTGAGCTGAAATCAAGGGTGAGACACTCAACCAACTGAGCCACCCAGGCATCCTGGCAGGAAGTTTTAAATTAAATATTTTTTGCAGGGTGCATATGTGGCTCAGTAGGTTAAGTGTCGGCTCAGGTCATGATCTTGTGGTCCATGAGTTCGAGCCCCGCACTGGGCTTTATGCTGACAGCTCAGAGCCTGCAGCCTACATTGATTTTGTGTCTCCCTCTTTACTCTGCCCCTCCTCTGCTTACATTCTCTCTCTTTCTCAAAAATAAAGATTAAATTAAATAATTTTTGAAAAATTGGATGCGGCAACTGACATTTTACATATGACAATAATTGAGTTTGTAGATAAATATAATGAGAATACTTGAAGATCTCTGAACTTACATAGCTTTGCCATTGCATCATTTTATTGTATAAAATATTTAGTTTAGCAATCTTAAATAATTATGTCATGCAATAAAGTTTTTGTACACTAAGCAAAATGGGTTCTGGAAGCTAATAACCTTTATCATTATTTTCCTAATTTTTAATGACTTCAATTAAAAAGAAATGAAAAAACAAGTTCCTGCAATAATCAGCTTGACCTTGAGCAGTGATAGAGGTAATATAATTTAAAATGATGCAAAAAGTATCTGGATGTCAAATAATATATTAAAGCCTTAATTATAACTAGGATTAGTTCAAGAAAATAAATAAAGGTGCCCTCAATTTTTACAAGAATATTACAGTGTCTGTACAGCTAAAGGCCTAAGGAAGAATCTAAAAACATGTTTAAGTATGAAAACATTATACTTATTTTGAACATAATACAATCAAAGAATTAGGCTTAATCGGGAATAATTATCAGTTTGATTTTCCTTGTAGCTTACTTAATATTTTTTTCCAAATCTTACTGCATGTTTTGCCAGGGTATAATAAATAATCAATGTAGCCAAATGTATTTGAATTTATTTTCTTTAATGTTTATTTATTTTTGAGAGACAGAGAAAAACAGATCATGAGTAGGGGAGGGGCAGAGAGAGAGCCAGACACAGAATCTGAAGCAGGCTGCAGGCTCAGAGACTGATGCTGGGCTCAAACCCATGAACTTTGATATCATGACCTGAGCCAAAGTCAGACGCTAAACTGGCTGAGCCTGAATTCTTCTCCAGATTGGGTTGGGCAGCTTTGCTTCCCTCCTTCAGCGCCCATTTTTAAAAATAGGAATGAGAGGTGCCTGGGTGACTCAGTTGGTTAAGTGTCTGACTTCAGCTCAGGGCATGATCTCACAGTTGGTGGATTTGAGTCCAACATCAGGCTCTGTGCTGACAGCTCGAGCCTGGAGCCTACTTCAGATTCTATGTCTCCCTCTCCCTCTGCTCCTCCCATGTTCATTCTCTCTCTCTCTCAAAGATAAATAGACATTAAAGAAATTGACAAAAGGTGTTTACTCCATGACAAAATGGATCTATGAAAGTGACCAAAAATATTTTTATTCTTCTGTAAAATTGAAAAAAAAATTTACATAACATGCAATTCATTTGGAAGAAAGATACATTATTGAATGATAAAGTATTCATTTTGAATAATAAAGCAGATAAAAATTATTTTTATAATGGGGGAGTGGGGAAATAATACTAAGATATTATTAATTGGGATGTACATCATTTTATTCTAAGTTTGAAAACATGTTACCCAAGTTTTCAATGATACTTAAGTGATGTTGAATCCACATAAAATACGTAGAAAATATTCTCTACTATTTCTAATACTTGGCCTTGAAATATTCTCTGCCCAAGGAAGCAGTTGGACAGCTAAGAAGCACTTCTATAACTTTTTTTTTTAGCAGTTCCCCTTCCTAATAAGTATGCATTTTAGAGCCTCCCTGCTTTCTTTTTTATTGATTTCATTTATATACATATTTATATATCCAATGTTAAATATATAGAATTTGTTAGTTTTCAGTTATATAGAATTCCATTAGTTTTCATTATGTATGATATTTCTGTCCCATGATATATTTGAAATATTGGAACCCCAGAGTGTTATTTTGCTAACATCTACACTAGTCCTAAAAGTAACACCATCCCACGGGGTTAAAATACAACCTCTTTTAATGTCATGTATTAGATAGCTGCAATTTGCTTTATTTAGTCATCATTACAGGAAGCCACCAATCCACCTTGCAGAAGTAAAATGTATATATTACTTTGAAAGATTATCATTTAAAAAAACGATTTCTTTTTAAGATGGATTCAACTTAATTAAATCTTTAAAAAATAGAAACATGATAGCATTACATCAGTGTAGGCAGATAAGAGAGGTAGCTTTGCTAATAGGGTATGTACATCTGCTCCCTAGAATATCATGAGGTGTTGAATAAAAAGCTTTGTCAAAATCCTGTCAGAAATAGAAAAATGGGATTATGGTGAAAACCTAATTTTTCATGTTATTGTAAAGCTTTACTCTCCTGGAACACACTCTCTACATTTGTCATCTGGAAAACTTTTAATCTTCCTAAAGGTTCACCATTACTAACACTGTAAAACTTCCTGATTATACCAAGCGGCTCTTTCCATTCCTCCTTTGACATCCAACTCAAGACCAGCACTGTTCACCTTTGTAGCTCAGAGAAATTTACTGAATGAAAGCAATCCTGAATTAATGAAAGAAATAGTGGGATAGTATTTGTTTTTTGTTTTATTTTACATTTTGTTACTGCATGTAAAATCTTTAGTAAAGAAAATAAAATTTTAAAAATATTTTTTAAACTAACAGCATGTAAAAGTCATTGAATATGAAGAAAGCACAAATACTTAATAAAAATAAAATATATGACTAATATAATAATCAAATTGAATGATGTAAGCTTTAAGAATCCTAAGTTAAACACAGAACACAGTAAGATATTGATCATTGTCAAATATCTGTCCCCCATTCCCATACTGAGTATCCAGGCTCAGGCCCTACAACAATTTCCATATTTTCATCCTAACGCATATGACAAAGTATTGTAATTTTTTCTACTAGTCTCCTGCATCCAAAGGGCCATCTTTAAAACTGGTACATTTCTAATTTATGGTTATATATATAAATTTATTTTGAGCATAAATCTCTGTACATTTCACACCCAAAATTAATGCTGAATGAATGAAAGAACAAATTAATACATGACTATGCATTATCACTAAGTAATAATGTCCTTGTAAAACCATTTTGCTGTAGGGTTTTTTATGAGACTTCCCATTTAGAAAAGATGAGAATCTAATAAATTGACCTTTTTAAACCAATTTCTACAAACTTGGTGTTTTAAATCAATTTTTAAACACTATGTCAAAATTGCCTGGATCTTGTAATTTTCATTTTATTGAACAGACCACATGAATTTTGGGTCTTGCACAAAATCATCTGAGTTATATAGAACATACATTTTTGTGTGTTTGTGAGTGTGTGTAGGAAGAGAAAAAGAACAGCATTTTTTATCTACTGAGAAATGTATAAATCTTTATGGACAGTTTTTTCTATTACTCTTTTTAAATTTGTTTAAAAAATAATGTTTGTATTTATTTTTGAGAGACAGAGAGAGAGAGAGAGAGAGACATAGCGTGAGCAGGGTAGGGACTGAGAGTGAGGGAGACACAGAATCTGATGCAGGTTCCAGATTCTGAGCCTTCAGCACAGAGTGCAATATGGAGCTTGAACTCATGAACCATGAGATCATGACCTGAGCTGAAGTTGGACAATTAACCAACTGAGCCACCCCAATGTCCCCACCTTTTTAATTTTTTAATGCCTACTAGTCTTAATATAAATATTACACATTTTATCACTTGATCATATCTCCTTTGCTTTAGCAACCAAGTAGTTGGTATAAAAACATTGCTTCAAACTCTAAATATAAATGAATATGGGCTATGAATTCTCCTACTGACATCTCCTTTTTTCCCCTGTCTATGCAGTCTTCCAACCCAGAACTATGTTTTTTTTTTTAATTTTTTAAAATTTCAAGGTTTAGATCACCTTGGGGACCATGCTGGTTTTGTGACATAGGAATGATAGTGGTCCAGCTTGCCATAATCTTTTGTCCTAAGGTGATATATGCCAGGGTGTGCAGTACCACATATTCTTTCATGTGGTTATGCTCTTAGAATACATGGAAATATTTCTCTTTTGGTCTTTCTTTTATTTTTTGATCCAAGTTTCTTTTGTCACAAATTTGAAGCATTTTCGGGTCCCTACTCAGTGTTTAATTTGTTGAATAATTTTCTTAAGCAAAATACAGAAAAAAATGACATGAATAGTTTTCACTAAACTCTTCTGTAGGTTGGATAATGCGTCCTGTTCCTTTCATTAGCTGTGCATCCTTGAGAAGTTGGGATACTAGAACCTGAAGCTGGTCATTAAGTGTAGCTTGTTGCTATGTGTGTTAATCACTTCAAACTGTTGCTGCCGAGACGTCAACAGACAAATTCCAGACTCTCTACATTCCTGTCAAGACCTACCATCCATTCAGCTGGTGGCATTACCAACTCTTCCCCATTTGTTAGCAACAAAGGAACCAAGCAACCAAGCTGCAAGACCTGGTTTCTACCCGATGAAGGATGACCTGACAGTCATCTTGAAAAGCAGCAACAACTTCCATAAAATTACAACTTGAAATTTAGAAAACTTCACAACAATCACTTGATTAGGAGACTAAGGTGAGTGAATTCCTTAATAAAAGAAATATAATTCTGAAACTTCATCGATGATGCTAGGAAGATAGAAATATCTGGACTCAGACAAAGTACACACATCTGAAAAAATATGAGTATTATGGAGATGCTAGTATTATTTCAGACAAATAGGTTAAGTGTTTTTGATAATTAAGATACAGTTTCTTGTTATATTATCTCATTCTGCTAAGTTCTTATATGTTGCAGATAGTTGGAATTGCTATTTTTCTTTACCTAAATCCACAAGGGTAATAACTATCTATTCTAACATAGGGCAATAACTATTCTTCAATCAGAGCAGTATAGCAGGGAAGGTCCTTGAGACAGGCATATAGTTCAGAAATACTAGAATCAGAATTGAAACTTTGGACTGTCTGGGTCTAAATCTCGTATCTTTTCTATGAAACTCCACTGCCTCGTTTTCCTGATATATCATCCTAACATATTCTTGATCCTGACACCAAAAATTTCAACAAATATAAGCCAGCAGATAGAGCACAACATCTTGAGACTCTAAGACAAGGCTGAGGCAAGAGATGGATTCTGGAATCTTTACTCTTTGAATAAGACATCATTGACTGTTTTGTGGAAAATAAAAGTGGAAGTGGTATACAAAGGAAAAGACTAAAAAGTACCTGTGGTAATGTAAAAATAAATACAAAATGTTTAAAGAATAAAATGTGAATAATTCAAATTTCTAGGTATGATACAAACATGGGTCTTAAAATATTCAATAATTTGTCTCTGACTCCACCTATGACATCCAAGGCAGCAAACTGAAAACTCAGAGCTAATGTGATGGTAAGAACTGAGGATTAGGGGCACAGTGGACTCTTTTCAGGTCAGATTCTATTTACAAACCTTTCCAAAAATAATCCACTGACTATTATTCAGCATATCTAGATCATGGAGTCATAAGGCGACATCCTCTTCCTTTTATCGTGGCTACATCTTTATATACACAAAACAAAACAAAAACAAAACAAAACAAAAAATCCAAAACCAAAAATCAAATGAAAAAAAAAAACACCCCACCTTTTACAATAAGCATTGAAACTGAAGGATGGGACAACGGAAGTAGCAAGTGACTCATTATTTCATTACTCTGGTTTGATATATCCTTCCTCCTAACATACTGTTAGTCTAGGTAGAGGAAACACGTATATATCCATTTATGAGATCCCAGATTTTGATCCCACGCTGAATTTTGATGGCACTTTTGTGTTGTGCTCCTGAAGAAGGGATGGTATGAACTTTGTATGCAGAAGGGGGACGTGATAGACTGTATAACTGAATTTTTTTTCTGCCCCACCCTCTACCCATGCACAAAAATTGGGTGTAATCATGTGAATTGTGGTGACACCAGAGGAGATGCATTACCTTTCCACTGAACTCAAAAAGGTCCATATAAATTGCTCTGTCAATTAAATGTGCCAACTTGTGGCTTTCCCAACTTACTTTCTCTTTGTCACAAGACTAGTTTTAACCAAATCGTGACTACTCTGTTAAGCTAACTCTCTGAGTAAACAGACATGGAGTCGAGACAGTGAACCCACCATGGACATGCAACATGAGTAAGAAATAAACCATTTTTTCATAAGCCATTAATATTATAGGGTCATTTACTGCAGCATAATTTAAGTTGAATGAAATAGGGATATAAAATGAATAATAGGATGTACTAAATGCGTGAAAACAACATAAAAACTGATAGTGATTTTAAAAAACAAGGCCATAGAAGAAAAGTGCCCCAATAAAGAATCTAATCAGTAAATTAACAATAGTTTTAGATTTTCACATTACACTTAGAAAAATTAGGTCAAGATATTAGAAATAAAATATGACTTTGAAGCTATTACTAAATATATTATTATCTTCAACTACAATGCATGAAGTTTAATACATCTATTATGATTGTAATACACAGAGGCAAAGTATAAAAATTGTTAGCTAACTCGCATATGATGTGATTTCTAGTAGGCTAACATATATATTTAGTGTTATAAATAACAGTGTATTTAGTTCATGATTAATTTAATGTAACAGTTAAAGCGCATATTATCAAGATAATGTCATTACTTTTATTAAGTATTCTAAATATAACCTCATCAGTTTTACTGTTGTATAGGAAGATTGAATGTAGAATATGATCTTTCCAAAACTATAATGATATGACAGTAAAAAAGGAATACAAAATTGTTAATATTTTATTATATTCCAATCAATTTTCTATATGTCTCAGATAGATTATCTCATTAAATATCCTCTAAGACAAATGATAAAATTGGAATTATCATAATTTTATAAAAGGAAAACTGAGGGGTCAGGAGGTCACACGAATTATAATAAACAGTTTAGAGATTTGAATTAATGTAGTTTGATTTCACGTCAGTCTCCTGAGTTAACTACTGCTTTGTATATGCAGTACACACACACACACACACACACACACTCACACACACACAACATATACTGTGAAATAGATATAAGTGTTCCAGATACTCCCAAGTGAAAAGGGGAGAAAATAACTATCACTAATCCATAGCAATTCTAAAATCCAGTCAGGCCTGTGTTGTCCTTTACTCAATTATAGGATACCTTCACTGGGAATTACACTGGGGAAAGGTATTTTTTACAGTTTTTGGATTAACCCTCTGAGCCTTTTATTCATCTTCTGACTAAACCTTTCCTTTACATAAAGCATACCCTTGCCTGTAGTTTGGTAGTTTCTTCAGTTCTTGTTGTCCACAGAGTAGAGAGGTCTGAAAGCCTCTCTCCTCTTGGTGCTGTCCATGCTCCTTTAAGTCCAAGCGGATTCAACTCCTTTGAGAGCTATTTAGGTTGATTATGAATTAATGAATGCTCTATCCTAGGGGATAGCAAAGGGCCAAAAAGTAAATGTTTTTCAGTTTGCAGCCATGTGGTTCTCCATTACAACTACCCAAATCTTTGGTAGTTGTGCAAACACAGGCATAGACAGTATATAAATGGATGAGTGTGTCAGTATGCCTATGAATCTTACAAAAATATTCACTAGGCTTGTTTGCTCCTTAGGACATAGTTTTCTGACTCAGCCCTCCCACTTCAAATTGTATAAAATTAGGTGAAAACTGATTCCACAGATTTTCTTGAAATAAGCCACTTCTTGCTTAAGTCCCTGTAAAGCTACTCTAGGGTAATGTCCTTACAATTTAGATGACCTATGATTTAACAGAGAGTCTTAAGATTCTTAAAGGGCCCTCCCCCCCCCCATTTGAAATAGTCTATGCAGCACTTGGTTCTTTCTGAGGTTTTAGATTGATCACCGAGGCTTCATATTGATACCACCCAAATCAAGGGGAGATAACAATGCCTTGGGTTTAATGTTGTCTCCAAGTCATATCTTCATTTTAGCATCTTTTTCCTTTTAACTGACAATCAGCATCAACTCCCTAACCATGCTGTCAGCTGATTCCAGTCCAAGCCTTTGAGGCAATTCACCTTTTGCAGAATGAAGTAAAGATGAGCCGCTGCTGCTGGCTTCTTCCCAACTTGCATATTCATGAGTAAAACATATGTCGTTTCTTTAAACCACTGAATTTTGCAGTGATTGTTTATGCAGCAATAGGTAAGTGGGATAATATCTAAGTTAAGATATCTTTGAAGATCTCCTCTTCATTTCTCTAACATAAATTAATACTGAAAAAAATTATTAGGTAAATTGGAAATTTCAATAAATATAAATACTTCAGGCAATTAATCATTGGTATATAAAAGGTTACATCTTTCAAGAAATACTTCCCTGTATGGAAACTGGAATCATCTTTTATAAGTTTGTAGGCAATTTTCCATGATTCATTCCCTCAGCAATGTGGTATCAATTGACTGGCAGGTTTTAATAGTTTCTTGATTGTAACTCATTGAGCACAAACATGGAAAATTAGTATTTTAAATGTAACACTGTGTGGTGTTATGGATGATATACATGTTCTCAAATTTGAAAAGAGTTTTCTCCAATTAGTAATTCAGTTAGTTTATTAATTTTTATTGTTTAATTATAAATCTGTAAGTTGAAATAACCTATGTCCTCTCCAAAGAAATTTAGTTCTTCACAGAAAAAGTATGTTAGTATAAAAAAGATCTCCTGACCTTTACTAAATAATGTAAACAAAACCATCTCCTCTGAATTTTTATAACACTGTATTAATTGTAACTTAGAGTTAAAGTTTCATTTTATTTATAAGATATGCGAAATAAAATTGTATTTCTGTGACTCAATGTGATCCAGAAACAAAAGAGAACAGGGCCATGATCACAAATAATGATTATTGAAGACACTTGAAAAGTTCTCATTATTGCTAAGCATTACTGTAAGTGTATACATCTATTTAGAATATTAATCCTCACCAGTTTCCTCTGAGACAGGTTCACTCATGACACCATTTAATAGGTGAGGAGATAGAAGCATAGATATAATCAAGAAAGAGAAGCCTAGGCAGAGGCACAGCCAAAATTTAGACTTTGTTAACCTCAGTTAACTCGGTAAGGTAACTCAGTTTACCTGGGGTTCAATATCTTAACCATATTATTTTGGTTAAGCAATAATTGCATTACCTTCACTTATATTATGGTTTATATGCTTTAAAATGTTCTCATTACTTGTTTTAACTCATGATTCAAGTGACTCTTTTGAGATAGTTATAGATGTTATGAAAAATCCCAGTATATCATAAAAGTGAAAATTTAGACTCACAGTAAGGTTTTCACGATCTGTAATGGTTGGTCTTGCCTCTCAACCATCTCCTGCCTCTAAACCACATTTCTTTTTCCTTTTTTTTCTTCTTATTTAAGTTGGCTTCATTCCCAGCATGGAGCCCAATGCAAGGCTTGAACTCACAGCCCTGAGATTAAGAGTCAGATGTCTAACTGACTGAGCTACCCAGGTGCCTCCACATTCCTTTTCTTTTAACACATTCTCAGATATGAGATCATTCTCATCCTTCTTTATCCATACTGTTTTTAAGCATTACTTTTCTTCATCTTACAAATTAAAGTAAAATAAACTCACACATGTGTCCTTGCGTGTGTGTGCACACACAAACATATACCACTACCCTTTGAGAAAGAAGTTTTCCTTTTTTTAAATCTCATGCTTGATGAGTCACAAAAAACTACTGGCACTATATTTCCAGGTATGAAACCATAATTTGTTAACAAAACTCAACTTGGTGACCTCTTATCAATTTTTATCTAACTATAACTAACTGGGGGGACCACATGTTTGCTACTTGGTGAGTAAAATGAGTAATGTCATAAAATATCTTCTCGTAGTTGTTTGCATACTTCATTAATAAGGTGGTAATTTATGTAGTGATACATTTTGTCATGCTAATATTTCATTCAATGTTGGTTAAATCAGAAAAGATTAATGAGAATGTGTAGATGATAATATAAAATTACGTGTTTGGCAGTGAAGAAAAACAATTTCATCTTTCCTTTTTTCATCATATAAAAACTACTTTATAGAGTATTTGGTGGATATATGCATGGAATTATCCCTGACATTCTGCAAAGGTATCTTCATCTTTGTTGGATCTTCTAATTTGCAAAATTAGATTCTTTGGTTTTCCATAGGCATTTAAAGGAATTCTTTTTAACACTATTTCAATCATTTACCTTTGTTGATATTCTTTGCATATATGACTCATGGATTTGAAAGTGGTCAAAGGTAAAACATATTCATATGAACCATGTGGCTCTATCATTCATTCTGTTTTCAAGTGCGATCAAGTTTTTAAGGGATGGACTTTGGTGTCAGATATTTGGGTTGATATGTTGCTTTGTTTTACACCTTCTCTGTAACTAGGAGAAAATTATTTAATCTTTCTAGGTCTCAATATCTAAAGCTGCCAAATTAAGTTAATAATGCAGGATTCATAGAATGAAATAGGATAATTGAAGTGATCCTCAATTGAGGACCACCACAAAGAAGATAACTTGCAAGGATCAACTGGGAGAACTAGAATTCTTAGCACATAATCTAGGTTAGGCACAAGGTTAACTAATTTTATAAATAAATTTAATGTGCCATGAGAGACATATTTATTATTCTATGAACTGAATTATCTCCACCTGAACCCCAATGTGATTGTACTTAGAGGTCTTCTAGGAGGTAAAGTTAAATGAAGTCACAAGAGCATGGTCCTAATCCAACAAGACTGGTAGGAAGAAAAAGAGATCCTCTCTTTCTCTATATATATACACTCTGAGGAAGGGCCAAGTGAGGACATAGAAAGAAGGCGGCAGTCTGCAAGCCAGGAAGAAAACTCCCAACAGACACTAATACTGCTGGCACCCCTGGTCCTGGATGTTCAGTTTCCAGAACTCTGAGAAAACACATTTTGATGACTTAAGCTGCTTCGCCTACTTTGTCTATGTTTTTGTCTATATTTTGTTAGGGAAGCCCTCACAGATCAATACAGATTTTGGTACCAAGAGCCAGATGCTGCTATAACAAATGCCTAAAAATATGGAAGTGACTTTAGGACAGAGTAGAGGCTGGTGGAGTTTTGAAGGGCATACTAGGAATATGGACATTGAGGGCAGTTCTGGTGAGGGTTCACAAAGAAAAGAGGGGAGGAGCACCTGGGTGGCTCAGTTGGTTAAGTGTCCAACTCTTGATTTTGGCTCAGGTCATGATCTCACAGATCATGGGATCAAGCCCTGAGTTAGGCTCCATGATGACAGCACAGAGCCTGCTTAGGATTCTCTCTCTTCCTCTCTCTCTCTCTCTACCCCTCCTCTCTCACTCCCTCTCAAAGTAAAAGTATGCACTGATCCTTTAAGAAAAAAAAAGAGGAAAGCTGGAAAGAAACCTCCCATCTTCTTAGAGAATACATTAATAATCATGAGCACAATGTTGGTAAAAATATATGCACATTAAAGACCATTCAGGTAAGGTCTCAGAAATGAAAAGCTTTATTGGAAACTGAGGGAAAACTGACCTTTGCTATAAAGTGGCAAACAACTTGAATGCACTGTATTCCCATTCTAAGGTTCTGTGGAAACTAGAACTTATGAGCAATGAAATTTAATATTTAGATAAGATTTCTAAGCAAGGTATTGAAAAGGTGGCTTGGTTCCTTCTGACGGTTCATAGTAAAATGTGAGAACAGAGACATGTATTGAAAAATTAATTGTTAAGTAAAATGGAACCAAAACTTGAAGCTGTAGAAAACCATTAACCTATTTATATTGTAAGAAATGAAGAAGCATATTCTGAAGAGAATATCAAAGGAGTAGTGGACTCATCACTTGACAAAGATCTTTTAGGATTAGATGAGTAGAAATATCATCAGTTTGAACTGAAGGGGGCAAAGATAGGATGAAATGAAGGGAGGCTGTAGTGGTCCTTGGATTTGATAGAACAAGACAATAGAGCTCTTCAGCTATGAATGTGTGCTTTTTTTAAAGAAGGTGGAAAGATAACCCCAAACGCAATTCAGAGATCATCAGAGCTACCACCTTGGTTTCAACAGGTCAGAGAGTCTTTCTCCAAGCCTTGGGTCAAGGCCTCCTTGAAGAGCTATGGAAGTGGGGCTGCCCAAAGCCATGAGGTCAGATCCCTGGCCAGGCAAAGCTACAAAGGCTAGACTCTGGCCAGGCAGACCCAGGGGGCCTGATCCCAGCCTAGAGCTGTGGGGTGACACAGGCACCCCAGTAGGCATGAAGGTCAGAACATAAAACAAAAGGGGATTATTACTGAGCCTTAATATCTAATGGAATTTGTCTTGCTAAGTTTTAGACTCACTTAGGATCCATACTACTTTCTTCTTCCCTATTTCTCCCTTTAGTAATGGAAATGTCTATCCTATGCCTGTCCCACCACAGTTTTTTGGAAAGGCATAGCTTGTCTGGCTTCATGGGTTCACAGGTGAAAGGAATTTTACTTCAGGATGAATTGTACTTCAAGTCTTACCAATGTCAGATTTATATATTTGGATGAGGCTTTGAACTTTACACTTTAGAGTTGATGCTAGAATTAGTTAAGACTTAATGCTATTGAGATAAAATAGAAGATTCAAGAAGAACATGATTTGGGGGGGATTGGTGCAAATGCTATGGACTGATATCTGTTTCCCCCAAATTCATATGTTGAAGCCCTAGGCCTCAATATGATTATATTTGGAGACAGGGCTCAAAGAAGGTAAAGGTAAATGAATTCATAAGGGCAGGGTCCTAATCTGATAGGATTGGTGGCCTTACAAGGAGAGGAAGAAAAAGATCTCTCTCTCTCTCTCTCTCTCTCTTTCTCTCTCTGTCTGTCTCTCTCTGTTCCTCCCTTCCTCCCTCTCCCCCTCTCTCCCTCTCACGCTCTCACCCTCTCTCCTTCTCTCCCTTGGCATAAGCACACGCTGAGGATAGGCCATGAGATGACACAGTGAGAAGACAGCTGTCTACAAGACAGGAAGAGCATCTTCAGAAGTCACCAACTATACTGGCACCTTGACTTTAGACTTCTAGTCTCCAGAACTATGAAAAAATCAATTCTGGTTGTTTAAGTCACCCAGTCAAGGGTATTTGTGTGGCATTCTGAAATGACTAATGCATGTTGAGGTATAATATTTTAAAGATTATCAAGCCACTCAACTATGTACATAAATTGTTTAATAATTCTGAATAATTTTCTTATTTACTACCTTATTTATGGTGCTTATTCCTCTTAGTGTCTCCTTTGACTAATATCTTTGCTTTGCCTTTTTTTTATTATTCTTGAGTTTTCCCAAGTTTATCTGTACCGTATGGTTACTGTGAGAAAAAATGATTAAAAATAGACCACGAGCATTTCACACAACCCGGAATACAGCAATCCTTTAATTGCCACTAGTAACTTTGTTCCTACTAATACCTCCAAGAACCAACAAGTGATAATTACTTTTGCAGTCTTTGCTCCAATCCCCGTAAGACACCTCACAGTTCTTCATAAAGGGCCATATTCTGTTTCATCTGATGTCCTTCATAATAGGAGTCATCTCTTTCTGAATATTTCCTCTCTGACTTATTTGGAAGGAATCAAATATCAAACTCCTAATCCTCTTCCACATAAGACTTTATTAAGGTTCTTATGTAAAGGTTAATATTTAAAATTCACCAAGTTAGGATATATATACTACACTGTTACAAATTTGCCTTCCCCACCATACTAAAGTTCTGAAAGACAAGGCCTCTGTTCTTTTCCTCAAAATATATACAGGTTATTGTCCATGCTTGGTATATAGTAGGTACTCAGGATTTGTTGAATGAATGAATAAATTAAATTCTCACTTTGCTACATTTTTGTCACAACCTTCTTATTATATCTACCAATTTGACAACTATTTACTTGCTAACTCTGGGGAGGTTGCAAACCCACATATGATTGAATGAAAAGAAAGAAAGTAAATTATGGTAGAAAATTTAGTTTAAAGAGATATAGTGTTTCTCATTAGTTTCAAGTTTTTGTTTGTAAAACTCAGCTCCACAAAATATCCAGATGCTAAGGGTGCCTGGTGGCTCAGTAATACGTTCAGTGTCCAGCTCGTGATTTCAGCTCAGGTCATGATCTCATGGTTCATGAGTTTGAGCTCTACGTCAGGCTAACAGTGTACTACACTGCTAACAGTGAGGAATCTGCTTAGGATTCTCTGTCTCCCTCTCTCTCTGCCTCTCTCTCAAAAATAAATAGACATTTAAAATAATATCCAGCTACCAGAAATGCATTAAAATGAATTGAAATTAAATGTTGGAATGCCATCAGGATTCCCTTTCTTCTTTTCTTTTTCTTTCTCTTTTTCTCCTTCTTTCTTTCTTTTGCATATTTCAAATTTTCATCATTGTTTTCAAATGTTTTTAATTAAGGCTTCAAGAGTCACAGGCTACAACACATATGTAGAGTTGGTATTTCAAATTCAGAGAGTCTGATTCTATATTGTGAAATGAAATCCTCAGCATCACTTTGGTAGACAGAAGTGGGATTGCTGGATCAAATGGTAATTCTATTTAAAAATTTTTGAGGAACCTCCATACTGTTTTCCATAGTGGCTGCAACAATTTAATTTCCTAGGAACAGTGCACAAAGATTTCCCTTTCTCCACATCCTTGTCAACACTTCTCTCTCTCTCTCTCTCTGATAATAGTCATTCTAACATGTGTGAATAGCCCATGTGGTTTTGATTTACATTTCCCTGATGACCAGTGATATTGAGCACCTTTTCAAAAACCCGATGGCCATTTGTATGCCTTCTTTGGTGAAATGTCTGCTCAGATCCTTTGCCCATTTTTAAATAAGATTGGGTTTGTTTTTGTTTTTTTTGCTACTGATTTGTATGATGTCCTATTTATTTTGTGTATTAACTCCTTATCAGATACATGGCCTGCAAATATTTTCTCCCATTCTGTAAGTTGCCTTTTTATCTTGTTGATTGTTTCCTTTGCTGTGCAGAAGCTTTTTAGTTTGATATAGTCTCATTTGCCTGTTTTTGCTTTTCCTGACTATGCTTTTGGTGTTATATCCAAGATATCATTGCTAAATCCAGGGTATAGAAGTGATGTTACTTCTACGAGTTGTATTGTTTAAGGTTTTACCTTTTAGCCTTTCATCCATTTTGAATTCATTTTTTAAAAAATATGTAGTATAATAAGGGTCCAATTTCATTTTTTAATGTGAATATTCAGTTCATCTAACACCATTTATCAGAAACTGTATTTTCCCCATTGTGAATTCTTGACACTCTTGTTAAGCTTCAGCTAACCATACATTTGTGACTACTTGGGTTCTCTATTCAGTTCCATTGGTTTATATGTCTGTTTTCATGCCGGCACCAGACTGTTTTGATTACTGGAGTGTTGTAATATACTTTTAAATCAGAATAATGCTTCCTCTCCAAAGATACCTATGTCCTAATCCTTGCAACCAGTGATTATGTTACTTTACATGTCAAAAGTACTTTGCAGATATGATAAGGTTTTTAAGATGGAAAAATTGTCCTGTATAATCTGGATGGACATAATATAATCACATCTGTCCTTACTAAGGGTAGGAAGAGTGGACAGAGTTGGAAAAAAACTGATGATGAGAGGAGAGACAGAGACAGAGTGAGGGAAAGAAAGGTTGACAGGAAGGGAAAATTTGGAGTTTTTATACTACTGGCTTTGAAGAACTGGAGACAGGTAATGTAGGTGGCCTCTAGTAGCTGAAAAAGGCAAGGACACAGATTCTCCTCTAAAGCCTCCAGAAGAAATGCAGCCCTTTTGGAGTGCCTGCGTGCCCCAGTCAGTTAAGCAACCAAGTCTTGATTTTGAGTCAGGTCATGATCTCATGGTTCATGAGCTTAAGCCCAGCATCAGGCTCTGCACTGATAGTGTGGAGTCTGCTTGGTATTCTCTCTCTCTCTCTATCTCTGTTTCCCTCCCACATGCTCTCTCTCTCTCAAAATAAATAAACTTAAAAAAAAAGAAATGCATTCCTGCCAACACGTTGATTTTAGGAATCTGACTGACCTCCAGAACTACATCTGTATTGTTGTAAGCTATTAAGTTTATGGTAATTTATTATAGTAACAATAATAAACTAATACAAATATTATTTTTGACAAACCTACCCCAAGCGGTTCCCATATATATGGTCTCCAGACCCTTCTAAGAATCAAAACAAAAATTACATAGGAAAGAAAATCAGTTTCCAGAAACTGATCTTATTTGCAACAGTAAGTGTGGAAAACACTAGGTTTCCAATGTAGCACAAATCCATGTAGACAATTTGGATTAAATAATTAAGGAATTGTTGACTCTTGACTATTATATGCAAAATTTGGAATTATTAAATCAAGAGTTAGGTCTTTTTTCATAAGATAAAACTAGTAATCAAACAGGACTGAGATTGGAAGCTGAAAAAGACACAGGATAGGGTGGTGTCATCAGGATCTTAAAAAGGCCTGGGCCTTGCATTAAAATAGAGACAAGTGTAACTATGAGAAAAGGGCATCTGAGTAAATATTTGACATTGCATTCAACACCCTTGACAATTAATTGGTTGAATGAGATATAATAAAGGAAATATAGAAATGACTTTTAGGTTTGTAGTTGCATGTGCTGTATAGCTAGTTAATAAGAACTTTGACAGAGAAAGAATATACAGAAGATAAATCAGGACTTTTATATGTTTTGTGTTTTACTGGGTAAAGGGGTAATTTAATCAGATTCTGTCCTGGAAAAATTTAAAGTGCTTCATGATATAAACATCTTGGTGTCCAAATGAAAACTAGAATTACTGAACCACAGGAGAAAATTCTGGAGCTAACAATTTGGGATTTGGGCAAATGACTGATTGCTTTTTAGTAAGTTTAAAATATAGGGGGTTTTGTTGTTTTTTTTAAGTCTCTTATGCCTTTATAGTTTTGGATAAACAAATGGTAAAGAGGGATCTGGCAAGAAAAAAAAATGTTGGGAAAAGATTATTTTGGGCATAATTAGTTGGATATGTGTAGTCTATGTAAGCCCATTTCCAATATTTTAAAATATTTAAATAACTTAACAAAATGCATATTGGAAGCCAACATTGTAATGATGGACTGATAGAGAAATACCAACATCTTCATTGCGAACTAATTAATTCAAGAACTTAATTAGGAGGCCCTGCAACTTCTTGGCTAACAATTTACTCTTGACCCAGCCAAGGATAAATAGTAATACGTCTTTGCACAAAATATTTGACATTTATTATCACTGTACTTTAGTTGACAAAGAGTACAACTCAACTTCTTAAAACATCAGAGTTCAGAGTTAGTCTTATATATCTATGTATATATTAATTTAGTGTTTATTGGCATTGCACATATGGATCAAAGAAAATTCCATATGTTTCTACATATTTTAATAGGTCTTACTGAGAAAACAGAATACAAATAATTGCATATCAAAGCAAGCAGCTGCATTAATTCAAGATAATGTTTATGATTCACTCTGCATTATCAGTTTCTATGCTTGTCAACACAGCAAATTACAGGCCTGAGGACAATTTATGGTTATGTATTACTCTTCAAACTGTTATTAATGCAAAATTCCAGAGTGCACACACTAAAGATTTTGTTATTAATGGAACAGAATGAAATAAAGATATTTATTGTTATTTATGTGATTATCACTTATGGGATACAGTTATTAATTTACGTTGATGAATCTACTACAAACTCATGGAACTTCAGACTGTGCTATCTCTTACCCAAGTATTAATTTCGAAGGGAGGGATCACATTATTTTATTTTTCATATTCCCAGTGTCTCATCCCTAATCTCATAGACAGCAAGTGCTTAATAAATGTTTATGTAATGTACAAATTAGTTCTAATTGGTGATGGGAAATATATAACTTTTTATTTACTTTTGCATTTCTTGAGAAAATGATCCAAATTGTTTTACTCCCTCTTTCTAGGTAACCAATCTCTCTTTATTCCCTTCTTTCTCAGAAGATTGCTCCGTATATTATTGGGTGTTCCACTGGGGATAAAACTGGGTTTATGATATGAATGCTATTTTCAAATCCTCAATCTCTGTTTCAAAAGCTCTTTTGCATCAATTAAGTGTTCCTCATACCTTTGTAGGTTAAAGGTTAGTCTCATTCGATACCCACCTGATTTCTGTAGCATTTTGCTCATCAATTATTTCTATCTTTGCAGACATCTATCTCTCCTCTTTAATGGTTTAATCAGTGCTATACCAATATTCTACCACTTTCTCCTTTATTTATGAGTATCTACAGCATTGCCTTTTATCTATTTCCCTAACACAGAGCTCAGGGTCATTCCATGTGCAGATTCCACAGCTAGAAACCCTCATCCTACAGCTCTTTTCACAGCTAACTCCCTTTCTGGCTACAAGTCTCTAGGCGGTGTCATCATTCAAAGAAATCATTTTTCAGGGGCGCCTGGGTGGCTCAGCAGGTTAAGCATTCAACTTCAAGTGGGTTAAGCATCTGACTTCAGCTCAGGTCATGATGTCTGAGTTCAAGCCCTGCATTGGGCTTCTCTGCTTCAGATTCTCAATGCCCCCCTCCTCCCCTCCCCTTTCCCCTGTCCACCTTCCTCCTGTTTACATGTGTTCTCTCTCTTTTTCAAAAATAAACATTTTAAAAGGTATTTTTCAACTATCTACATAAAAGTAGAATTCTATTCATCCAAGGTTTTTTTTTTTTTTGTCATATTGTTCTTTCCATGTGCTTCATATCACATAGTGATATCCAAAATGTTGTTAATTTGTAATTTTACTACTTTATTTTCTGGAAACGCCTCCTGTGATGTAAATTCCATTAAGGCACATACATTATTCATATTATTTGCCACCATATCCACAGTTTCTTGAATAGAGTCTGACTCAAGTAATTTTTCCAAAGCAAGTATTTCTAGAATGAACACACCTCAGGGAAATGTCATGACCTTTGGACTTACTACATATTCACACTTCTAACTTGTGACTCTATTGAATAGAATTCTACGGTATTATGGAAAGAACAATCTTAAAGTCCGTGTAGTTTAAAAGCCCACCTATGTTTGGACAAGTCCCCTCTATTTCTCCTCATCAGTGGTAATATAGGATCTTCGTAGTTTAAATCATATGACTTGGAACTCACATCTTGTGGTAGTGTTCCTCTTACCTGTTTCCTAACCTTTGTAAATAGCAGTGGCAACCTACAGGTCAGTTTTGAATTCACTTACTCATATATATCTGGTTTCAGACCTCTCTATGATAGTGAAAAACAATCAGTGCAATCTTCCTCAATATATCCAGTTTTCCATCCACACTTCTGCCATATATCATAACAACTACCTGTTTTTACTCCAGGTTCTCCAATCACTGTGCTTTCTTGGTTTTCCTTTGATCATAACCCTCTTCATTTGCTTCATTATTTTTACTCAAATCTAGACATTTTCAAAGATTCACTCTTCTCTCCACTTCTTGTCTCTCCCTCCCTCCTTCTTTTACATAGAGCTGCACTTGCCCTGGCAAGCCCATCCACTGCTCCCACTGTGCAATTGGTCTGTGCAATTGCTTTCACAGCCAGTATCTCTTCTGAGTTTTCCTTATGCACTTTTCTACAGTTTTTTCTTATATTATTGATTTATGGGCATTTCAATTTGAATATTTTACTAACATTGTTTAAAATTCTTGGGGAAAAATACAAATAAAAACATCAAATAAAATTCTAGGGAAATAGTTCCAGGATTAGACCAAATAAATATTAGGCCAAATAAACTAAAGGGAGATAAGCATAGAGTTAACTACTTTCATATTTGGAAAAAGCTAGTTAAAAGAAATGGCTCTAACAATAACAAGAGGAATTCAAATGGTTATAATAGTTAATAATTATTAAGTACTTAGTATGTGCTCTGAACTCTGTCCAATAACATTTTGAAGTTATCCTAAAATATAAGTCATCAGAAAATCTGGCAACACAATTAATTACCTTGGTAGCTCTTTCATTAGATACTGGAGTAGAGTAATATAGACAATCAAATGGGTTATAACTGTCACAGATTTTCCTTTATATTTTCATCAACTTAACTTGCCCTTATATATTTGTCAATATAGAAATTAATTCACTGAAATTCCAGGGGCAGGGATTGGAGGGAGAAGTTTCTTTTCATGAGACAAAGAGTGAGAACTATATATGTTATATATATTTAAAACAGTTTTATTTGCCAAAACAAGATTTTTTTTTTTTGGAAAAAGATGATCTGATAACAGTAAAAAAAGAAGGAAGAGAGATCGAAGAAATATGTACTGTGAAACATAAGAGGTAAGGTAAGATCCTTAAAAAGAATTTTTATTTTATTTTTTAAGTTTTTTTATTTATTTTGAGAGAGAAAGTGTGAGCATGAGTGAGATAGGGGCATAGAAAGGAGAGAGAATCCCAAGCAGGCTCTGATCCATCAGCATGGAGTCCGATTCGGGGCTCTATATCACAAACAGTGAGATCATGACCTGCACCGAAATCAAGAGTTGGACGCCTAACCTACTAAGCCACCCAGGAACCCCCTAAAACATATTTTTAAATATTTTTATTTTGATAGGCTGATTTATTCTCTTCTATTAACTCAAAACATACTCAAGAGTTTTGGAATTGTATGAGTGCTGAGATATGTTGGTAGGACAAGAAAGACCTCAAGGGAATCCAGTGTTATTCCACTTACAAAATGACTTCTCTGGAATCCATCTTATTCCCAAAGCCACCACCTTAGTTAGTGTGAGCCCTTATTATCATTGTCTTTCTCTCTTGCAATCAGTATTCCTGCATGCAGTATCTTTTCTCCAACTTATCATACATATATATATGACTTAGTCTTTTAAGGGCTACTAATATACTTTTCTGGTTCATTACCTCCCTTCTGTTCTCATCTAATCATATACAATTTCCAATCCAGGTACTGAGGACAATGTATAACACAACATTAACTTCCCTGTATTATTTCCTGCCATTCCCTTATGCATTACCAAATGTAAGGCATACGTCAAATCAGCCCATTTATTAAATATTTCTAATTCCTTCATCACACAAGACACTCCCAGTATTTCCTATTGTCTTTTTCTAATTGTCTAATTCTATCTAAAATACTATTTTCTGATTACCTCAAGTATATATGAATTTTCTAACTTTTGAAAACATAATAGAACATTTTTGTGATTTTAACAATAACTTTCAAAAAGTTGATTGTGTTAAGTTTATTTATATATGTATTTCCTTTATGAGGTTGTAAGCTACTTGAGAGCAGTTATTAACTTATGTACAGTCATTCGAAAATATTTATCCAGCACTCAATGGGCACAAACAACTCTAAATAATGTTTCAGTAATCATTTCACACAAAAGGCTTCTACCATCACAGTCTATGGACCCATTCAAGTGGGTACAAGGAGAGTTTGTATCAGTGGCGACATGAGACACAATGTCTTAAGCACAGCGAATATTTACATGTTAATATATTTATGTAAAAATCCATACATGCATATGAATGTATTTTGGTTTGAATATATAGAGATAAAATAAAAATTAAATTTTAATTTTGACTGTAGGTTTTTTCATTTATATACTTTTATGTTCTTCCTTACCTCAAGGTTTATCTAGCTTTTTTCCCTCACTTTTGTTCACTATTTCTATATACACCATCTATATTACAGAACACTAGAAATTATCCAATAAGGCAGAGTGGTATAATGAAATTAGCCCCTTCCATTCAGTACTCATATTTATGAAAATTGTTGCATTCAGACTATTTCAGATTTTTTTTCTGATTTAGACTTTAAACTTATCTCTTCTCATTCATAAATTTTATTCATGACATTTCAAGAAAAGAATATTTTTGTCAAACTACAGTGTATGATTTAGGTAAATGTATGAAGTTTAGCAAATGGATTATGTCTAGAAGTGTCCAGATAGCAAATACTTCCTCTAAAATGGAGATCTGCTGCACTTTGTACAATTCTTACATTTTCAATTGGCTCACTACTCTGCTGCCAAGTCTTCTGTAATATAACCTCATGGGGAGTTAAAAGGTAGGAAAATGGCACTGAGGTGTGTACTAAAAGAAGCTGTTTCTCCTTTGGCAGTCACCCTATAAAACAGATGCCAAGCACAGATGGTGAAGATGTTCCTGGCTTCCACCACTATCTTGACAGTCCAAATGAAGTCAGAGATCACTGGAGAAGAGTATATGCCACACCTCCCAGCTGAGACAGCAAAACCTCCAGTCTCTTTCTAAATGCTTTCTTCAGAACATCAGGTTCTCGTTCATTTGATTTTTGTTAACTTGCTGATGGAATAAATTGAAGAGGACTATATGAGTAGGATGAAAAGAAGGTGGGAGAATAATCTCAACACCCTTTGCAGCAATTGTGTTATAAAAATCACCATGGCATTTTGGCACATTTATATAGCTGAAGGAATTATTTATTTTGAATGTACATTTTATTCATTTCTCTGTCCTGTCTTCAGTAAAATAGATTGAAAAACAAGCCTCATAACTGTAAAAAGTGCTCTCATCATACTAAGGATGTTTAGCTCCTTAAACTAATGAATTATATACAAAGAAGAACCCTTAATTGAATGCCACATTAAAAAGGAAACAAAAAATATGAGCCCTAATTTCCATATTGAGGGAATTTTTTAAGAAATCTAGAAATGGTTATTTTTATTTAGCTTTCTAAATGATGGACTAAATTTGATCTAAAATAATCTCACAAGGAGAGAGACCATACAGATCAAGAAATTCTGGATAACTTTGGATAAGTAGGGTTAAATTAACTGTAAGTCCTAAACCATAATTATTTTTGATTAGATATGACAATAAAAGCAAAAACATGGAATAGTGTCAATATATTATTGTCTGTTTGAAAAAATTTTCTCAAAAATTATACTTGTGTCTGAGTTAAATTTTATTGACATAGAGGTCTTAATGCCCTAAAAATTCTATTCAGGTTCACAATTTTTTTCACCTGATTAGGCAATAATACTTTCTTTGATGTTCTAACCAAAAAAATGTGAAGTCATTTTGACTCAACAGTTTTCATTATTCTATGTATTCAACTTGAATAGTTAATAACTTTTGACTCTATTGCCTCTTCACCCCTTTGTACATACTTATAAATCTTTCTTGTATAAATATACTTATCTATATTATTAAAATCATTTCTACAAAAGTTTCCCTATATAAGCCCTTTAGAAAATTGTGAACATACAAAATAATCTTCACTGTCTATTCATTTGATAGCCTAGTGATACCAGTGTCCAAAAGACTCTGCCACTATTCCATCATATGAATCTTGTGGAGAAAATGTGTTTGTCTTATTCTGATTTGAAAGTGCAAACTCCTTATTTTTAACTGAGAGTCCCCTAGGATTTTTTTTTTATTATCTGCAGGTTAAGTAACATTTTGATTTTTACTTTATGTGCTAAATTCAATGTACTTTCCATAAATCCCATAGAAATAAGATCTGAAAATAGAGTGCTTTATGTGTTCTTAATCCCACACCACATATCTCCTTCTTTTCAATAATTCACATGAACCCAATAATAATCTCAAATTGATGGTAATGAATGCTGTTTATAGCAATTAGAGAAGGGCACTTATTGAATCAATACATCAATTACAGCAATATAACTCTTACTGATCCAATCATAAGTTCTTCCTTCTAACTAGTTATTAAAGGTCATATTCCAAATCCATGAACAATAAAATCAGTTGTTGCTGGAATTTCTAACAGAGGTGATAGTATAAATTAATAAAACACTAGAAACTGTATTAGATGATTGATGAAAAATACATGTACTCATATATATGGAGTATTAGGTATATTTTGAAAATAAATCAATTCACCAAATTATATTCAAATTGTGATACCATTCATATACAATGGTACCGAAAATTATGTTTTCTTTTAGGTAATTCAGTAAAAACACACATATACATATATATGTATGTATGTATATGTATATATATACACATATGTATATATATTATGTGGATATATAAATTGCATATATGTATATATGTAAATGTAAATGGTGCATGTGTGTATACATATATATTTATATCACTTATTATCAGATAAATTGATTATTTCTTACCAATAGTGAATGCCCAACTTGTTTCAAAAATGTTATATACTTAGTAGAGTATGATTATTTTTTTTGAACTTCTAATTCCAATTATTTTATTTGAACATTATTGCTGTATAATTGTGTCTAGTGACTCAGAAACTGAAATGAGCCTTACATTATAATATTTTGTCAATAAAAAAGACTTGTTCAAAATCACAATATTGTTTGAAGGAAAGGAAAGAAGTAATGAACAAAAACAGAAGTCGGAGAGCAGATGATACAAAAATGAGGTTTCTGTTATAAGGTA
This sequence comes from Cryptoprocta ferox, assembly GCA_028646485.1. NCBI lineage: Eukaryota > Metazoa > Chordata > Mammalia > Carnivora > Eupleridae > Cryptoprocta > Cryptoprocta ferox. The sequence continues at coordinate 108,662,995 of CM053574.1, read as the reverse complement.
AAAGTAAAGCAGCAAAAGTGTTTGTTATTCTAATGTATTTTAATGAACATATTTCATGCATATTTCACCACAGTTCATGCAAAGTACTATGGTTTTGAAAACGTTTTAATTTTAGATGGAGAATATCTATTTGACAACATTGGTTCATTGTGAGGAATAAATGAATTACAAATAATAACTGCTGTTACCATTAAAGGAATGTAATTGGGATTAATATTTGAGCAAATGGTGGAATTCTTTTCCTTCATTTTTTCTTTTCCTTCGGAAGACTTTCAGCCACCGTTCCATTCACTTTAATATATGCAACCCACCTTGTTCAATCTCACCATCCATTGCATGTCCCTAGGAACATGCACAATTCCATTCCTTGCTCATAATGCCTGGAAAACTATATTGCCCAATATATTAGATTTCTATTGCATCAGTAAAAAAAATTTCCCCAGGGGCACCTGGGTGGCTCAGTCAGTTAAGCATCCAAATCTTGATTTTGGCTCAGGTCATGATCTTGCAGTTCATGAGTTTGAGCCCAACATCGAGCTCTGTGTTGACAGTGTGCAGACTGCTTAGGATTCTCCCTTTCCCTCTCTCTCTGTCTCTCTCCTGCTTGGGCACTCACTCGCTCTCTCTCTCAAAATAAATATTTAAATATATATATTTAAGTTATCTTTTAAAAAATTGCCCCAAACATAGCACCATATAGCAACACAAATTTATTATCTTACAGTTCTGGAGGTCAGAAGTCTCACATGGATCTCAACAGTCAAGGGGTCACCAGCACTGCTATTTTCTGGAGGCTCTAGAAGAAAGACAAATTTCAAGCTCATTCAGGTGTTGACACAATTCATTTCTAAGTGGCTGCAGAGTTGAGGTCTCTGTTTCATTGCTGGCTATCTACTGGAGACCATCTTTCAGCCCTACAAACTTCTGCATTCCTTTTACAAAACACTTATGTTTCAGAATCAACATGGTGCCAAATGCTTATCATGCTGCCACTTCTCTGACCAGTTTTCTGTCATTATATCTCTCTCTAGACAAGGGCCAAGGAAAGATTCTCTACTTTTAAGAACTCATGTGATGATATTGACCCCTTCCTCCCAGATAATCCACGATAACCTCTTCACCTTAAATCCATTAGATGTGCCTTGATCACATCTGCACTGTCCTTTAGCCAGGTAATGTAACATTACCGTAGGTTCTAGGAATTAGGGCATGAACCTCCTTTGGTGGCAGAGGGGAAGCGGGGTGCACTACACTATTCTGCTTACCATACCGTCTTATGGATCCACTAATAATTTCGCCATGTTCTCTTTATTACTCTGTCAAACAATGTTAGCAAATAAATATTAGTCTAGGTATTTGCTTTAAAAGCCAAGCCCTAAACACTTTCAATCTCCTTTACCTCATCTAATGCTGGCAAAAGCAATTAGAGAACTTAGAATTTGGTTTACGATTTCGATTCATAGAAACTAACCAGATGAAAATAAGCTGTCTTCATCTAGTCATGCCCATGACTGAGTTAATAATGTACAGTCCTTTCTATTTTAGATTAGTTATTAATTTTATGTGGTAGATTTAAGAACAGAGAATATTACTTTAAGATTTTTATTTTAAGAATATTCTTTCTTGTATCATAAATCTCCCACAAGTCTAGAAAACCAGGATGCAAAGAATATATAATCAGTGATGTTTACCTGCTATGGAAGTTACAAAATGACTAAGATCACTAGTATAGTGTTAGTCTAGTTTCAGAGAACAGTTCTATCCCAAATTGCATAACTTAGGGGAAGTTATTTAATTCCTCTAAGCCTTAGTTTCTACATCTATGTGGACTATAATAACATCTAATTCATAGGGCTGTCATGAGAATTGAGCTGGTATATTTGAAATACAAGGTAAATAAAAATTCAACACATGTTAATTTTGAAACAGAATGGCACTATACATTAAGACAATTTTTACATCTGTCTTTTTGAAATTTCTGAACAAATTAATACCTTTTTCTTAAAATTCAGACATCTTAATTTAAAACTCTGACATTAAAAGTAATGCATTTTATTACTACCTCTTTGCAGTTATGATACTAATTATAAAAAGAACATTTCCATATATCTATTGAAAACTTTCTGTTAAAATCCCACGGGTTTTTAATTGCCAGTGTTATAGATAGTAATTTTTAAAACAACTATTAATTAAGTTTAATTTCTAAAGCAAAGTAAGTTGCACATATTTATTCATTACATATCAGTTCCAGGGAAATTCTACTTCTTTTTAACACTCTTTTGCTACAAAAGTTATTTTAACTGTACTTTTGTCATCAGGAATCTCCTTTAAGAATAATTTATTTACCTAAAAAGGCATGTGTAATGTCACTGGCTTCCTGGAAAAAATAATATGGATAGCTTTAAATATAGTGGGATAGATTCAGGTGTTTTTGAAAAGACATCAATGTATTTTGTAAATTAACTCATGGGTCTACTTATCCAAAATAATATAAATGTTACCTCTATAAATGAAACATATTGCTTTAATTAACATATTTAAAATATCAACAATTAAATCATTAGATCTTTGGAAGTTTAAAAAAATGTAGTGATATAAACTGAGACAATATTTAATAGCTTGGGGAGCATATCATAAATTATAATTACCTTAAAATATTTTGTTGAAGTAGAAGAAACATAAAGAAGAATTTACAAAGCTTATGTGATAGTCTCAGTGAATTATCAAAAAGTTAATACAACTATATAACCACCATAAAAATTAAGGAAAATAATACCAACACTACAAAAGCCTAACTACCTTCTTCTCTAAAGTAATTAGTGTTTAATTGTACTTCCATGGATTCATTTCCTTCCTTCTGAAACTTATGTGAATAAAATAATCTAATGTCTCATTTTTGTACTTCTGGCATGTGTGAGTCAACACTATATTATTGCATGTAACAATATTCCACTTATTTACATTTTTTGAAATTATATTTTATAAATATAATGCAATGTGTTTCTTCAAATTACTTATGAGGAATATTTGACTAGTTTCTAGTCATCTGAGTCCATAATTTGATTAAAGTACATTGACATATGACTTGTAATGAATTTATATGCAAATTATTTGGGTATATACACTCAAGTGGAGGCTTTTATGATCAGTTATGCAGACTAAGATTAGTTATATAAATTTTTACTCCTCTTAGCAGAGGTCGAACATTCTAATTAATTTATATCCTTGCAATCTTTTCTTTTTTCAAATAGCCATTCTAGTTTTTAGTGGATTTTCAGTGTGATTATAAATTCATTTCCTTCATAAGTGACACATTGAGCACCTTTCATGTATCTAAATTATATAGTATTTTCCTTTTGGTGATGTCTTTGTTCTAGCCAGTGTTTCTCCCACTACATTTTTAAGATCTCTATCTTTCTGTTACGCATTTACAGGTATTCTTTATATTTCCTGGATATAAACTCCTTGTCAATTGTAATAATTGCAAATTTGTCTCACCCTCTAGAGTGTGGACTTTGATTTACTTAAGGTTTGTAGTGGACAGATTCTAAGGCAATCCCCAATGACTACTACACTTCTTGGTGTCTATGGCTTTGTATGACTCTTCCCATTGTATGTGGGGGCTATAACTTGTTTTTAACCAATAGAATATAGCAGAGCACAAGAGATACTACTCCTGTGATTAGGATGCATGGCAATGGAGTTAGGATGCTATTCCAATGAAAACATTAAATTATAAAAGACACTCTAAGCAGTGTGGAATACATCATTCTTGCTGGCTTGATGAAGTGAGCAGCCATGTTGAGGAAGTCCATGTGGCAAGAAACCAGATGGCTTTTAGGACTTGAGGGAAACCTTCAGTAGACAGCTAACAAAGAGTCAGAGCCCTGCCATGCAGTTGAAATCCCTAAGAAAGAGATTTTGACAATGACCTGAATGAGTTTAGAAGTTTTAAACATCCAGATGTGTTAACAGCCCAACTGTAATCAATGTGTGTGTGTATATATTCATACGAATGCAAATTGTATACAAATTATGTGTATATGAGTATATAAATTGACAAAATGATATTAAAATTAATATGGACATGAAAAGCAGAGAAATAACCAAAATGAATTTAAAGGAGTTTGCTGTATATTAATTTATAATTAATATAAAATATTACATTAATATTATAAGATACACTTAAACCAATGGAATAGATTTGGGATTCTAAAGAGATCCATATTTAAATGTACTTTCATGCATTGAAAAAGAAGTCTTACAGAGCAATGCAAAATGCACAGCCTTTTAAAACCCTGGTATTGGATTAACTAAATAGTTATATGAACAAACAATAAACTATGAACTCTACCATCTACCATATATCAAACCAATTCTAAGTAGGTTATATGCGGAAGTAAAATAATACATCTTCTAGAAAATAGAATAGGAACAAATCTCCAGTATCTTGCAATAGCCAATAATTTCTTAAACAGGACATTGAACATGAACGGTAAAGAAAACATAAATATACTGACCTAAACAAGAGCTACTATTCATTGAAAGATAGCACTATATTCATTTTATATTGTTCTATATGAATTACCACAGACCTAGTGGCTTAGCACAATGCATATTTATTATCTCTGGGTCAGAAGGCATGATCTAAATGCTAACCTCTCTGTGCGGTCTTGGGTTAAAAGTCTTGTCCTGTCTCAGAAATGTGTTAACATCTAAGCAATAAAAAAGAAAGGAAGATATTTCTTCTTTAGCATTCTCAGTTTCTCTTCACAGGCATTGATTCTTCTTTTATGTCTCTTATGTCTAGATCTCTCTGCTTTAATGTATCTTAAAAGTGCTCTAAGTTTCACCAAAAGGGGGAAAAAAGGCAAAGTTTCATCAAGGGCACTGTCAGTGATTGATGTCAGTGATCCAATTTAAAAAGTAGAATGTTGCAAGGTAGACATGTTCAATAATTTTCTGTTGATCATTCAAGTATTTTTATATCTGGAGACAACTTTTTTGTATGAAATCAGACTGATATGAGACTTAAATTGGTTCTCATTCATGTATGATCCCTATGAAACTGGGCAGTATCTAACATTCTTTCCATTAGTTGTAAGATCTGTGCCTCCTCTGTTTGAATCTGAGTGGGTCCTAAGAATGCTTTGACCAATAGAACATGGAAGATGTTATAACATGGTCTATTTCTAGACTCATGACTTAAGAGAATGGAAACCTAATACCTCTTATTATGTGTTGAAACCCAGCTTCCATTCTCTGAGAAAGTTTATGCATTCCAGTGGAGAAGTCCTTGAGTTTCTAAGCTGAGCTCTGAGTTGACAATTAATACAAAGTTGCCAGCCATGTGAGTGAGCCAGATTCAGGCAATCCTCTAGCTTCAGTCAACCTCCCAATCTGATGCCACACAGAACAGAGATAAAGTGTCAAATGAAGTCCTTCTTGAATTTCTGACTCATAAAAATGTTAAGCAAAATTAAATTGTTGCTTAAAACCACAAACTTCTAATGCAGTTTTTAATACATCAATGAATAACCCAATCAATGATCCAGAATTTTCTATTTTCGTAAATTTATTTTGTGAGAGAGAGAGAGAGCATGTGATCCAGCATGAGCAGGGAGGGGTAGAGGGAGAGAGACAGAGAATCCCAAGCAGCTCCATGCTCAGTGCAGACCCCAATACGGGGCTCAATCCCCCAACAATGAAGCCATGACCTGAGCCAAAATCACTAAACTGACTGAGCAACCCAGGCACCCATAATCCAGAATTTTCTAAATAAAGTGGAATACACTCATTCTTGCAAAGAAGGGACTATTAAAAAAAGAAAACAGAAGTCAGACTAGGAAAATATCTATTCTGGGCTGAAAACATTCAATACTCTCACAAATATCTGAAAATATTTTTATACCTGAAAATATTTTATAATACAAGTTATGAAATATTAGTCATATTTATTAATATTTGATAAAATAACCAATAATGATTATAAATGATATAATACAACTTATATAATATTGGAAGTATTAACTCTAGATTATTTAAGTTTAAATTATAAAAAACAATACAAATAGTTTAAATCTCATTCCCATAAATCCATAAAAAATGTAAAGACAAAATGAACAAATAATAAACTAAAGTAATGTACCATTACTATTTGCATTGTCAAGTACATTTTAATAGGATGGCAGAATAATAAATATTATCACTGGAGAAATGTGAGGGGTTAATTTCAGCAAATCCTCATATTTTCTTACTGGAAACCTTTTAAAAACAAGTTTTTATTATCAAAAATACATACTTCTTAAGTGGGAAATATGTGTAAGATCAGCCATTAGTTACATTGGTCCTTTAATTTTAAAAATAACAATAGGTATTACAAGAAGTACATCCTTTTCCCTTGTTTGAAGAGCATATTTAATTTTTTTGGCACCTCTATTCTTAATGACAATTTTCCTGCCTGGTAAAACCCAGTTTTTCTACTCTTCTCAAATATGGTCTTCTAGCAACTCTATGCTGCCAAAATATTTTCATTCTTCTATAATAGCACTTATGCTAATTATCATATATCGTCTCATTTTATATCTTATTATAAGACCAGGTTCAATGAATACAGAAATTCCTGTTAATAATGCTAGACTGTATCCCTTGCCCCAGTTGCATGCTGTATCTTTAGTAAAACTAATTTGTGTATAGTTTCTGCTTTGGTTATTTATTTGGCTTTCCTGATATACTTACAGATTTTTGTTTGTTTGTTTTGTTTTAGAGTTGGTATCTTTGGGGCACCTGGTGGCTCAGTTGCTTAAGCGTCCGACTTCGGCTCAGGTAATGATCTCATTGCTCATGGGTTTGCGGTCTGCACTGAGCTCTGTGCTGACTGCTCAGAGCCAGGAGCCTACTTCAGATTCTGTGTTTCTGTCTCTCGCTGCCCCTCCCCACCATGCACACTCTCTCTCTTTCTCTCTCTCTCTCTCTTTCTCAAAAATAAATAAGCATTAAAAAATTTTATAGAAATTGGTATCTTTGCCAAATTCACAAAGTACACAGGACAAATAACTAATTTCATAAAACAACTCTCAAAATCTCCTTTGATTACTTTGAGGACAGTACTTATTCCTTGCCATGATAATAGTCTTGTCAAAATATATTAGGACTATCATTTCAGAAAATATTTTTTTGCATAAATCAAAGACTTTAAAGAGTATTTTTGCAGTGGAGAGGCCAAACTCGACATTAATGGTCAAACATGCACAGTGTCTGTAATAGCAACGAAGAGGGTTTTACTGATAATTCTTTTTTTTTTAATTGTTTAATGTTTTATTTATTTTTGAGAGAGAGAAAGAGAGAGTGAGAGAGAGAGAGAGAGAGAGAGAGAGAGAGAGAGACAGCATGAGCGAGGAAGGGTCAGAGAGAGAGGGAGACACAGAATCCAAAGACAGGCTTCCAGGCTCTGAGCTAGCTGTCAGCACAGAGCCTGACATGGGGCTCGAACCCATGAACTGTGAGATCATGACCTGAGCCGAAGTCAGATGCTTAACCGACTGTAGTTTTACTGATAATTCTGAAGACAATTTCAAAGGATGCAATTTTTCTTATAAATCTAGAAAAAAGGATTAATTCATATGGAATATAATTTATTAAAAAATAAAAACAAATTAAATAAAAGACAAATAAAAGTGAATTATATAAAATGATAATTGTATGCAATGGTAGAAAAATTATCTTTGTTCAAACTGATGCTTGCTTAAAATTAACCCAAATTAGACACTATCATTCTCCAAAAGACTCATAGTGAATTACTGCCATTTTTTGAGTACTTTTTCCATTAAAAAGTTTTATTTTTTCAATTGAATTCAGATGAACACAAAGCATATAGAAACCTGATGTTCTGGAGGATTACCAAACCCCAAATGTGATCTAAAACTGCATTATGAACAGAAGCTTTAACTGAAGTGTCAGACTCAGATCTCTGATCTGGAAATCCCTTTGACTCATTGTAATGGTAGTTGTGCCATAAAAAAAAACTAGATGTTTGAAACATGCATTGCAATTCTGCTGGCAGGTATTCTTTTTTAAAAACTCCTATATCCAGAGTTCACAAGAAATGTCTCATGCCTTATGAATATTTTAAAAGTAAGCAATATTCTCTGCTTAAGTCTGTTTATGTCTGGATATGTGATAATTTCTAAAGATCAAATCTGGAGATATTTGCAAATAATTCAACGTATTTTTGGTCAGGTTTTAAGTGAAAAATAACAGTGATATTAAGTAGAAGGCCTTAAAATACTTTTAGATATACACATTCCATACTTCTTGAAAAAATTTAGGTTTTATAAAATTCAATATAGCATATAGTTTATGGCTTTCATATAACTTTCAATATTAAATTAGAAATATATTCCAATGAACAAAATATTTCATCATTTAAACACTCAGGACCAGTTATTATAGTAACTAGAGAGATATATGGGATGCTATGATTAAACTAAATAATTTTCCCATTATTGCTTGATACCACACTGAATATATTAATGCTCAATAAATTCTTTTCCCATGAATCAGTCCACCAAATTAAATTAACTTTCAATCACAATTCAAGTATTTAAGAATGGAATAGTTATCCAAAGTGAACATATAACCAATGCAAATTATTATGGATTTAAGAAGAAAGCATTAAGCTCTATAGGTAAATGATAACATTTTAACATTAAATATGATTATGTAATAAATTTTTTTACATGAGAGAGAGAGAGAGAGAGCTTGGAAGAGGGACACAGGGAGAGAGAGAAAGAAATTTAAGCAGGCTCCTGTTGGGAGCCACCCTGAACTCACTGGTTGAGTGAAAATTCCTGGTGAGGGTATGGCAAGTTTGCACGGTCTCTTGCCACCAGGCAGCGACCAATATCTACCCTCTTGTAACTATCATTTCTGCTTGGGCACCAAACCTCAGAGTGTTTTGCTGATTAGTGTCAGGAGCGGCCTGTCCCCCTGCCCTGTCCCTGAGGCGTGATTGCACCTGGTCAGGGAAAAGATGAGTAAAATAGATACACCCTAATGCAACTAAGGCAAGCAACATATAATTTTCCTCTTAGCTGAGCAATTAACTGATAACTCACTACTTTCTAGGCCTGGACGTCATTGCAAAAGTCACTACTGTGATAAATGTCAAAAATGTATCATTCGTCTTTGGAACTCTGAGAGCAGACGTGATGTCTCCTGGGGATCCTGTTTTTCTGGGAACTTTCTCTTAGAGCTATAAATAGCCCAATGACCCTTACTCATAAAAATTGACCTTTACTAAACAATGCTATTTGGCTCATGGCTAAAGGCCGCTTTCTTAGGGCTATACCTGAGATTTTGTATTATCTTGGTCTTTTGCATCCTACGGAAAACAATGTATGCTTAAAAAATACCTACCCTTCCCATATGATAGCATGAGTGCCTGTAGCTAAGTTTTTTATGACGACTAAGATTAGAATTGTAACTTCTTCAGAAGCCATGTTCTGGAAAATTGTAAAAATTATCTATAAGATAAACACATGCTGCTCTTTCTTCTCCTTGTACCTTTCACTATAAATAAAGCTAGAGAATCAGACAGAGCAGAGATGCCTGCCTGGTGATCAGAAAGAAACTTGAGGCTCTATTACTCTCTCTCGCCGACACCATCCATCCTTCAGGGAGCCCTGGACCTGCTGGAGCAGGACTCCGGCAGGCTCCATGCTCAGTGCAGAACCTAATGCAGGGCTCAATCCCATGACCCTGGGATCATGATCTGAGCCAAAGCCAAGAGTCAGGCGCTTGACCATCTGAGACACCCAAGAGCCCCGATGTAATATATTTTCAAATCATTTTTTCTAACCTCTCAATTAATATAAACTTCAATAACCCATCCATTCATTTATTCAATAGGTCAGTGAATCAGTAAAATATTGTTAATTTTTAATTACATATATATTGAACTCATAAGATGCCAGATATACTGGTAGTACTTCTGTCCTAGAATAAATAAATTCATTTTTCTGTATATGATGAACTAACAGGCTAGTGTAATTATTCCTTTTTTTTTGGACATAGTTGTGAATCAGAAGCAAAAATGCATGGAACAAAGGCTGTGGCTGTAAATAAATAAATCACAGGGATGTAAAGTACAGCATATGGAATATCGTCAATAATATTGTAATAACTTTGTATGGTGACAGACGGTAACTGTCTTATTGTGCTGATAATTTTGTAACATATAGAAATGTCATGTCACTAGGTTGTACACCAAAACTTAATATAATATTGTATGTCAACTATACTTCAATAAAAACTTCATTACCAAAAACAAATTATAATAATCACAAAAGAAATTACATTGAATTGTTCTTTGATCAAAGAATATGAACGTGCCAGCCTCCTTCATTCCCCTCCAAAGCAAGAATTGTATACGAGAAATATAGGATAGCATGAACAAAGACACGGAGAGATTCAAAGCATCATCCACTCCTTGTTCTAAAGTATCCAGATGTGCCAAATCAGAGTGGATCATTCTCGAAGACATGTGAGGAGCAAACTGCTTCTTTTAAGGGAGTATTACAAATCAGGTTATGTAGGTCTTTCACATGATACCCCATTTAATATAAGCCCAACCAAGCACATTGGTGTCCTGATCATTTCTCAAATAAGTTTTAGTTATAGTGTGTCTGGAAACATCACTGTTCTTTCTGCAAGTCAGTGCTTTCTCCAAGGAGATGGGCCTGCAAATCTTCAGCCTGAGTACAATATACTTTGCTTGCCAGGCTAAGGAACTAATTGTTTAAAACAATTTTAACGACGTAAGAAGGAAAACTGTAAAAAAGACAACACCGTGATAGTGATATGAATGAGCAAACTACATTTTAAAAGACAAGTCTAGGGGCGCCTGGGTGGCTCAGTTTGTTAAGCATCTGACTTCGGCTCAGGTCATGATCTCACGGTTTGTGGGTCTGAGCCCTGAGTCCGGCTCTGTGCTGACAGCTCAGAGCCTGGAGCCTGCTTCAGGGTCTGTGTCTCCCTCTATCTCTGCCCCTCCCCTGTCCATGCTCTGTCTCTGTCTCTCTGTCTCTCTCTCTCTCTTGCAAAAATGAATACACATTGAAAAAAATTTAAAGTCTAAAAACAAGCTAGGATTTGGGGGAGTAAGTGCCCTGAGTTTAAAGGGAAACAAAAAATAGACATGCAGCAAGAGAAATTAGATGAGAGATAATAAACCTTGAATAATGGCAAAGACAGTAATGTTGGCAAAAAAGCTATAGTTTGAAATAATTAAAAGGGAAAATAAAAGGGCTTTTCTACATATGTTTTGAAGATGTAAATAAATAAACCTAAAACCTAAAAATCAAGTTTTAAGATTAGCCAGTAAATAATATAAGAAAAACAAGGGCAAATCTAGGGAGATAGGTTTTATTATAATACTGAGAAATTTCACAAAAGTTGAATGATTCAGGATGCATGTGAGTATAAATCATGGATTTTTAAGAGTGATCTGGGCTCCAAATATATATTCACGCTTTAGAATTTATATAGAGTTCAATCTGCGTTAATTTGAGCACATGTAGAATGAGAAGGAAAAAATGCGAAAGGAGAAGTTGGGAAAACACTGAGGGCCAGAAGGGGAAGTCAAAAATGAAAATGTCTGGTGTTTGTCAGTATTGGGACTTACCTATATATTGTACAGTCACTTTGGGAGATTGTTTGGTAGTAAATACTAACAACAGATATATATGTTCTCTTTAATCCAGTAACTCCTGTCCTTAACAGACAGCCTACAGGAGAGTATTTAAATATTTAACAGAAGTGCATACAAAAACGCTCATAGCAATGCTAATATAAAAGTCAAAAACTGGAAAATACCCACATACCCTCAACATTAAAATGGATAAACAAACTGTCACATATTCACACAAGGTATCATTCACACAACATATCAATTAACAGATTAATCTACATACACCAAAATGGATAAAGCTCCTAAACATAATGTTGACCTGAAAAAAGCCAGATATGTGGGGTGCCTAGGTGGCTCAGTCAGTTAAGTGTCTATCTCTTGATTTCTGCTCAGGTCATGATCACATGGTTTGTGAGGTCGAGCCCTGGGCCGAGCTTTGGGTTGAGCCCTAGGTTGAGCTCTGTACTGAAGGCTCTGTGCTGAAGGCACTGTGTCTTGCTCAGGATTCTCTCTCTGCCCCTCCCCCACTCATACTTGTTCTCTCTCTCTCTCTCAAAATAAATATTAATTTTTTTAAATCTTTAAAAAATAAATAAGCCACATACAAATGATTAATAATATATGATTTCCTTTATATAGAATATAAAAACAGCCAAGACTGTTCCATGAGGTTACAAGTTAGTTGATATCCTGAGGGAGTATTTAGAGGCTGAGAAGGAGCAGTGGAGGTCACAATGGTACTAGCAGTCTTCTGTTTATTGATCTGGGTGCTGGCTACACTGGGGTATTCAGTTTGTGTAAACTCAGTGAACTGAACATTAATTGATTATATGTGTAATTTCCTGTATATTTGTTAGATACTCGAACAAGGTTAAAAAATTATAAAATGGAGAAATGTCATGTTCAACTGCATACAAAGCTTTGAGCCCAGATCTCTGAGTCTATGTTCTTCCCTCAATTCTGTGACTAATAATTGCAAAAATATGAAGCTATCTAACATTTATTTACTTAATTTAAGATAGAGAGTGGAGGAGGGGCAGAGAGAGAGAGGAAGAGAGAGAATCCCAAGAAGGCTCTGGACTGTCAGAATAGACCCTGATGCAGGGCTTGAACCCACAAACTGTGAGGTCATGACCTGAGCCGAGATCAAGAGCCAGATAATTACCTGGCTGAGCCACCCAGGCACCCCACAAAACTATAAAGCTATCTAAAGAAAGGAACAAAGAAGGAGACAAAAAAAAAAAAAAAAAAAGAGAGACTGCACACTGAAGCAGAGGATGGCACCTACTGCCTTCAGATAAATTCACATCTGTACTTCGAGCGCTGACATTTGACAGAATCTTGTTTAAATAAGGAAAGTTGTCACATACTCTACAGTGCTATGTACCTGAGATAAGTACTAAATGTAAACTTGAATTAGATTTCAGTCAAAGAGGTTTATGTCATAACATATCCTTCTATACAAGACTAAAAGTATATAAAAATGAAAAATTATAATAGTTTCTTGAAGATGACACATAATAAAAATGCTTTTTACTTTACTCAGTCTATTAAAAAAGCTACTTCACAACGTCAAAAGAATTATTTTTGGTGTAAAATAGTAGTATGATAATATCTTACATCACAGCCATATTTACTTACATAAGAGTATATATTATCAGACAATAAAAAGCTGATTTTGTCATCTATACAACTGATAATAATCTTTGCTTTTGAACTGATTTTGTAGATATTTAAATAAACTAGAAAAATGGCAAGGAAAGGCATTGTGCCTTAAGGACACATGTAGTAGAAGCTAGACACAGCGTTAAGTCTTGGTGTGCTCAGGGGATAACCCCTATTTTCAACCTGCTAAATGAGTCATCGAAAAGTATTTTCCAATCACATGCTGCTGTAAACTACCTGAAGAAATTAGTTTACAGATGGAATGGAATAGCTACAGAAATAGGCAGGAATGATCTGTAAACATGAACTCTTTCTGTACCTCCTCCTTTCTCTAAATGCTACTGAGAGAGAAGACACATGGCTGACTTAATTGTAACAAACCAAAAGAATTATTGCTGACACTTCTACCTCTCCCCCAACCCAAACACCTAAAACCTCACCTTAAATGTCACTAGTACTGTAACAGATTTCTCTTGTTTTTTACTAAAAATTTTCTATGTCATTCTTGTTAAACCTACATGTCTCTTAGTCATAGGTAACTGATTTCTGCTAGCCTATTTAACATTTGTGTCTACCTTCATTTTTGCTATTATTTTTTCCTTCAAATATATATCAAATAGGAAAAAAAAGGTGTGGGGAATTAATTGAGTAACCTTAAATAAATAATACTGTGTGCTCTCCTGCCATATCTGCATCACCTATATTTTCAGATTAGATTTTTACATGGAATTGTCCAATGACTTGCATTTAGTAAGAGGTCTGATTGGGAATTATTTGAGAAGGGATTATGAATTATAAACCTATAGAGTCTTAGAGAATGTTAATTTTTGGGTTTTTTTAGGTTTTTTAAATTTTTTTAATGTTTGTTTATTTTTGAGAGACAGAGACAGAACATTAGAGGGGGAGGGGCAGAGAGAGAGGGAGACACAGAATCCAAAGCAGGCTCCAGGCTCTGAGCTGCCAGCACAGAGCCTGATGCAGAGTTCGAACCCACGAACTGTGAGATCGTGACCTGAGCCAAAGGCGGACACTTAACTGACAGAGCCACCAGGTGCCCCTAGAGAATCTTAATTTTGAAATAAATTGGTAAAAGAGAGGAGCTAGTAAAATTATTTCCTTTTTTTTTTTTTTTACTTCAACTGTGAAATAAACCCTGTTCTACTAATGGGATTGCCACACCCTGTATTTGTTTTGTTAAGGATGAGCATTCTTTCAAATATATATCCATGTAAGTCAAGGAACAACTTTAAAAGAATGTCTTTGTACTTTTATATGACTTTGTATATATGCAACTAAAATGAAACACATGGCTTTCTTCAAATTGATTCATGTTTTAACCTGAATTGGGTTTTGGCAACTATTAGAGAATCAGGTTTCACTTTGAACTGGCCCTTTAAGATTCAGCGTTTGTAAAGATAACCTGCTACAGATGACCAACAATTTCCAGAGAGTTGGAAAATAACAACAACAAAAAATATATCTTTAAAAAGTAATCAAAGCTTTGAAATTTATGAAACTCCAGCAATACAATAGCTGAAATTCAAGTATATATATTTCTATTCCTATACTAATATATCATACATATGACTACTGAAGCTTTATTATAGCTTTATAACAAGTCTATATATCTCAAAAGAAAATCCTCAATCTTCACTATACTCACTCCTTATATCTCAAAATATATGTTAGAGGATGCTTGCCAATTTCCATAAAATATTTTCGGTTGTTGGTTTCCAAATGAATCTATTAAATAATTTGATAGCAACTGATATCTTTATAATTTCTAAAATGGTTGTGTATTAAGTGTATTAAAACTGTAAATATGCTATACCAAATACATTAATTATATCTTCTTTAACACATCTAATGGAATTTTACATTTTCCATATAACTTTTATACATCACCATTTAAATTTACACAGATCACTTCATAGTTTTGGTATTATTCTAAATTGTGTCAATCTAAAATATTATTATGTTTCTAGAATATTAAAAGACAACTAAATTTTGTATAATAATATATCTAGTGACTTTGTCAAAGTCATAATTCTAATCATTTATATTCATTTTTGAAATTTCTGTGTATACAATCATATTTTTTGAGAATAGCTTTTTAAAAAATATATTTAAATATTGGAGCACCTGGGTAGCTCAGTCAGTTAAGCATCTGGCTCTTGGTTTCAGCTCAGGTCATTATCTCAGAGCGCATGTGTTCAAGCCCCATGTTAGGGTCTGAGATGTGAACATGGAGCTTGCTTGAGATTCTCTCTCTCCCTCTCTCTCTGTCCCTCCCATACTCATGTTTCTCTTACATATACACACACACACATATATATACATATATATATAATTTAATAACTTGGTTTGTGACTTCTTTATAACTTATAATTTATAAATACTTCATAAATGCAAACATACAAATTATATTTTGATATAATGTAAATAAGATTATAAAATAGTTATAATAAGAGTATATATAATGTATAAACATATAATTAAAATAATTTAATTTTAAAGCACATGAATAGGTTTTTAATTTTTCTGAGGTAGTTTTGATGAATTTTATTTTTCTGAAATGTTTTTCTATCTCATGTAATCTTCAAATTTACTGGATATATTATTTATCATAATATTTCTTGTTGTCTGAAGCATTTCTTCCTGTCCTATTTTAATTTATCGTATTTGTTGTATATTTCTTCTCTATATTTTTCTTAATCTTGCCAGATAATTATTATGCCTTAAATTCACTGATATTTTATTTTACATTATTTAAATTTCTCATATGTTGAGCTAGTGAATTTTTCGTTTCAGAGATTCTATTTTTCAGCTTCCAATTCTCTATTCATTATAATCATGTTTTCCCTTAAAAGGTCAATCTTATTTATAGTAGCTATTTTACAACAATTGTCTGCTAATCTATCACGTCTGTCATTTGGGGACCTGAATTTATTTTTTTCCTGTCATTTCGTCTGTTTCTTCCAAAGTCTAGTATTTTTTTATTGGAAATTTGACATTTTGTATTGTAAAGAGTTAAATATCCATATTTTATTATCTACATTCAAAGAATATTATTATTATTATTATTTGGGATTACAACTAAAGCTAACATTTTGAGGCTTCTTTTAAGTTTTATGTTGTAGCCTTTCATCAGGAGTAATTTACAACCTACTATGTATCCTGATTCTTTAGATGGCTCTGCTGAATAATATGTTGAATCTTATTTCCACATTTGGGGAGATATTCATAGGTCTCTCACCTCTGAGTAGTCTCTGAAATATGTTCGTCATCCTTTTGGGTTTTCACCATATGAATATGAATACTGGTATCCAGCAAAAGACTAAAGGGGATGCCATGAATGTACCTGTAAATTTTTCTTGGTGTATCTCCCCATTTTGTAATTTTTCTCTACAAATCACAGCTGCCTCAGCTGTCAAAAATTCTAATTTCTTGTTCAACTCTAGAGTCATTGTGCTTTGCTGGGGTTACTCATTTATATACCCTGCCAGGAAAGCCTTTTCACAGAGACACTTGAAGTTGTTTTAAAGCTCATTTCATTTGTTTTCTATCACTCGCAGAGCACAGTCCTGTGCTATTTGCTTTCCTATTTTTTGTATATTTTCAGTTTCCTTCCTGTTTAGAAATGAAATGAATGCAAACTAGTGCAGACCCCATGGAAAACAGAAAAGATTAAAAATAGAGCTACCCTATGATCCAGTAATCACATTACTGGATATTTACCCAAAAAATACAAAAACACTAATTCAAAATGATACATGGATCCCTATATTTATTGCTTTTTTGCAGCATAATTTACAATAGCCAAACTATGGAAGCAGCTCGAGTGTCCATCAATAGATGAATGGATAAAGATATATGTATCTTCTTTATTCAGGCATAAAAAAAAAAATGAAATCTTGCCATTTGCAAAAACAAATGTTGCTAGAGAGTATTATGCTAAGTGAAATAAGTCAGTGAAAGAATTACATATGATTCCACTCCTATGTGGAAAATAAGAAATAAAACAAATGAACAAAGGAAAAAAAAGAGAGAGAGGGAGAAACCAAGAAACAGAGTTTTAACCATAGCAAACAAAATGATGGTTACCAGAGGGGAGGTAGGGGGGACAGATGGGGGAAACGGGATGAGGGTTAAAGAGTACCCTTACCATGATGAAAAAATAAATTAAAATGCTTAAATAAATGAAAATGAAAAGTCTTGTACCAGTTACTCCAACGAGGTCGGAAGTTTACACTTGTCTGTTTGGTTGTTTTTGAAAATCCACTATGTCACTTTTTAGAACTTCCAATATTTATAAAAATATAGGTCTTTAAACAGGTTGAGAATGAATTACTTTAACCACCACATCATATAAATCTATTACATGTAAACTATGCATGGCTGGTATATAGTTTTTGTTGATTCTCAGGATCAGTATTTCTTATTTCCTTGTATGTTTTGTAATATTTCATAGCTTAATGGCCATTGTCTTTATACGATAATTAGTGTTCTCTGAAGTCAACACTTCTCTCCCTCTTTTCCTTCCTTTCTGCTACCATAAACTGAAAATGTAGAAGTCCCTTGCTTACCTAGGCTAAGCATACTCATACAAGACAAGGTCAAGTCTGTATCACAAACTCCCCAAGATGATGTTTTTTAAATTTTATTGTTCTCTTCCACTTTGTGCCAACGAAACTCTCCGTGCACTTCTCAACACCTGTTCACTTTTACCTGGTAAAAGGTACCTCACTTTTACCTGAGCTCTTTACCTCAGAGTAAGGGAAAGTGCCAAGATTCTGGGGTGAAATCTGGTCTGCTTCAACCAGGAAACCAAATATAGATGATTGAAGTATGGGTAAATGCCATGAGGGCAAATGTATCTCTCTCCTTTTTTTTTTTTTTTTTACAGTTTATTTATTTTAAGAGAGAGAGAGAGAACACAAGCAGAGAAGAGACAAATGGAGAGGGAGAGAGAGAATTCCAAGCAGGTTCTCCACTTTCACTGCAGAGCTTCACACAGAGCTTGAACCCATGAACCGTGAGATCACAACCTGAACAGAAATCAGCAGTCAGACGATTAACTGACTGAGCCAGCCAGGTGCCCCACAGGGGTAAATGTATCTTTAATGAACAGTTTTTTTTCCCTTTTCTTACTATAGGTTTTACTTAAATAAAAATACCCAGGAGTTTCTTACTTTCTTTTTCAAAATACTAAAGATCTCAAATATCTGCTAATTTATATATTTTTTAAATGCTTATTAATTTTGAGAGAGAGAGAGAAAGGGTGAGAGGCAGAGAGAGAGGGAGAAAAGTTCCCAATCAGGCTCCTCACTGTCCGTGCATGTCAGTGGGGCTCCAACTCATGAACCATGAAATTGTGACCTGAGCCAAAACCAAGAATCAGATGCTTAACCTTGAGCCACCCAGGCACCCTATTTCATATTTAATACAGCATATTATTTTTGCTTTGACCTAAGCAACTTAGCTTTCCACAATTAGAAATATAATCCCTCATGAATATTTTTAAGAATTTTAGAATTTTATTGAACATGTTATTCTAAAGAAATTAAAGCACTTTGTAATGTCAGCTTAGTTCGCACTTGAGAATGATGGAAATTGAGTGAATATGCAAATGTTTTAATTTTGGTTATTTGACATAAAGGGAATTAATGTTCCATTGACTGCTTTCTTAATATTTAAGCAATAGAGTAATTGAAGTTTGATAAATATAATTTAGTATCTTATAATGGCCTAATAATAATCAATATCCAAATGGATAATATTAATCATTTTGAAATCAATTTAAATTTATTCAGAGTTTTACCCAGTAAACTGATATTCATCTCTGAGATTATTTGAATTTATAATGTTAATACACTATATCAGAGCCAAAGGAGAAGTAATATGCAATGATGATTTGAAGTCACTCAAGCTATTGATTATATAAGCTAAGTCTTAAATACTCATATATATTTGAAAAAACTGTGGCTTTATTAAATTCAAATATATGGCAATGTACTGCTTCAGCAGTACAGATTTCTACTCTACAGGGTAATCCTTGTATTACAGGATTATCACACAGTTCATATCCCATTAGAAAACATTGCTGTTAGAAATACTTATCTTGAGACAAAGGTGTTTCTTCGTGTACTTCCCTAATTCCTCTATAAGCCAAAACCTTATACTAAATACTAAATAATAGTATTTAGTACTCTAATATTGAGTTTAATCCACAATCAACCTGACCTGAACAAATACTATTTGGGCATCACATGATGTATTGCTTTGGTGCAAAAAAAAATTCTAAAAGACCAGCATTCTATAGGCAAAACGGATTGGAAAAAGAGTAACTTACTTGAGATTTTTCAGGAGAAAAATGTTTCAGTGGATTTTAAGTCTGTCATCATTCAAATTAATTGAACCATGATAACCATACTTACAAATGCTGGAAAAAGTCATAGAAAAGAAAATCCTTCCATATACTCATGCCAGGAAGTTAGCATTTCCCTAGAAGCAAATTTTTGTTATGCTCCACTACTTAAGGTATTGTTAGGGAATGTTAAAAGGATTTGCCATGGTAAGTCCACATGGTTAGAATTATGGCACGTAGAAATAGCATATCCTAGAAACCACGTTAGAAAATAAAGCCTTTCAGATTTACAAGACCCCATTAATAGGACATAAAACAAGTAGGCAAGTCACACTAAAATTTAAGTTGCCTAAACATCCACCTCCAGATATGAAAGGAAGGTTAATTTATTAACCTGTATCACAAAATACAGGAGAATCATAAATGTGCTCTGATAAAATAAGTTTTCCCTTCTAAAAATAAAAAATCCTGTACAAATAATAAATATATTTAATTTTAACAAGTATTACAAAAATCTCTCCTATATGGCGATCTTTAAAGCACTCATTTTGTGCATATGTGAAATGCTAGGAAATAATTTGTTATTTTATTGTTGTCACAAAATATGATCAGTTTATTAAACTTGTTTTTCTTTCATTTCAGGAGACCACCTTAAATAATATTATTCAATCACAGACGTTTCAAATCCTGACTAATTGGGTCCTGAAAAATACTTCAAAATCCAGTAAGATTCAGTGTTTATATTTAGATAACTTGAGAAAATATTTATATGGTGAATTCTTTAAAACAAAATCCTAACCAAGAGTATTCATGGCTTTGTAACAAATTTTATTTATTCTACCAGTGAGATATGCTTGTCATTTGTAGATGGGATTGGTTAGAATACTAACACTTAGTTCACACCCACAGAAATACGGATGGGGCTTCTATAAGAATTCAGGACTTACTCAAGTTTAGGGTACAGTGGTGAGGGGTCATAATAAATTGCACATTCCCTTAACTCATCATCTGGAAGTTTACTGAATAACGTAAACAAATCCCACTGTGCCGATTCAATACAGCCAAAAGACAAACACATGATTTTACATATGAATTGGAAATTGACACTCAAATATCAATATGAAAATACACTAATATCTTGTTAGCTTTGATTTGATTCCCCTACTCAAATACAACATCTGAAATAGAAGATTTGAAGAGAGTTTCTTAGCTGTTTCCACTCCACAGAGGAAAATGGCTTCCTTAGAAAGAGAGAAAAGGCAAACTCTATTATAATGCAGATCTGAAGAAACAAGGAAGGCATTTGTTGTTCCATCTCATAGGTCCACAACTGCATTTCCAGAGAAATCACAGACTTGAAATGGGAACTACTGAAGGCCAGTGAGCACACTACCCAAACGTGGAGAAAACTGCAGTGGAAGGACTGTCCAGTTTTCATAGAAGATTTCACTGATTTAAATTAAATCTGGGGATGCTGGAAATTTGATAATGGAGTAAGAATTCTTTCAGTACCACTAACAAATTGGAAGAATTCTTTACAGAAGTCAGTTTTTATGTTCCTAGGCAGAGAATAGAGCATGATTTCCAGCCCCTGAAAATCTGTTCAGGTAAAAGAGACATGCCCTAAAATATTAACAAATGTTAGTCTATTTACATGTAAATATCACAGAATTACACGCAGAACATAGATATCACATTATAGCACATGTAGTTATTTTCTAGTTAGAAATATCAAAAAAGTGTATCCCATAAAATATGCAGTATTTAACAGTAAATTTTGTACAAAAGTGTGCTTTCATTTCTTATGTATACATATGGTTTAATTTTTTTAAATGTTAATTTATTTTTTTTGAAAGAGAAAGAGGCAGAGTACTAGCAAAGGAGGGGCAGAGAGAGAGGGAGACACAGAAACTGAAGCAGGTTCCAGACTCTGAGCTGTCAGCACAGAGCCTGACGCAGGGATCAAACCCACAATGTGAGATCATGACCTGAGCCGAAGTCAGAGGCTTAGCCAACTGAGCCACCCAGGTGCCCCATTCCTAACTCACTCTTTAAAAAGACTTAAACTTATGTTTTTGCACTTCTTAATTAATAACAAATTAATTGGCAAAGCAGTAATTTGTTCTTGCTGTTCTCCATGCCAGGAATGAATTGCTCTCCAACTTGCTTCTCACCTCATTCAATGTCTGCTCAAATGCCACAGCCTTTCTGGACTATTACCATAAAAATAGCCCCACCGCCATCATTCTTCATCTTCTTATCCTGTCATGTTCCTTCCTAAAATTATATTAAGTTTTGTTGTTGTTGTTGTTGTTCTTAGCTTATTGATTGGCAACTACAATAAAAATTCCACAATGGCAAGGATGTCATCAATGTTCCTATCTGCCATATCCCCAAACATTGCTTGGCTCACAGAAAATATTTTTTTAATTTTGTTAAATTAATGAATATGTGATGCACAATTGCTGATATTCTTCTCCAGAGAATTTAAGATCAATTTTACCCAAATGCTTACAGCTAAATATTTAGGGAACTATGAATTAATGGCACACTAATAATTAGAAAGAAAGCTTGAATCAAAATAAATGATAATTGTAACCATTAAAATTTGGAAATAAAAAAGTTCACTTGTAATTCAGTGTCAATATCTTCCCAATTTTTTCCTTAAATAGTAATTATTAGGACAATTATGCTGCTTAATATTTGTAATTAGTGGGGGGGGGTTGTTTGATTGTTTTACAAAGAGCTGTTTTGATGTAATCTAAAAGAGTGGAGTGAAACACAACCTACTTCTCTGGAAGTAGAAAATTATCATTGAAGTCCTGTATATATACAAGAGAGAGAAAGAGAGAGAGGGAGGAAAAGAGAGAGCGAGAGCGAGAGAGAGAGAGAGAGAGAAAGAAAGAAAGAAAGAAAGAAAGAAAGAAAGAAAGAAAGAGAAAGAAAAGAAGGAAGGAAGGAAGAAAAGGAGAGAGAGAGAAAGGAAGGAACGGAGGGAGAAGGAAGGAAAGGGGAAGAAGGAAGGGATCTATTTGCCTTGTAATGGCATAATACTTTGTGTTTTATAAAATTATGTGGTAAAATGAAGTTTTGTTAAAAGTATTGTGAAATAAATTGACCAGTTTAGAATCCAGAAAGCTGACAAAATAAGAAAATATGCATACTTAGAAATATCCAAAGAATAAAGATAATATATTCAAAAAAACTTATGGACATAGCATATTTCCAGTAATTACAATAACTTTTTCATAATTTCACTCATAGTAAGCCATGTTGAATGATGGTCATAATGTATTTGTTGCAAGAGGGAGGCAACAAAAGAGCATGTATCATTTGACTTTAACTTTGTTACACTACACAAGGCACATTGTCCTTGTCAACCTTATCAATTACTCCATTAAAATTTATTTATTACATTGGTTTGCAACTGTGTTTCAGAAACATGTGCTGACAACTTTTCACTCAATTCATGAGTTCCTACTTCCAAAAGATCAATTACCTTATTATATTTTCTAGACCATTACCTGGGATTGAGGTAAATCTCACAAGATAATTACTTAGCTTGTCCTTGTACTACTTTTAAATCTGAGTTTATTAACCTTTCTGAAGCCAAGAGAGAATTTGTAAGATTTCTAGAGATTTTTTTGGATAACTGTTAGTAAAATGTCTCCACTAACTTTTCATGTTTCATACACTGTCTCATACATATTTTGAGTATGCATTACTATTTTATCTTAAAAATAGTACTAATTGGTACTTTTAGGAATGTAATAGGAAATTAGTACCTTTTAACATACCTAATTTATAAGCATAAAAGTTGTGTTAATGAAAGATGGAATAGTTCTTAAAAGCATATAGTCTGGAAGTGAAGTACAAATCAGTTTATCATGTTCAATATTCTCTAATAATAGCAAATGTGATGAGAAGTTAATCTAATGACAAGGATGTTCTCTCCTTTCCTTGCAAGATTTGTGTTTGTACTATTTTTAGTACCTTAATCTGTTGCTATCTTAAAATGCTAGCCTGTTGACCATACTATTTTCTAGCATCCAATTTTTCTTTAATGATTTCTGACTCAAGAGTTCTGAAATTTAGATGAGAGGTTGATTGCTTTGGGGCAAAGAACATTACAAGTATGTGAATAATTTATGAAAAGAAGTAAATAAAAGAAACGGGACTTTTTTATTTGATTAATTAAAGTGTTAGACTATTTCTGTAGAAGAACTAAAGAGATGAGAAAGAAACATTTGATATTTAATATTATTTTCAAAGATCTACCCAGTGTGGTTTAACAGTGATTCAATGAAGTACTCAAATTCCACTGAGACTGAAACAAAGGGAAGAAAAGGTAAAATTACAATCACTTGCAAGTAGGATTTTATCTTTGAAAGCCTAGGATGAAAAATTAATATATCTTTAAGATATTAGAAAATTCTATACAAAAACACGACATAATTAACACAAAATATCTTTTCTACAACAAAAATACACAAGTAGAAAATATATTCTTAAAGTAGACAACAAAAATATAACAAGAGACACCCAAAAATTATGATAAAAGAAAAACTTTACTAAAGGTCAAAGTAACGCTTTATGTAAAATGAGGTATTTTGTTTTTGGAAAGGAAATCAATAGTCAGTAGAATCTCATTAATGTTGTTTGAGCATTGTTTTATGCAAACTTTTTGGATTTAACTTTTATTATTACTAAATATGAAATATCCCTTACCTTTGATCCAACAATTCTACTTCTAAAAATTTGCCATACAGATATGGCTGCAATGTGAAAAATATTTATGCAAAAATAATTTATCCAAATCTTTTAATATAAAGGTAATAATTTGAATACATCTTAAATATCCAAGAAGAGAAGACCATTAATATAAATTATAACTTTTATGAATCATTGTCTCAGTTAACACTATAACATGATTGGATAATATTTCTTTAAATGATTATTATGCATATGTAAATATAAACATACAAATATAAACAGAATAATATAATGTTATCTCAGCTATGAAAATACATATAAAAGTGTATTATGTAAATACATCCATTTAGTGGAGTAAAGCTCATCAAAATGTCAAACATGATGATTTCTGAAAGGTCGAATTTCACATAATGATTACATTATTTTATGTCCTTTAGTATATGATTTAAACTGTGGATGCTACACATCTGTCATTTCCACAAAATCTCTTTTATTAATTAAAGGGAAAAATTAAAGTGGAGCTAAGAAAGTATTTTTGTTTATATGACAATTACTTATCAGTACATAAATAATTAATAGAAAAATACAGTACATTATGATTTGAATAGTAATATACAAAATAGGTGATGAGTTACTTTAAAGTTAATATTAGGAATTTAGAAGTTTTTCTCCTGAAATTATTTTGTCATTAGAAGCTATTTAGTAATTTATTACTATTTTATAGAATATTGTATAGAACTTATACTTCTTTCAAAGGTACACATAAATCATACAGATGTATGGAAAATTGTCTTTAAACATATGGGAAAAACTACTGGTGTAAACCTGAATAATTGGACTTTAACTCTATTTTCTATACCTTTAACAAAAGTCTGGTTTTGGAAATGAACATTCATTTAAGATGTTTTTAACTTTGGAAAAAAATTAGAAATACCTGTTTAATATGAAACTATGTAGTAAGAAGATATACAACACATTTCTATTATTTCTATACATGCTTTTTCTTTAATTATAAGCTAATTTTGCATTTTTTCTTCTTTTTTAAATGAGGGACTCATCACATTCTGATGACAGGAACAGAACTCTTTCATTATTCCTCATTTCTACATTTTTTTTGTTTTAGTCTTAGTTTAATCTGTGCTCTATAAAAATGATATGATGTCATCCACTTTAACATATAATAATTTTAATCTCATAATTGATTGAATGTCCATTCATTCAAACATTAAATGAACATGTATTTTGCACCATCCATATGCTCAATCCTGAACTAGGCACAGTCATCTGTAAAAAAACAGAAGAACTAAAAAGTCTGAACTCTGAGACAAATCTATAATCTAATAATTAATACACACTAGATATATTAATACCATAAGTAAAAAGTATTTTTGTAGTACAAAGCTCATGATAGAGAATTACAAATACATTTTCCATGGCAAGAAATAGAAACCTTCCCATAGAAAATATCTACAATACTACATAAAGATTGAAGTATCTAATTTTTCCCCTAATCACAAAAAACATAAGGTGTTACTACTATATTAATTCAGGTGGAGTTATTGTGATTTACATGTTTTGGAAGATAACTACTTTTGAACTTCAAATAGAAAGCTTAGTGAAAAAGTTTTCTCTCTTTCAAGTTGTAGCTCTCTAAACCTGTGACAAAGATTTGAAAACCGCCCTCTGGTGACGTCTGAGGACTTCCTCTGCACCATCTGTGCTTTTGAAATGTCAGCACTATAAGTATCCAATACTGAGAACAAACTGCAAGGAGCTCACAGAAATAGGACTACTAAGTTTTATCAGATTCAGCCCACTGCTTGCCATAGATGGCAACAGAAACAACCTGATGTCCTTTACTTGATGAAAATGGTCTTCATCAGAAACGGCTAGAAATGTAGGGATTCATAGAAATGAACTAACACAATATTAAAAGATTGTGGATAAAAATTAAATTACATGTGGTAAGTTAAAATTTCATTATTACTCTTTTGGCTGAGATACTATAAGGAACTTGATAAATTTGAATATATTTAAGCCTACTAAACTTTGAAATGTTTGTTATTGACCAAAGAAACTAATGTAATTTGCTTGTATTTAAAGTCAATAATATTTACAAATGATTTCATCATCAAAATAACATAACTATGTTTGTGTATTACTTCATAGCTAGTTGATAAGCAAAAAATCCATAGGTTACTCAATCATCTCTTATCTCAACCTTAATTTTTCTTGTAATCAGAAGTTTGACGATAGAGATCAAACTAAGTGTTGCTGAAAGGGAGGTGGGCAGGGGGATGGGATAAATGGGTGATGGGTGTTAAGGAGGGCACTTGTGATGAGCACTTGGTGTTGTATGTAAGTGATGAATCACTGAATTCTAAATTCTACACCTGAACCTAGTATTACACAATATGTTAACTGGAATTTAAATTTAAATAAAAACTTGAAATAGAAAAAAGAAAAAAAATAGGCAAAGGGAAAATAAATTAATGAAAATAAAAAACAGGTAAAGGGTCTGAATAGAAATTTTTCCAAAGAAAACACACAGATGGCTATCAGGCATATGAAGAGGTGCTCAACATCAGCAGTCATCAGGGAAATGCAAATTAGAACCACAATGGTATATCACTTTACAATCTCCCAGAATGGCTATTATCAAAAAGACAAGAAATAACAAGTGTTGGCAAAGGTTTGAAGAGGAGGGAATCTTTGTGCACACTTGGTGGGAATGTAAATTGGTGCAGCCAGCATGGACATTTCTCAAAAAATTTAAAATAGAACTACCATATGATCCAGCAATTCTGCTGAGTATCCATAGAAGAAAACAAAAACACTGATTCAAAATATCTGCACCCCTATGTTCATTGTAGCATTGTTTACATAGCAAAGATATGGAAACAACCTAAATGCCCATTGATAAATGAATGGTTAAAGATGTTGTATATGCAGTGGAATACTACTTGGCCATCAAAAAAAGAATGAAATGGTGTCAATTCGGACAATATGGACAGGCATGGATGTTCCCATGTTAAGTAAAATAACATGAGACAGAGAAAGCCAAATACAATATAGTTTCACTTATATGTGGAATCTACAAATCAAAACAAACAGACAAAACAAAACAAAACCCAGATTCACAGACACAGAGAACAGATTGGTGGTTGCCTAAGGCAAGGTTGGGGTTGGACAACATGTGTGAAGATGGTCTACAGGTACAAACTTCCAGGTGTAAAGTAAAAAATCATGAGTACTCAATGTACCCCATGGGCAAGAGTAAAAAATATTGTAATAATTGGTAACAGATGGTGACTAGACTTATTGTGGTGAACATTCTGCCGTGTATACAAATATCAATCACTGTGTTGCATACTTGAAACTAATATAATACATTGTCAATTATACTTCAATAAGAACACCAAATGTAAAAAAAAGAAAATTTGTGTTAACGACCTTGGGAGATTTTTTTAAAATATTTATTCATATATCTGTAAACAAGTTTCAAAACCTATCATACAAATACCTTGATATAAAAATATATAAGCTAAAGTATGAAGATCGGTGTTTTATTAAAATATTTATTCATATAGCTATAAACAAGTTTCAAAACCTATCATGGAAATATCTTGATATAAAAATATATATGCTAAAGTATGAAGATCAGTGTGGTGGTTTTATAACCAACCATGTAGGAGTAAACCTATTGTCAATCTGAAGTGTTACAATCTTTTAAAAGTGTACTTTTTTTGGAATTAAACCTTTACATATAATAAAGACAATGTTCTCCCAACATGAATTACTATATCAAAAAGGAGAAGTTGTATTTTTGTTTTTGTTGTAGAGTTAACACATTCCCAACTATCAACTTGAAGAGTTGCATAACATAACAATGGATGAATAATCAAATAGTGAGTTATAAACTGTCCATTTCAGTAGAAAGAGCAGGACTGCTTTTGAAATAATAAGTTTAACTGTTCTTTTTCCCTTTCAAAACTGTCAACCATGACTAATATGCCTTTTTTGGTGCATTACCCAGTTAAAGGATTTGTTGGTATATTCTTGAACAGATTTAGCTATTTGCATAGCTTTGGGATACAAATTAAAGTTGTCTGGTGCATATGAATCCCCAACTGATGAGAATATTCTTTACTTGCTTCCACTCTTGAGGACAATAGTTATTTGTTTTAAAGTCAGGAAAAAAATTAATAAGTTATATATGAATCTCTGCACTATAAAAAAGAAGGGAACATCAATGTTGATCACAAATATTATATTTATATTAACAAAATGTAATTTACCTATATGATGATCTCTTGAGGTAGCCAACATTTCACCTCTCTAATTATACAGAAATGAACTTTGAATAAGTATTCTTTCCTGGATGACATGACACTAATTTCTTATAGATAACTCCTGTATAATCAGTTATATAATGTTCAATAATTGATATTTTACCTAATTTATGTTGTTTATAGCCAAAGTATGAACAGTTTGAATTTTTATATTCCTAATGTTTTGGTGGAAACAAGAGGCGACCTCTGTGGATTGTTAGATTTGAGCATAAGATCACATAAAATCAGTATTATAGTTATTTAATGGATTCAGATTGATGACAATTCAAAATGTGAAAGCAATTTAATTTTATATTGCATATCTTCTAATTCTCTACTTTCTCTTTATTGCTGCGAAAGGTATTTCTTATAATGCCTTCAAGAATGGGATTAACTTTTTTCTCCCCAGTGGGCTATAAATATAGATTTCCTATAGTTCTTATTGAAGTAATTTAGGCCACCTCTTTCAAATGCAGACTTATTTTTCCTTCCTCCTGATTAGGTGACACCAAGATAATTAACTCTTTTGTATTATAACCACTTTCCTGGCTTTTTTTGCACACTGCTGTCATAAAACAATGTAAAATAAACACACTGATTTTTTACTATTGTATAATAGTTGACCTCGACAAAAAGACAGTTTATAGTACGACAGTGAAGACAATGGTGGACAAATTAAACCGACAGTTATCAATAAACATACAGGCAATGAATTTAACTCTAAAACTATTTCCAGACAGGATTGAAACTTTTATTGTAATTACCAGTTTTTCAGGAAAAGGGGGTTTGCATCTTTCTGCTGAGGTGCTGTGATGA
Source organism: Cryptoprocta ferox (assembly GCA_028646485.1). Taxonomy (NCBI): domain Eukaryota; kingdom Metazoa; phylum Chordata; class Mammalia; order Carnivora; family Eupleridae; genus Cryptoprocta; species Cryptoprocta ferox. The sequence continues at coordinate 108,633,414 of CM053574.1, read as the reverse complement.
GTATACATGAGCTAATTCAGGGCAAAAAACACAATGGCAACTCATCAAGAAAATGAAGTAATACATCTTGCATTGCCAGAGGTTGGCATATTATATATAATGCAGTGAGTCCTAATGGACAAATCTCCTTTAGAACAATCACATACTCTTGATAAAAAATTTAATGCAAAATGAAATAAAAAACAAACTGCACAAAGGCAGGGCACCTTAAAAGGAGTTGAAACTTAGAAGGCGGCAATGATAGATTCCTAAATTTGGGGGCACTGGCCTGTGCAAGAGGTGTAAGGTAAGGCCTCGTGGTTCTTGGTGGCTGAAGCTCCAATAGAGACCCCACCATCATTGTGACTTGACAGTCAGATGACAGAGCAAGAGTTGACCACGACAGTAGAACTCTGAGATGGGAATCTCAGAAAAAGAGACCCCCCAATTTATCTGTTTAAACATGGCCAATTCACTGGCTGAACCCTGAATCTCACATTTAGAGTGTTCATGCTGCCAAACTAAGGCTCAAAGAATGGAACTAAGATTTGAACTGCCACCCATGACAAGTGAGCAAAAGTTTTTTATTTTTCCTTACTAATTTAATTTCCTACTCAATACAATTATTACCACTCTCAAAATCCATAGTCTATAATACTTAACATCACAATGTTCAGAATACAGTTCAACACTATTTAATACATGCAGAGCCAATGATATACAATCAATAGAGATAATCTAGATGTTGACAATACTAGGCAAGGACCTAAAAGCAGTTATTATACCTATGTACAATGAAGAAAAATGCCCTCAGAATGAATTAAAAGATAAAAAATAAATAGCAGAGAAATAGAAACTTTTCTTTTTTTGAGAGAGCGAGCGAGGGAGAGGGGCAGAGGAAGAGAGAATCCAAAGCAGGCTCCATGCTGGGGCTCGATCCCATGACCTTGGGATCATGACCTGACCCAAAATCAACAGGACACTCAATTGACCAAGCCACCCAGGTACCTCATAGAAATTTTTTTTTAATTGAAATAGAGTTGACACACAATGTTATATGAGTTTCAGGTATAAAACACAGTGATCATCTATATCCGTATTTTTTTATAATAAAATTCTATAATGTTAACTAATGGGTCTTTATCAAATATGATGAAAGCTTTGAGTGAAAGAGTCACGTTTTATTTTGTTAGAGGTTTATATTTATTTCTATTTTAATGAGTTCCTTTTAATTTAAGAAAGGATGCAGTATTTTTTAAATGTATGTTAGGTATCTACCCTGAGGACTTGGTAATTTTTTTCATTAAATCTATTGATTTGAATTTGTTGAATTATTTAATATACTGCCTCTAATATTAAATTGTTGGGATAAACTCTACTTGTTCATGATGTATTATCTACAACAATACTGCATGGTTACATTTCCTAATATTTTACTTATAACTTTTATATGTTCATAAATGAGAAAATGTATTTCCCATATTGTATTCTTCTTATAAAAACAGCTTAGAGAATTTTCTTCTTTGTCCATGGTCTAGAAAATTTTCATTACTATTATAAATATCAGGTCTACAAATATTTAGAGTAGTTTTCCTTGTGAAAATATCTGGAATGTTACATTTTAAGAGATAATAATTAGGCTTTCAAATATTTGTATTTATATTGTGAAGTTGGTCTATTTAGATATTTTATTACTTTTGAAATCAGTTTTTGTAATTATACCTTTATTTAACATAGCCATTTTATAAGTTATCAAATATTAATTGGTCTTACTAAAGTCTAATGAGTTCTTAAATTTTCTAAAATGTATATGTAGTTATTTCTGTAAGTAGTTATTTTCTGTGATCCATTCCTATTCTGAGTCCATAAACTACCAACGGACATCAAGAATTCATTAGCACACAAGCACAAAAACAGTGACCTCTTACACTGCAATTGTTAAGCGTTCAAGAGGGGTTTCATACATTGGCTCTAAAGCCCTGGTTCCCAAGATCTCTTCACCTCTACTGGCAAAGGTCAAGAGGTAACTCCAGTTCCTACCTCTTCCTAGCTCTAGAACTTTCCAGTTTTACCACCACTAAATGCCTTGAATCAACAATGAATGATCTTATGTTCTCTATCATTGTTTTCCCCAGATCCTAGCTTTTGCCTTATAGTTTAATTTCCACAATGTTCTATAATTTTCCTATCCTGTTTCACTCACATCTCCCAAACTCTTGACAATCTACCACTCTGTCCTCTGAAATTTATGGTTCACAGTCAACAAATTTCCTATATCCCCAGACTCTTTCCTGTTTAGTACGTAATGGTATCCCAGTTGTCTCCTGAGAATATTACTTTTCTACATGATCTTAACATTTAGCTAATATTTTCTCACAAAATCCCCTTAGTGGCCTGTAGGAGAGGCTGATATCTTCCTTCACCTTTTTTTTTTTTTTTTGCTATATTTAAATTATTTTTCTTCTCTTCTTCCTAATATTAACCAGGTTTGAATATCATTTAATCAAAATAGGAGAACTAACTCACCCTACTTTGTTATTCAGTACTGACCAGAGATACTCTCTTTCACCTCACAATGATTCTATTTTTCTGGCTCACTTTCATTCTTTGTAGCAATACAGATCCTTTCAACTCAATGGCAAACAGCCTAGATGGATTACAATTGACCTTATCAATAACAGTAATACTTGAATAAATTTAAATGCAGGGAAGAAGCTTTCTATTAATTTTTACCTTTCTAGTTCCCTCCTTTTAGTGTTCTCAATAATTATAGCCTTGCAGAAATATCCAATGCCTTTGATAACCTCATTTCCCTCATTTTTGCTTAACTTCCATGTTTAGTTGTTATAGTGTATGCCTGCATTCTTAATGCCTCTGTCCTCTCTTGCTGCATAGTCCTTACATAGCCACAACACCAATGTTGTTGAAGGTGAAAGTCTTAGCTTGTGTCTACCCATCAAGGCAAAGCATGAATCAAGTACTTACAAATAGATCATTTACCATGTAAAATGATCCAAGAAAAGTGGGTATTGATGAGTACAAAATCTCAAAGGAGAAAACTTTTGTTTAAAGATGTATTCACACTCTCAAAGGAGAAAACTTTTGTTTAAAGATGTATTCACACTTATGTTATCACTTGATCCTGTGACTATGAGGAACCATGTAAAATATGCCTCAATAATTTATCTGATAGATGGAAGAGGGGCCATTTAACCACCAACACCCACCCCTTAGTAGTCAAAGATTCTCCACAGGGGATAAATTCCTCTAAATTCCAGGTTGCACACTAGTATCACTAGTGTATCAGACTGATTCTTGCAAGCATTTCAAAAGAAACCACCCAGGACATAGTGTAAAATTTATGTCGTGTCGATGAGATGAGTGAATGTAGATGAGATAAGGTTAGGTGAGGTGCTTTTAGCTAATATGTGCATGAAGTTGAATTCCAAAAAAAATAACTGCTGGAGCAAAATGCAAAGATGATATGGGAATGGGAAGTGGATATCATACATTTTTCCCTTAGCTTGTTCAGAACTTTTTATTAAGTCAATATCATTATGAAGACTATCATAGATTATGCTGTTTTTAATTCTGAAAATAGAATATATGATGCTTAGCAAAAGAAGCTAATTCCAATTGCTGCAACTGGACGCTTAAATTAATATTCATGATCTCTCTCCCATTGAATGAATATCTGGGATTCTAAACATTTGTTTCTAATCCCATTGTGTAGAAATTACAGTAGTTCATTGTGGTTATCATCTGGGTTGTCTAACCTTCACATATAACTTGTTTATTCTCATCTTAGTTGAAACACCAAATGATAGGAGTTTCAAATTTCAGTGTACCTCTTCCTATGTCCAGTGACAGAAGTCCTCCCCTTGAAAATCAGACCTACACTCTAGCAAAGTTCAAGTCTTGGGAACACAAATTTTATAAGAAAGAGGAGAGAATTTTCTTCCTTCTCTTGATCTTAGACCAATATGTGGTGTATCCTTTCTAGAGCCATTAACATATTGCATCAAGTGCTTATTCAATGTGTATATTGCATGCTGCAGGAGAGATCATTGAGCACTGCACATGATGCTGTTACATGCCAATATCTGAGTGATGGATTATGTGGTAGAAATATTTGTTCTTGATTTTATCATTCTGTTTTCTCCATCACTTCTCTGTCCTTTAATAGGTCTCTTTGTCTAATTCAATGATGTGAGGGATCATATTCTGGGAAACACTGACATCTATAAACCTTCAGTTGATGATCTTATTAGAAGTACTCTAAGGAAGGTAAATCCAAATTCCAGTAATGATAAATTGTCTTCTCACTGGTCAGAAGAGCTAGATGTGATCTATCTGCTACCAAGTGACTGCCTGGTCTTCTTATAACCTATGATATTGAGGGCTAAATGTCAGTTACTGTTAAATGTCAGTCTCTGCTATTAGAATGTAAGTCTTTTGGCAGCAGTAGAAGCTGGAGCAGCCTTGGAAAATGGAGCCCTATGCTTTCAGACAAATGCATAATTTCAATCATCATGACCACTGTGTTCATGAACCTATTATACCAGCCCAGGGTTGTCAAAGACTCTGGTTGGCATGTATTCAGAAAATCATCCTTTTACTTGTTTGTTTAGTGTCTCCTCAGCAATAAATGTTTTCAGCTGCACCTTAACATGAGACATAAAAATCATGTGTTCATCAAATACCTTGTCCTCAAAAGTTTGAATGTGAAATTATGATCTAGTTTCTTTTAGATCACTGACCAACCAACTCAACCATCTTCTCTGTCCCAGACTCAGGGCACATACATAGTTTTGGCCGCTTCTCCCTCCATACAATATAAATGTGTACATTCACTCTGGATATTGGGAGGATATTGTTTTCATGAGTCTCCTAAAGGCATTCTTGATTTTAGCTAACCTTAAAATATTTTGCTAGGCCACTTGCATTGTAGGCCTTTACTTAGTTTTCCTCTTTTCTGTAAGTTTACTGCAGAAAACCCATCATAAGTACATGTCAACATACGTGGAGAGGCAGGAGTTCAAAAGAAGTATAGGGCATGGGAGTCTGGGCTACCTGCCCATGTAACTTATGGCCTCCTAGCCTTCTTTGGCTGATCTTGAAAGTTACAATTCAGTTATATGCTGGATTGCTGCTCATTATACATGGCCACTTTATTTATTGCATCCAGCAACACTTGTGTCATGGTGTCATTGGTGGTTCCAGTTATAAAATCCTCTGATGCCCTATAATCATCAAATTCTTGGTCTCTTATAGGGTGAAGAGAACACTAAAAGTTTCCTTTCAAATTATCAGTACTTCTCTGCTGTGGAAAGCATGACCTTATATGCTGTGATAATCCTATTGGACCTTGTCAGACATTACCCAACATACGAGGGTTATACTATCATTTGTCAGCTGTGTCATATTATTTCAATAGAAGGACAACTTTAATGATATGCTGGAGCTGCTGAAGAGTCCTCTTTCTTTAGGACCCACTTAAAATGATTAGTATTTTGAGTCACTCATTAATTGTTTTAAGCAATATATCCCAGTATCCTAGGTGTTTCCGCTAATATTTAAGAAAGACTAACTAAGTTCTATGTTTCCTTAGTGGTAGGAAACACAATATGCACAAAGGTGTCTATCTTAAAGGGGATATCCTGTCCTGCCTCATATGATTGGATACCTACAAATTCATAAATGCAATTGGTACCTCAATCTTCATGCTGTTTATTGCCGGAGTCTAGCTCCAGCAGATCCTGGGGTTCCTGAAGGATGGACGGTGTCGGCACGAGAGACAGATGAGAGAGCCACAAGTTTCTTTCTTGACCACCAGGCAGGCATCTCTGCTTTTTCTGCTTTGGTGTCCTTTTTATTGACCAAGCAATAACATGACATCAGAAAACAGAAATTGTTTACAGTGACTAATTCTTAGTGATAAGATGCTTTAATCATCGAAAGTGTACAAAAACAAATTTTACAGAAGTATTTTTTTAGAACCATCCCATTCATTCTTGGCAGCAGTCTCCCAGATTAAGAAAGTAACAAACCTATCTTATTTTGTATGAGTTGTTTTTTTCCCAATAATTATGACTTTGTTTTTTAATTAACAAGTTACAACCAAATCATGTAACGTACTTACAGTGAAGTTGAGTAAATTTTATAACCAAGAATATAACAGGATGTTTTTAGTAGAAAACAGGATAACATATATATTATTTAAGTTAGTAAAGCTAAGTTTAAAACATAGGTTATGTTGCATATAGATAGACTAGGAGTTATTGCTATAGGCTTATAAACTACAAGAGAAAGAATTTTTATTAACAAGTTGCTTGAGAAAGACTTTTTTTTTTTTTTGATGTAAGCACAATGGGGGCCCTATGTGTGTTGGCCTTGTACCTGGGTTTCCCACATTCTTATCCATCCTCATAACTGAAGTCAGTATAAGGGAGGATAGTTGTAAAATGTAGACCCTGGGAGCAGATCATGTTCTAACCTTGTCTTCTATTTCTATTCTCCAAATTAGGGTCCTTTTCTCTTCAGGCCAGACTTAAATGTACTGTTTTTGACCTTGTTTTTTATTTCTTATTTCCAAATTAGGCTCCTTTTCTCCAGGCCAGATTCAAATGCAATTCTTGTGTTTTTAACCCCTTCATAGTCTATGTTTTGGGTCTGCAAGGCTCATTAGAAGAGCCTTTTGTCAAACATTTATAGTGTTTTGATCTAAAATCTCTTATACAGAGACAGGAAAATGTTTTTTCTCATGGGGCAACTGTGTGGGGAATATCGGTCTGATTTGGAATGCTGTAAGGCCTAATTAATGGCAACAGGCTTAATTTCTCATGAGCCTAGTAATAGAAGGAGATACCAGTTTTGCCTCTCATGGAAGGAGCTGCAAACGCCTGCCATTTCCTCACTGTGACTGTGTCATCCAGCAAGGCCAATGTGGCTCCCAGCAGTTTATCTCTTACCATCAGGTACACTTCTGCTTTACTGGTTAATCTACATTATTTGCAACCCCCTGCTTATCAGATCCAATGAGTGTCATTGATAACGTGGACTTAGGTGAATTTTTTTATGAATGACAAGATGATCGAGTTTTTGGTAGATCATATCATTACAGAATCAGGATGGTTAATAAAGTCTGGAAGCAGTACAGTGAATGTGGAAAGCTCACCTTATCATTTAAAAGTCAGTTGTTTGGGGTCCTACTTATTGTTGGAGATGGAAAAAAACAAAAAACAAAACATCTGTTTGACAGGTAAGACTGAAATGTCAACTGCCTGACACTCTAATGAACTCTGACAATCAAGAAACAAACAAAAAACAATGACAATGTCAACAACATGACAATATCAACAACAAGAAAAACAGAATCATACAGAATAAACTAGTGGTTGGCAAAGGGAAGGGGGAGGGGATGAGCAAAATAGTTGAAGGGGATTAAGAGGTACAAACTTACAGTAAAATAAGTAGGTCACAGGGATGAAAGGTACAGCATAGGGAATAGTCAATAATATTATAATATATTTATCATGGTGAGCATATTGTAAAGTATAATTGTTGAATTACTATGTTGTACATCCAAAACTAATTTAATATTATATGTCAACTGTACTTAAATAAAAACTTTTAAAAACCTAAAGAAAAAAGGTATCTCATGAGTCACAACATCCGGTGTTGTGACTACCACTTGACTAAATTTAGTATAGACCACAATTGTCATGATACATTATCCTGCTAAAGATCAAATAGGTAAATGAATTAGAGAATAATAATATCTACCTACCCCTGTCTTTTTAAGTTTGTGAAGATGGCATTAATCTTTGCAGCTCTTCCAAGGATAAAGCAGTACTTTGGATTAATTCATTGTCTTGGCTTAGGCCTGGAATTTCAGGGGATTTCAATTGGCTCTTCCTCTTTCTCTCAAATCCAGGTAACCAATATGAGGGTTTTTTTCAGATGTTAAGTATATGTATACTATTTATACTCTGAAAGATAGGAAGCATGATATTGGGTCTATAAATGCACTAGATCCACTTTGGAATGCACTTGGTTCTATTCATTATTTAGCATCTACAAATCGCCAATTTAATCCAGGGGGCAGTGATTATGATTACATTTCAAGTACCCTGACATCAGTAGCAGCTTAAATCCTAAAGCTAAAAAATTCTTAATATTTTGATATTCCTTCTCTCCCAACAATTAATTATTATGGTAAATCACTATAGGTCCCATAAGGAAAGAAGTGGAGAAACATTTATTGTGTATACTTGCCACATCCTTACTAGGTCTTTCTTTAAAGAGTCTCATTCTTCACTTTAATTGGTAAGCTTTGGGGTTGTAAATTGGTTTAGGTTAATAAATTTTTTCACTGAGTGTCTCTTGTCAGCCTTATCCAGCTGTTAATCTATCCCTCCTCTAGGAACATCATGATCCATTAGTAATTACCACAGACTCCTGAAGGTCAAGGGAACTTTTTGTTCCGATTATAGTAATTTTAACTCTTCCTCTGTATATAAGCACTGCCACCAAATATCTGCCTTTCTGAAATCTTGTACCCATTGAGACCAGGGAGCAAAGTTCTATGATAGCATGTCTTATAGTTAATCATAATCAACAAAGGACACCAACCTTACACCTTCCAAAAAAGCAGGTGCCACCTTCCCCAGCACCTTTCTCCTTGCCCTGATGGTCTTGCTGTGCCCTCCAGAGAACAGAGGTAATGGAATCTCTGGTCTCAAAGTAAATCCATTTTAACATTCCCATTTTCATGACCTTTCTCAATTTTTCCTCAATAGTCTGCCAAAGCACTAAAGCTCCACCCATTTATTTTAATTAATCATGTTTAAAACCTCAAGTCTGTTAGATAGGTTATTACAATCTGTGTGAAATACTGTACTAGAATGTTAAGCCTAAACTTGTGTGAGAATGCTACCTCATTAATTAATTCTCTCCTAGCCAGCATCTTATCATCTCTTGCCTACCACCCTTAGTGGACACTTTGACACTATACCCTTGGTTTCATCATCACATATTAGCCAAGAATAGCGACCCTGGTTAATGATCTGAGGGAAATGAGAGCATCTTAAGGGCAGCAAATGTTTTGATAACTTACTTCAGATGGTACCTACAGAGAGTTTGAGGAATTTGATTAAGAAAAAAAAAAGATACCACCACAAAGTGAGGAACATATACAAGCCTACTCCATTACAGTTTTTTCTTTTTTTTTTTCAGCTTTCCATAGGGTGGAAGGAGGTGGAATTTCCTCAAGAGTCTTTCTACTGAGAACTTTTCTCTTGTGTTCTCTTTCTTTTTCTCTCTCTCCTACCTTCCTTCCTCCCTCCCTTTCTTCCTTTTTCCCTTCTTTTCCCTCTCTATTTCTATTTCTATTTCGGCTCTCTTCCTCACAGCTCCTACCCAAATCCAGCAACCTAAAAAACACTGTCATATGAGTGCATTCTAAATCTGCATTGCTAAAGATAGATCTCCTAAACAGCAATATAATCACATGGGTTTAACCGATAAAGATTATTGTGCAAACATGTTGTTTCCCCTTCCTGAGTCATCTTTTTTTCTCATTTAGGGCATAGCTACATCTGAGCCACTCATTTAGAATAATTTATTTGATAATGTCCACCACTCAGGTGTATAAAAATCTAACAAAATTTTTTCTCTTATGTTTTAATTTAGTCCTTAGTAATATTCAGCATTATCTTAATAATAGCTTAATGATAACATGTAGCTACTACAGATCACTTAGAAAATATTAGAAAATAATAAAAGTAATTCATAGTTCTATCCCCCACACAGAAATAGGTTAAAAATTTAGTTTATTTCCTTCTAGCTCTTTTTCAATTATGCTTAATATGTTTCTGTGTATGTATGTATGTATGTGTGTGTGTGCATATGTGATGCATGTTTATAGTATTTTACACCAAAAATTTGTATATACAAATATATACAATTCAAACTTATTTTTTAATAGTATAGACTGACAGAAAAGTTGTGAAAGTAATATAGAGTTCTCATATACCCTGCACCCAGATTCCCTTATTGTTAAAGTCAAATATTACTATGGTAATCTGTCAGAACTACTGAACTAATATCGATACCTGATTATTATTATATTATATAATATACATTATATAATTATATATTATATTTATATATTATAATTATCCATTATGATTAATATCCTCTAAGATTTATTTAATGTATTGTTTACTGTTATGCTATCTCATCTATGAATACCACATTACAGTTAGGCACTGTGCCTCTGGAGGCTCCTCAACTCAGACTTTCTTTTCATTTGCTTGATCCTTTTCAAAAGTACTGCTCAGGTGTTTTATAGAGTGTTCCCAACTTGGGGATTGTCTGATGACAAGCAGAAGGGGATGATATATTTTGAAATAAGTATTTTATCATTATAAACAACTTATATGGTTTTAAAATTTGTTTTATGGGAGTTCTACCAGGATATTGCCTGTTCATAAATTTCACCCTCTTTTATGTTTTTTTTTCCTGTGAATCGTCTGTGTATATTCTTTACTCATTTTGTAATCATTTTCTTAAGTAAAATTTTAAAAAAACCTCTTTAATAATTTTAGGTTTATAAAAATGTTTCAAAGATAACATAGAAACTTTTGTCATTCTCTCACTCATTTCCCCATGCTGCTGACATCTTACATACCAGGATATATTAATCAAAAGTAAGAAACAAGTGTTAGTATATTGTTATTAACTAAATTCTGGACTTCATTCAGATTTCATCCAATTTCCCATTAATGCTCTGTTTTGTTTCAATAATGCAATATTGTACATGACATTGCATTTAGTCATCATGTCTCTGTATCTACCCTCTGGTCTATGACAGTTTCAGTGTGTTCTTGCTCTCTCGGTCTGTCTGTCTGTCTGTCTGTCTTTCTCTCTCCTAACTCTCAACCTGGATCCCTGGGTGCTGATGTTGGGAACCTTAGTGCTATTATCTGGTTACAAATTTTCTCTTCACTCCCTCTCCAAAACTTATTTGTTTGAATGAAAAGAGCAGAATTGTGTGTGGCTTTTCACCTAGTTGGCCATTTAATGGTGTTCTTTCTTCAGTATTATTGATTTTCAAGCCAAAAGTGACCAATCATCAATGTACTTGGTGTGGCTTCAATGAGCTCAAATGTTGATTCCCTCACGGGAAAACCATGTGTTTTTAGATAGTTTTTTGGAGTTACTTTCTCTGGTTTCCTGCACTTTCTGCTTGTCCTTTTACCTCCTTACCTCATCTCCTTCCTCTGAGACCCTGACCCAACCTCACTTGCTCTTCTGATCATCTCTCCCTGTATTTTTGGAGGTGACGTGGTGGTTGGTGTTCATATAGCTAATTCAGGCATAAAGGTCAATCAATAGCCATTGCCTGAGTAGATGTTCAACTGGAGAATGACATGGCCCTGCTCTCACTCTCCTCCTTCCTCTCCTTTCTCATCACCACACAGACATAGAAAACAAAACAAAACAAAACAAAACCAAAAAAAGGGGAACAGCCCTGGGACAAATGTCAGGCTTTTAAAATTGGGGCTGAATGTCGTCATGAGTAACACCAGTGTTCTCTTTGTAAAAAAAAGATATCATGAGCATAGAGCAAATAGATAGTGTCTGTCACAGACATGAATCTGGCATGTATTCATCTGTGATATTCTAGCCCATGATAGGGGAAATACAGATCATACAATATGTTAAAAACAAATGGAACAGAACTTCTGATGTTCCCTGTGACACAGTTCATAACTAATCTATACAATGAACTTAGAATTTGGAAGGAATAGCACATGTACCCCAATGTTCACAGCAGCGCTTTAAACAATAGCCAAATCATGGAAACAGCCTAAATGTCCATCAACTGATGAATGGATCAAGAAGATGTGGTGTATATATACAATGGAATACTACATGGCAATGAGAAAGGATGAAATCTTGCCATTCGTAGCAACATAGATGGAACTCAAGGGTGTCATGCTAAGCGAAATAAGTCGGGCAGAGAAGGACAGATACCATATGTTTTCACTCGTAAGTGTAACAGGAGAAACTTAACAGAGGATCATGGGGGAGGGGAAGGGGAGAAAACAGTTGGGGAGAGGGAGGGAGGCAAACCATGAGAGACTCTTGAATACTGAGAACGAACTGAGGGCTGATGGGGGAGAGGGAAAGGAAAAGGGGGGGTGATGGGCATGGAGGAGGGCACTTGTAAGTATGAGCACTGGGTGTTATATGGAAACCAACTTGACAATAAACTATAAAAGAAAAAAAATTAAAAAATTAAAATTAAAAATTTAAGAAATTTAAAAAAAGAATTTGAATGGTATAACAGTAAAAAAAATCACAGAGAACTATGTTCTGCCCTATATATTATGATTAATTAGCTATTTCTTTTTAATAAATCTAGTTAAAACCTCCCTCTTCAATTTCCCCACCTGTCTGTTCAGTAGACAAGTTTTAAATTACATTCGTTATCTAAAACTGCAATGAAATAACAATGATAATAATCATTGATGTCAATATCATCATTTATTGAGGACTTCCATTTGAGCAAACTCCCATTAAAACAAGGAAGCACTGTGTGAATAAATACATAGTGTGCATGTGAGAATATTAATTCATATATTCACCTGTTTTCTAGTAATAGCCTCCCATTTATTTTCCTACAATTTTTTAGAAAACATTGGTTTCTCTTGCATATCAGTAGTGTAGGTAATTTTAACCATATTGGCACTAATACAACTCACAGTTAAATATATGCACTTTGGACCTTCAGGTGGGAAGAAATAATCCAAGCATAATGATCCTTGAGGCTAAAGATATTTATTACCTCTCCTTTACAAAATCACAGTGCAAGATGACAAATGAGCGCCATGCAAAGAAAACATATATTTGAAATAAACTTTTTAATTGAATTACTTCATGGTTGCGAATAAACCATTTCATTTGAAATACAATCTCAATTACCCTAGCACTCAGTTACTAATATATCAGCGAAGAGTCAAGTAAGACAGTACATAGCATGATACTGAAAGTACTTAATTATTTTCATTTAATGATACTTCTATAATGGGACCCTGTGGAACCTATTCCTCTTATCTCTGCCAACTGTTAAACTGGTTCAAAATGAATGCACTGAGTGATACTATTTGATTTAATTTGCCAGGGGTAGTGGTGAGCCCAACAGCTAAAATTATGGAGATACTCTTTGACATATGTGATCTGAAGACAAGTTGGCTGTGACATCTAATATACGGCTTCAGCTGATCTAGCTGGCTAAGTGCCTCTTCTGCAGTCACCACTCCATTTGCTTCTCTCATAAAATGAAGTATTTAATTTGACATGATCACCTCAACTAGAAGAGGATCTAATTCCCCATTTAGTATCTCCAAATAAAAGTTCCTTTTCTGACTTCAGAGAATCCTGACTATGACTTCTAAGACATTCTTCAAATTAAATCTGAGATGGAATTATCAGTGACATCCATTTAAAAATACATAATTGGTTCTCATTTCATTTTATTCTTCCCTGTGTGATCAGGTGTAAAGAAGAAACGTATTTCAAGCCTGATTGGTGGTGGCGATGATGATGATGATGATGATATGCTTTAATTAGTGTTTTTGTCCCCAAAGCATCATTTTGCACTTTTCCACTTTAGCATATTCACAGAAATTAGCACTGAAAGCAAATATAAGCAAATTGAATGTTAAATTTGGCAAATTTATTGCTGCCATCAAAGTCAGTTTTCTTAACCTATACCATCAGAGTGCCAGAAAAAAACATCAGGATGTTCAAAAGGCACCACAGACCTAGAGTTCCTGTTTGTGCTAGCCTCTTTTTTTACCCTCAAGACATCTTTAACCTCATTGTTTCTGATGCTATTAACATAATCATATGAGTAGACATTTTCTGCAAAGCTCTTTGGTGCAAACTCTGACATAAGGCAGGGATAATTAATTTACTCTCAGGAATAATGGAGACAAGGTCTCTGCCTATAACTAATTATTGGAAATTCATCAGCATTTGCAAGACAAATATTTCTCCTTTTATTTCCACATTCAAGTCCCCATTCTTCCTTCTACATTCTATGAGAACAAGTAAAATCAACCTTCTCTTTCATACAAAACTCCTCAAATATTTGAATGCAGCCAAAATGTCAAGACAGCATTTAAAAAAATTTTTGTCTGCAAAATCACAAAAGCATCTAGCTCATCTTTCATAGTTCATACGCTTATTGAAAATAAGTTACTATTGATTTTTAAGTACAGGAGCTTATTTATCCAGACATAGATGTGGCTCTTCACTTCAAAACTCCTAAAGCTTAATTTTAAAAAAATTGAAATGAGACAATCTCAAGGTCCTGAATGTATGTGGTTTTATGGAATATTTCAAAAGCACACAGAGAAAAATTATTTTGTAATTACATCATATTCAGAGTTTAAAACTATGAATATTTGTATTCCAGGTAGTTGTTATTTGAATCAATCATCAAGAGAAATTATACTTGAGTATTTATTCATCCATAAAATGTTAATTTGTCTTTAATTTGATGAAATGGCTGAAGCACACATCTCATACATATTTTAAAGGATACTGTCACTGATCACAAGTGATGACTGTATTTTACTCTTGTAGAATATTATATCACCAATACACATTTCTATAAGAAATTAAACAAAATAAAATGTAGAATTGTTCCAAATTATATACATTTAGATAGTTACAAGAGAATTAATAATCATTCTGAAGATTTTCTCAGAGGAAAAAATGTATAACTAAAGATAACATCTTCATAAACTGATAGAAAACTATAAAACGATTTCATTCATTTTTGAATGTGAATATTTTGTGATATTACTAGAAAATGTAATATTTTGTGGATAAGAAAAAGAGACAAAAGTCCAGATATTACTTATATACAAGACAAAAATAATGTCTCTATACTTAAATTATATTGGTATGAGAAGGTAAATGACTGAGCTCAAAGGAAGAGACCACCCATGTTAAGGAAGAGAACTAAGCCTGTGATAATTTTGTATAGAGCCCAGTTTCTGAATCAAATTTCTCATGTTTCTAGCAATATATGTCAATTTGGAATATATGTTGGATTGCTTGTGTCATCTTAATAACTTTGATTCAATCAATTGAAAAGAAAGGCAATTTCAAAGCAAGGTGTGTGTGTGTGTGTGTGTGTGTGTGTGTAGACATAGATAGCAAAATATAAATATGTATGTGATCGTGTGTGTGTAGATATACAGATATAAATGTAGATATAGAGTATAAATACACTCATCCTATTTTCCTATATATTAGCATAATTTTAGTCTAAATATTAAATACCTAAAGATATAGACTGGTTATATGAAACATCGTCATTTCTTTCGAGACTGCTTCATATGTTACTTTTACAGAATAATGGCACTTGGGTATTTCATTTTTATAATAAAATTCACATACACACATTTTCAGACAATTTTCTAACATGTTTAATATTATAATTGTAATCATTCTCTAGTGTAAATGAAGACTAATTAATCAAACACATTAAAATGTTTCTAAAGACATTATGCTTCTCATGACAGTAATTATTATTGAATTGGTGATCTTCAAATATTGGTAATGTCTTAATTTCTATAATGTATTTCTAGAAAATAGACTAAAAATATTCATAACCTCATGGTCAATTTTATTGAGTGCTTTTAGTTATATTTTAACCCCTGAAATATTTTTAAAGGCATATGGCTTTATTCTCTTATTTTCTCTTCTTCATTCTATGGATACCAAGAGAAGAGTTATTTTTGCTATAATAATGAGAATACATTGCTTCCAAAATTTGACCACATGCTTAGCATATAAAAAAGATAAACTTTAGTGGAAATATACTATAATAATACATATAAATACACATTAAAGAAAAACAGTATATCCAATTACATAGACGTAGAAAAATAATATATTAGACACCAATAGAAATCTAAATTGTTGGATATGAGGAAACTATTCCTAATATGAAACATGAAAGTCACCAAGCTACACATAAAGATAAATGTGGAAATTACTAACAGTCTAGCTATATGAACACTTTCTGTCCCAAGCCAGATTATAAGTGTTAAGTTTTGAATTAAGATGACAGGACAGGTAATATTGACATGTTTTGAAGAACAGAAAACTGAGTCTAGGAGATGTTAAGTAACTTGTCCAATGGCTCACTACTAGCAAATGATGGAGTCAAAATTTGAACCTGGGACTTTGCTACTGCATAATACAGAACATATTTTCCAAGACAGAGAGTGTGTGGAAGGTCTTCTGGGATACTCATGATTTTTTCAAGTACTACTAAGACTTCAGACCTCAGAGAACACAAAGAAGTAGTAGTGTAGGGTGTAAAAGGACTATTCTTGATGAAGACAATGAATTAAAGTGGTTTTTTTTTTTTGTGTGTGAAGTAGTGAAAGCATCCGTTACACGTTAGAAGTTTAACAGCATTGATATTCCTCTAACACCTGGATGTATATTTTTCCAATTAATCACATGGCAAAGTATATGTCAGGGTAGTGATAACATAGATTTGACAAGTGTAGCATACTGCAAAAATACATAAATTATTTTCCACAAAGCCTTATTCTGCATATTAAATGCCACCTTAAACAAAAGAAATGTTCAGAATGTTACTTAAAATTTGGATATTTTAACAAATAGCCAATGATACTTGTCTAGATGTGACTGTTATTAATAACAATTCCTATTACTGTCAGTTAAAGTATTCCAATTTGAACAGTCAGGTGGCCACAACAGACAGCTAATATGCTCCAATGGCTTTGCCAAAGAAATTACAGAAGTAGTAGGAAAGAAGAGAAGCTAAGTGACCACACAATTTTATCTAATAAATACTAAACACTATTTTAAGGATTATCAAAAAACTGTATCATTGAATTTTTGAATTTTACAGAACAGACTTATTTTTCTCTCCTATTCACACATAGGGACTTTCTAGGTACATCAACATTTTAGTGTGAAATAAATTTTGCAATTCCACTATATTGCACTATTTTTTTTAAGTTTATTTATTTATTTTGGGAGGGGGAAAGGGGCAGAGAGAGAGGGAGAATCCCAAGCAGACTTCATACTGTCAGCACAGAGCTCAATTCAGGGCTGGATTTCAAGAACCATGAGATCATGACCTGAGATGAAATCAAGAGTTGAATTCAATCGACTGAGCTGCCCAGGTGCCCCTGTACTGCACTATTTATAAGGTTTAAAGAAAAAAAATGATATGGTATTTTTAGAGACTTTGACTACATATGGGAAACTTAACAGCATTATTACTAGTTACAAAAATATCTGCCCCCTCTATTATTAAACATGATATAAATATTAGTTCCATTTATCTGTTTTCTTACTCAGATAGATGGTTTCTGGAGTAATAATGTGTCTCTGTCATTACCACTACAAAAATGGTATCATACATTTTTATATTACTAAATTTAGTCATTTACTAATAATAGAGTTCATATTTCAACCTTGACTAAAGATGGAGGAAATTTTTTTTGTACTTGTTATATTTTTATATATATTCTTAATTTAACCTGAGGAAAACTGGCACAAACTCAAATTACAGAGGAAACTAAAATGCATCAAAAATGTTTCATAAAAAAGAATGAAATTTTGTCATTTGCAACAACATGGATGTAGCTAGAGAGTATAATGCTAAGTGAAATAAGCCGGTCAGAGAAAGGCAAATACCATATGATTTCACTCAAATGTGGAAACCAAGAAACAAATGAACAAGGTGGGGGGGAGAGAAAAACCAAAATACAGGCTCTTAACTATAGAGAACAAACAGATGGTTAGGTGGATAGGGGGATGGGAAAAAGTGGTGAAGAGGATTAAAAGCACACTTATCTTGATAAACACTGAGTAATATATGGAATTGTTGAACTATTATATTGTATACTGGAAATTTAAAACGCTGTATGTATGTTTACTGACTGGAATTAATTTTTTTAAAAAGTTTCATAGTTATTTTTGAAAAACATTTTTGTTTAAACACAGAAGAGGATAAACTTCTTATCTGAACATGTGGTAACAACATATTTTGCAAAGTTGTATTATAATCATACTTTTAGAATTACTTGATTTATATTGATGCCTCTAAGCTATATTCTTTCAGTGTCATTATTATCAGATAAAATATGAGAAGACAAGAAAATCTTTTTACTTGTTTAATTTTAATATTTTTATAAGCAAACAAGAGTCATAGAAGTCATTTGTTAGCTTAAGATGAGTGTTACAGCAACCTTTATAAAATGTCAATGTTGGCAGGAGAAAGTCAACATATGATACAGTTAAAGTGTGTGTGCATGCACTGTGTGTATATGTGTGTGTGTTCTTTTCACCAGAAAAAAATGTGCCATTGCCTTTTATAACTTTAATCCAAGCACACAAATAAGGCAGGAAAAAATAACATATTTTGAAAACAAGTTTATATTTGACAAGTATCTTTTAGATAATTTCTTTGATTTCATCAAAACTAGATTATGTTTTGAAATTATTATAAGTAAATACCTTCTGGCCAATGATAATATAGCTATCAACTGTTATATTTCAAAGGCAAAGGATTTTTGGTGATATTTTTCTTTTAGAAGGTACTGTTAAAACTTAATATCAAATACTATATATGTACATATCTCATAACATTTGTATGTATAACACACACTTTTAAATGATTTATTTATAAGTTATGTAGCAGGAGATTACACCTAGAACCTATTATATTTAAGGTGATTAAAAAGATATAAGCAGTATATTTAAACAACATATCAGATCAGATTAGATAGTTTACTAACGATTATCTTTCAATATTCTAGATGGAGTATTTATTACCTTGGCTAACAAAAGGATGAAAAGAATTTTCAGGGCAGTGAAAATTTTCTGTATGATACTATAATAATGGATACATGTCATTGTACGTTTGTCCAAACCCACAGGATGTAGTGCCTATGTATGAACACTATGTAAACTGGTCTGTAGGTGTTAATGAGGTGTAAATATAGGTTCATCAGTTGAAACAAATGCATCACTCTGGTTGGAGATTTTCATAACACAGGAGGTTATTCATCTGTCTTAGAAGAATATGGGGAATCTTGTCCTTTCCATTTTCTGTAAACCAAAAACTACCCTTAAAATAAAGTCTTTGAAAAACTCAAAGTAAAATGATGATTAAATTATGCCTGATTTAAAAAACACTACACATTTATCATATTTTGTGAGATTCAAGATAAATGCTGCAAGTAACAGTAAATTGAATATTGACTTATTTTTTAAAACTCAACCAGAAATGGGGAGCCTGGGTGTCTCAGTCAGTTAAGTGTCCGACTCTTGACTTCAGCTCAGATCATGATCTCACAGTTAGTAATTTTGAGCCCCCCATTGGGCTCCATGCTGACAGTGTGGATTCTCTCTCTCCCCCTGTCTCTCTGCCCCTCCCCTGCTTGTACTCTCTCTCTCTCTCTCTCTCTCTCTCAAAATAAATAAACTTAAAATAAAAATAAAAACCAGAAAGAGGCACCTGGTTGGATCAGGAGTCCTACTCCTGGTTTTGGCTCAGGCCATATCTCACAGTTTCATGAGTTCAAGCCCTGCACTGGGCTCTGTGCTGACTGTGCAGAGCCTGCTTGGGAACCTCTCACTCTCTCCTTCTCTTTCTGCCCCTCCCCTACTCACACTGCCTCTATCTCTCTCAAAATAAACTTAAATTTTTTTTAAATAGAAATAAAAACAGTGTTTATTTTATTTTCAATAATAATAGAATATTGTGTAACTCATCATCAGATCAAATTCAACTCAGACATCAGAAGGGTCTTGGTAATATTAAATATATTGCTATATATTTTCCTAATTTTCATTATACTTTCAATCCAAGTTCCATCCAAATAAGGACAAATCCCATTAACTGGCATTATGCAATGTATTTTTTCAAACATCAAACATAATTTTGCAATATGGAGTTGGTCAAAAATTCCACAGATATCTACAAATCTGTTATAATAAAATTTGTTTTGTGGATTAAGTTGTTAATATAACATGTTTTGAAACCTATCACTATAAACAAACAACCAGATGCCTGGGTGGCTGTCAGTTAAGCATCTGACTCTTGATTTCAGCTCAGGACATGATCTGACATTTGTGAGATCAAGCCCGACCATGGGCTCTGTGCTGACAGCATGGAGTCTGCTTAGGATTCTCTCCCTTCCTCTCTTTCTGCCCCTTTCTTGCACACTGTGTGCATGCACTCTCTCTCTTAAAATAAATAAACTTTAAAAAAAAAAACAAAAAATAAAAACAACCAACCAATAGAAAATTGGTTATTTGATAGAATATAAAAACATTTCATATAAGTTATACCTAAATAAATAATCAATAAGCATCAGAATGTTGGATAATACCATTAGCCATTATCAACAATGAAATTAATCCCAAACATTTTATCATAACATATCAAATAACAGATTAGAAATACCAAAGACAACAAGTTCTGGTGAGTGTGGTTCATCAGAACTCTTGTATATGGTATGGAGAATATGAACTGGTACATTCAATTTTGCAGAATGACTGGCCTTAGGTACTAAAATGGAACATGGGTATACTCTGTGATTTAGCTTTCATCCTCCAAAACACATATTTTTTCCAAAACACATGTATCATAATTTTCTTAGTAACACTAGTCATAATAGCCCCAAATGCCCACATCAGCAATACAATAATAAATAATTATGATATATTTATACAGTGGAATTGTATGCAACAAAGGCAATAAATGATCTATGACTATGAAGAAGAATGTGTCTTGCAAACAGAATATTGAGGAAAAGAATTCAGACACCAAAGAGTACAAAACATACGATTTCATTTTTGTTATATACAATATTTGACAAAACTCTTCTATGCTATTAGAAGAATAGAGGCTTTCCCTGGGAGTTGAGTGACTGGAAGGAAGCACAAAAGTGTCAATGGGGGTGCTGAGTATGTTCTATTTCTTGATCTGAATACTTGACATACATAAGAAGAAGTCTGTATCATTCCTATTTTTCTACACTTTTTTTTAATTTTTGAAAATTTTCTGTGCTTAGATAATGCATTCTTAAAAACAGATTTATTCTAAAAAATTATTTCATGTTTTGATGGATACAATTTCTATATAATTATGCTACTTTCGTTTAGCATAATAAAAGTTAATATATTAAAAAAAGAACTAAATTATATTTAGTAATCTCTAATTCAAGTTTTCACAAGTGTTTTAATACAGTAACTAAAGTAATTTACTTGTAAGGGATTTAAACAGTCTTTGAAATCAGAATCATAGTTATATTATATTGGATGAATAGGTTTTTTTTTAAGCTAATACCTACAAATTTGAAATAACTGTATATTTATATAAAACAGGGCTTTTTTTTAACTTCTTAAACCCAGAAATCATTTCTTCGAGGTATTCTGTATACATGGATGTAGAAATTTCATCTCAAATGGGGTTATAGGATGATGACTAAATAAGCCTACCATGGGAAATACAGTAGTGGAAAGCATGTAAATTATGAACAAGTGATAGCTATTATGTTTATATGTATAAATGTTTTTTCTGTCTCTAAGTAGTGTCAGTTGTCCTTCTAACTTATATTTTATAGCGTGTCACCACGTTAGGCTTCTTGTTCATTTCTAGCAATAATCTTATAAACTCTCCCTGGATTATGGCAGTGATCTCCCAAATATTTGCCTGGTGTCAGTTGTCCAGTGATGTCAGATTAATATGGAAAAAATGTTTTCTAAAATATATTCCATCAAATCTTGGTCTTTTTTGATGTATCATGGGAGAAAAATGTTATGTAGTATAATTTCAGAGAATGCATTATTTTATGTGGTCTTCTTGGAGATAGATTCATATGATTTTAGCAAAATACAGCTGCTCTGGAGTACTACAGTTAAACTTTGTTTAACTCGTAATTTCACAAATTTATCTTAGCATAAATATCTTTGTTCCAACTAAGATAATTTATTACTATTTTAACTACTTTTCTGAGGAGGATGCTACAAACACAATGCAGTTGCTCTATCTTGAATTAATAATTTTGTCTGAGAGTGTGAAGCAGTGGTTTCTAACATATTTATGGGATTTCACAGCAATGGAGTTACTGCCAAGTATCCACAAATACAGATGAATAGTAAATACTGTCTGTGTAATTGAATAGATCATTGTTTGCATATATAAATTAATTTTAAAATATATGTCTGCTTTTATTATTAATAACATACTCATTACAGCATGCTACTTAAAATACAGCATTTTAATATTACATAAATGTTAAAATAGAATTAAAATCATGTGATACTCCATAGTACATTTCATTGTTGTAAGTAAAAACAACTTATGAGAATAAAAGGGCTAAGTTTTGTATATTAACTAAACATAAATCGAATCTCTGTTCCTTCATTAAATCACAACATAATCCACTATTTCCATCCATGACTGTAGACAAATCATTGAACTTTTCTGAAACCTCATTTATAAGGCTACTATGAGCAGTAAGTTTGCTAACATGGATGAATACTTCTGCAGAGTCCGTAGCATCCAGGACATAATAAAATGTTAGTTCTCAGGGCACCTGGGTGGCTCGGTTAGTTAAGCATCTGACTCTTGATTTTGGCTCAGGTCATTATCTCACAGTTTGTGGGGTTGAGCCTCACCTCAGGCTCTGTGCTGACAGCACATGGGGAGCCTGCTTGGGTTTCTCTCTCACCCTCTCTCTCTGCCACTCATTCATTCTTTATCTCTCTCAAAATAAATAAAAATTTTAAAAAAATAAAATGTTAGTTCTCTCATTCTTTCCTTTTGTTTCCCTACTGTAATTTTATTATGTTACACACTTTTCTTTTTCATCTCTACATTCACAGTATATATAGTTCACTATATACTTTGTAATATTTGGGATTTCTCCAGTCAGTATTTGCTAAAGTGAGCTGATTGTAAAATTGGGATAGCAAAGAGTTACAAAAAGCCATTATAGAAATAAAATATATATCCAATAATCATGTTACTAAGATGCATGCCTATGGAATTTTAATTTTTGTTTATTAAATAAAGATAAATATTTCTTCTATTTGTCTTTATTTTTCTATTTTTATCATTGCTGCTTATGGACTCCCAGCTGGCAAGAAATGTGTTGTTCCATGTGCATTTGTTACACATATTAGAAACAGGAGCAAACCTCACCTGAGCACTCACACTATTCACACCTCCAGATTGACTCAGAGTATTAACATTACATCTTCGCACTCTTAACAGGAATCTATCTTTATGTTTAGTCTAAGACAAATGAATTTGTCTCTCTGAGAAAGTGAACTACATATATTCACCCTTCTCTGCCTGAGTTGATGGAAAGTTGTTTGACACAAACTATATACCGAAAGGAAATCTATGAGTCACGAGAGTTTCATAAAGTACATACCCCCAAAAGCAGATGGTCTCAGATAGGCTGTCTTTCCTATTGCAGCAGATGGGATAAAAACTGAAGATTTCTGTAAAAGTTTGTAGTTTATTATCATTACCATCAAAAATAACTAAGAACAAACATGTACTGTTAACATCAGAGTGATTAGTGTTTTGCACTGCAAACAATGCAATCCTCTTGGAGTTACTTAAGCAGGAATCAAATTCATTAAAAGATGGTTGGCAGCTTCCAGAATCTCTGGAAGGTCAACAAGCCAGACAGAGGCAGCAGCAAGGCCCCACGTTTATTTCTGTCCGAAAACCTGATCGCCATTATCAGTTGGCTCCTATGGCATTCAGTAATTGGTATCAGAAATTATTATTGCCACAGAACACTCTATCACAGTGGTTGCCAAAAGACTGATTTCCTTTTAGGTACTGATTACTTCTCTAAGAGTGCTTGGTTGCATTTCATTGGAGTAACTTTAATTAAATGAATGTGTTCTACTTGAAAGGGATTCTGTGAACCTCGTTTCTCTAATTCTGTTTGAGGAGGTAAGACTTGTAGTGTGGAAAATTATCAGGATGTAAAGAGAGTATGCAAAACATATTGAGTAGCTTTACATAACAGATGACCTCAACAGAGTAAAAACAACGATTGCCTACATATGCGTTTGATTTCTAGGAATACATGCTCTTTCACCAAAACAATGAATGTTTCTTTAGAATGATGAACAATTTACTTCAATATTATATCTAGCTATTAAGTGATTAAGTAAATACTTATCAGTTGTGACACTATGATAACTATTAGTGGCACAAAGATATATAGATACCATTCTGAACTACTGTCAACATTGCACAGAGAGTAAAAACATGGTTTTAAGTTTACAGAAATAAGTCTATGATGATAGTACACACGTGGAAAATCAGAGGGGTTTGTCTTCATATCCTTCATAGGAAATATTATCTTCAAATATAAAACACTGGGAACAAGAGATCTTGTGATAATGAAAACGCTAATTTTCTTGAGGGGGACAAAGGCACAGAAACTACATTTTTTGTTTATGTTTTTCAGGAGAAAGATGCAGTTGAATTTGGATAGAATTCCACTATATCTAGAATTTTTTTTTACTCTGAAATATACTTTATCAAATATGAATATAGCCACTCTTGCTTTCCCATTTTTAAGTTAATATTTTTATTGTGTGCATTTTCATGCTGTTGAATTTTAACTGAGATGTTTGTAAGCAACATATAGTTGAGTCATGGCATTTATATTTATCCTGACAATCTTCATCATTAGATAGGCTCCAAACAACAAATGCAGAGATTTAGAGAATCATGTTAGAAACAGACAGTGGCATGCTTTCACTTCAAAATTCCAGTTTCCAATACCTATGACACAGTAAGTAGTTTCCAGTGTCGCTCTATGTTCTAATTCCTCGCTCTTAAAGCTTGAGAATGGTAGGAAATGACACAGAGCAAGAGTAGATTATTTATCCATCAAATTAATGTCAATGCCTACCATATGAAAGACTGTGGTAACTGTTGGAGTAAAGGTGATAAATAATAAAAACCTATACTTGCTGTCAGAAGGCTTAGCATCTAACAGACTATAGTATCAGAACAAGTTCTACAATGTGTGACTCACTGAATTGTTTTAAATACATACTTCTATTTTCAAGACTGGTCTTAATAATGAGCAAGGAGATTGGGGTAGGGTTTTCAGTCAGCTCAGTCGAGGAGAGAAGAGGAACTCAGAAGTTAGAAATGAAGAGGTAAAACATTTACTATTTCAGGATATATTTTCTTTTTACCTTATTTTTTGGCTGTCGAATACTCAAGAGTTAAGATATCTTTCTACTTTTTAAATACTTTCATAAAATTCTATTGAAAACTTCCCCTAATTTAAACCATATGAAGTTTTACATTATATGAGTTAAATTTCAAAATTAAAATACCAAGTATCTCAGTTATATGCTTTACTTAAATTATATATATGTCAACCTACTTATAAAAATGTGTGTCCATTTTTAGTGTTTGTACTGAGTCCATACCTATTTTAAGATTCTGAAAATATAAGACCCATCCTGATATTTACAACAATTAAAAAATTTTTGAATTTTTTTTCTCTAGTCCTTAGGAATATTTGAATATTGTTTAAAAATAACTAAAGAAAAGCATAGAAAATATAATTTATGATTTTGATCTTCTGCTGAACTGACTGGTAAAAAGCTCAGGGTCTTTTGCTAATATTATGCTCCGAGTGTCCTCTACCTAACAGACTCCATTCTAATTCATTTCCTTTAAAGCTATTTGCATGGATGTAAATCAAAAGTTTGTGTCAAAGATTGAATCCATTTTATCTTTATTTTTTTAAAATTTTTTAATGATTATTTCTGAGAGAGACATAGAGCAAGCATGAGCAGGGGAGGGGCAGAAAGAGCGGGAGACACAGAATCCAAAGCAGGCTCCAGGCTCTGAGCTGTCAGTACAGAGCCTGATGCGGGGCTCGAACTCACAAACTGCAAGACCATGACCTGAGTTGAAGTCAGACACCCAACCGACTGAACCACCCAGGTGCCCCTGAATCCATTTTAGAAAAGAGATCAGATCAAAGTTCAGTTAAAGTTGAATGAAACAAAACAACAACAGTAACAACAACAACAAAAACTCCCCAAAGTCAGGACCTTCATTGTGTTTCTGGATGTAACCCAAGCACTGGAAGAGTGCCTTGCATAGAAATACTTGATTACTATTCTTTGAGTTAAATAATTTAGACTTTTGGGCTTATGTCTCATGCTACAGAAACATTTATCAGGAAAGACATATATGAGCAATTATAGGGTATTTTACCAAGGATAACTTAATCTTCAAAAGAAAATCAACCCATTCTCTTTGCATTTAAAGCAAATGGAAGCACTATAATTTGGATACTAAAGCTTACCTGAATTTCTAATACTATTATTTTTGGTTCACCTATTGAAGGCACCACAGAGATAACCAATATCCTACTGAGGTCAATCAATGAATTTTATAATTTTGATGCTCATCCAAATTATATTTATTGTAAAAAACACATTTGGAAAAGTATTGTAATTAGTCATCCTCATTCATCGATTTATGAATATTTACATATAACACATTTTATCTAAAAAATCATTAAGATTTATAGGTCCTATTTTATCCCTAAGCACACTATATAATCTCAGGGAACATCGAGGACCAACATCATAAAGAATTATAGTGTAAACAAACTAATCTTATAATGATACTTATTTCCCTGATAGACTTCTTATTTGTTTGTTATATTTTAGCTTTGACCAACATGTAAATTTTGGCAAGAAAATTTTAAAACAACATCTATATTGAATCTATTTTTAAAAATCACATTTTGATTATATTAATGATAAACATACAGAATAAAAGACCCATTTTGATTACAGTAATGATAAACATACAGAATAAAAGACCCAAGTAGTATAGAAGGACAACATGCTCTCCAGTTAAGCTAACAGCAATGGAGAACTTTTTTTTTTGGATTTAGTCATGACACCAGGAGGGTGAGTGACAGTTTAATGGCCTTAGGGACCAACAGCCTTGACAGAGCCTCTGAGATCTGTCAATCAGGGATGAGTGGAAAGTGTTAAGATCTAAAGGCCATGGGAATAAAGGAAACAAAGTAGAGAGAGACTTGTCTCAGGAGAAGGACAAAGGTTTCTGAAACACACAAATCAGTAAAAGAAGCAGCAGGTGGATAAGTATAAAAATTGCCTCATAATGAAGGCAGGAATAACCAACTAGGTTATTAAATGGTCCCAATTTGTAGAAAGTCATCTACCGTCACACGAGAAAGTTTGTGTTTAAAATTCAGCAGGCTATATTCCTAGGGAGTGAGATGTTTTTATTTCTATAGTTGAAAGTTACCGGGCTTTTGCATCCACTTTCAAAACAATTGTTCTTTTCCATGTGACACATCACATCACTGAAACAGTGGCTTCAACTGTAATTAAATTACAAAAGGAAAAAAAAATTTCACTACAGATCAAAGCCGAAAGACCTAGGTCGGTATTCAAATGAATATTTTCCATGCGCTCCATTACAGCTAAGTACTTGAATCCACCCTTTATTTGAAGAAATGTTTTTTCTGTTTAAAGTTTCATTAAAAATTCTAGATACCGTACATATTTAATTTTAGTATTTATCAAATTATATAAAGTAAGATGGGGCACAGACATAAGAGAGTTTAGAAATTTACACTAGCTGGAAGGATTGTCTATCGCTAAAATTCTTTCATGGAAAAATGTCACAAAAATGTGTTCTTAGAAAAATGAAATGTATAGAAAGTCAACTTGCTTTTATTATAAGCTCTGAATACTGATATGGAACTCATATCTTTAATTAAATCAATTGTTTGAATTTATAATGGATTGTCTTAAAAACTCAAAATGAATAATTATACATTTGAAATACTCTAAACTCATAAAAAGTCTGAAATAAATTGGAAATATCAATATTAACACAATAAACTCACAAAATTTTAGTAAGTACAAGCATACATCATTTTATTGCACTTCACAGATACCATGTTTTTACAAATTGAAGGTTTATAGCAACTCTGTCACGCAAGTCTATCAGTGCCATTTTTCTTTTATTCTTTATGCTTTTATTTAAATTCTGGTTAGTTAACATACATTGTAATATTAGTTTCTGGTGTACAATATAGTGATTCAACACTTCCATACATGACCGAGTGCTCATCACAAGTGCACTCCTTAATCTCCTTCACCCATTTAACCCATACCCCCCACCTACCTTCTGGTAACCATCAGTTTGTTGTTTATCTGTTTGTTGCATCTGTTTTTTTTTATTTGCATCGCTCCTTTTTTCCCCCTTTTACTCATTTGTTTTGTCTCTTAAATTCCACATATGAGTAAAATCATATAGTATCTGTCTGTCTCTGACTGACTTCTTTCACCTAACATAATGCTCTTTAGCTCCATCCATGTCCTTGTAAATGGCAAGATTTCATTCTCTTTATGGCTAAGTAATATTCCAGTATACATATATATATATATTCCACTTCTTTATCCATTCATCAATTGATGGACATTTGGCTATTTCCATAGTTTGGTTATTGTAGATACTAGTGCTATAAACACTGGGGTGCATGTATCCCTTCAAATCAGTGTTTTTGTATTCTTTGAGTAAATACCAAGTGGTGTGATTGCTGGATTGTAGGGTAGCTCTAGTTTTGACTTTTTGAGGAACTTCCATACTGTTTTCCACAGTGGCTGCAACAGTTTTTATTCCCACAGACTGGTGCAAGAGGATTCCCCTCTCTCCACATCCTCACCAACACCTGTTCTTTCCTGTATTGTTGATTTCAGTTATTCTGGCAGGTGTGAGGTGATATCTCATTGTTGTTTTGATTTGCATTTCCCTGATAATAATTGATGTTGAGCATCTTTTCATGTCTGTTGGCCATATGTATGTCTTTTGGGAAAAAAAATGTCTATTCATATCTTCTGTCCATTTTTAATTGGTTCATTTTTTAGTGTTGAATTTTATAAGTTTTTTATATATTTTGGATACTTTTTATTAGATATGTCATTTGGAAATATCTTCCCCTATTCCATAGATTTCCTTAGTTTTGTTGATTCTTTCCTTTGTTGTGCAGAAGATTTTTATTTTGATGTAGTCCTAATAGTTTGTTTATTACCCTTGCCTCAGGAGACATATCTAGAAGGAAGTTGCTACAGCCAATGACAAAGAAGTTACTGCCTGTACTCTCTTCAAGGACTTTTTATGGTTTCAAGTCTCACCCTTAGGTTTTTAATCCATTTTGCATTTGTGTATGTGTGTGTGTGTGTGTGTGTGTGTGTGTGTGTGTGGTGTAAGAAATTTGGTCCAGATTCAATTTTTTCATACCGCTGTTCAGTTTTCCCAACACCATTTGTTCAAGAGAATGTCTTTTATCACACTGGATATTATTTCCTGCTTTGTCAAAGATTAATTGACCATATAGTTTTGGATTCCTTTCTGGGCTCTCCATTGTATTCCATTGATCTATGTGTCTACTTTTGTGCCAGTACCATACTATTTTGATTACTACAGCTTAGGAATATAACCTGAAGTCTGGAATTGTGATGCATCCAGCTTTGGTTTTCTTGTTTAAGACTGTTTTGGCTACTTCGGGTCTTTGTGAATCCATACAAATGTTAGGATTTTTTTTTAAATTTACTTATTATTTTTTTGAGAGAGAGAGGAAGACACAGAATCCAAAGTAGGCTCCAGGCTCTGAGTTGTCAGCGCAAAGCCTGACATGGGGCTTGAACTTACAGACTGTGAGTTCAGGACCTGAGTCAGACATGAACAGTTGACCGACTGAGCCACCCAGGTACCCCAAGGATTGTTTGTTTTGGCTCTGTGAAAAATGCTGGTGGTGTTTTGATAGAGATTGCATTAAATGTGTAGATTGCTTCAAGTACTATAAACATTCTCACAATTTTTGTTCTTCTATTCCATGAGCATAGAGTATCTTTCCATTGTGTCGTCTTCAGTTTCTTTCAACAGAGTTTTATAGTTTTCAGAGTACAGGTCTTTCACCTCTTTGGTTAGAGTTTATTCCTAGGTATCTTATTGGTTTAGGGGCAGTTGGAAATGGGACTGATTCCTTAATTTCTCTTTATGCTGCTTTGATATTGGTGTATAGAAATGCAACATATATCTGTGCATTGATTTTGTATCCTGTGACTTTAATGAATTTGTTTATCAGTTCTAGCACTTTTTTGGTGGATTGTTTCAGCTTTTCTAAATATAGTATCATGCCATCTGCAAACAGTGAAAGTTTTACTTCTTCCTTGCTGTTTTGGATGTCTTTCATTTCTTTTTGTTGTCTGATTGCTGTGGCTAGGACTTCCAGTATTATGTTACATAATAGTGGTGAGGGTGAACATCCCTGTCTTGTTCCTGACCATAGGCGAAAAACTCTCAATCTTTCCCCATTGAGGATGATATTAGCTGTGGACTTTTTCTTAGATGGCCTTTATTATGTTGAGGTATGTCTCCTCTGACCATACTTTGTTGAGGATTTTTACCATGAATGGATGTTGTACTTTGTCAAATGATTTGTCTGCATCTATTGAAATGATCATATGGTTCTCATCCTTTCTTTCACTAGTGGGATGTATCATGTTGATTAATTTGCGAATATTGAACCATACTTGCAACACAGGAATAAATTTCACTTAATTGTGATAAATGATTTTTTAAATGTATCATTGGATTCAGTTTGCTAGCATTTTATTTTGAATTTTTGCATCAAGTTCATCAGGGATATTGGCATATAATTTGTTTTAGTGGTGTCTTTTTCCTGTTTTGGTATCACTTTATGCTGACCTCATAGAATAAATTTGGAAATTTTCTTTCCTTTTCTATTTTTTGGAACATTTTGAGAAGAATAAGTATTAACTCTTCTTTCAATGTTTGGTAGAATTCACCTATGAAACTATCTGCTGGACTTTTGTTTGTTGGGAGTTTTTTAATTATTGATTCAATTTCTTTGGTGATTATAGGTCTGTTCAAGTTTTATATTTCTACCAGTTTCAGTTTTGGTAATTTATATGTTTCTAGGAATTTACCCATTTCTTCCAGGGTGTCCAATATGTTGTCATATTATTTTTCATAATATTTTCATATTATATGAACATATATATGAATATATATATAATTTCATATTTTCATAATATTCTCATTTTTATTTATGTGGTGTTGGCTGTTACTTCTCCTATTTTTGATTCTATATATTTGGGTCCTTTCTCTTTTCCTTTTTGATAAGTCTAGCTAAAGGTTTTCAGTTTTATTAAGTTTTTTCAAATAATCAGCTCCTGGTTTCATTTCTCTCTTTTACTACTTTTTTAGTAATTTGCTGTAGTCTTTCATCTGCTGGCTTTAGGCTTTGTTCTTTTTATAGCTACTTTACATGTAAGGTTAGGTTGTTTTGGATTTTTCTTGCTTCTTGTTATAGGCCTGTATCACTACATACTTCCCTCTTAGGACCACTTTTGCTGCATCCCAAAGATTTTGGACTATTGCGTTTTCATTTTCATTTGTATCCATGTATTTTTTTTCTTCAATTTCCTGGTTGATCCAATTATTGTTTAGTAGCACGGTGTTTAATCTTCATGTATTTGTGGTTTTTCCAAATTTTTTCTTGTTGTAGAGTTCCAGTTTCATAGTGGAAGTGGTCAGAAAAGGTGCATGGTATGATTTCAATCTTTTTGTATTTGCTCAGACCTGTTTTGTGACCTAATATGTGATGTATTCTGGAGAATGTTTAACGTGCACTTGAAAAGAATGTGTATTCAGCTGTTTCAGGATGGAATATTCTGAATATATCTGTTAAGTACATCTGGTCACATGTGTCATTCAAAACCATTATTTTTCATATAATCTATTCTGCAAATATACAGCCTATATTAAGTTGATGGTCATCCAAGTTTGAATCCATTCTTTTCTCCTCTCCTCCCCACATTTTAGGTATATGTTATTATACCTTATATCCTTTTTTGTGTCTGAGCTTCTTGACTGGGTTTTACAGAAATATTCATTTTTACTGCTTTTGTGTTTCCTGTCTTTATAGTGTCACTTTGATTTCTCCTTCCTGCTCAAACAGTCTCCTTTAATATTTCTTGCAAGGTTGGTTTAGCAGTCACAAAACCAGCCTTTAGTTTTTGTCTGGTAAACTCTTTATTTCTCCTTCTATTCTGAACGACAGTCTTGCTTGATAGAGTATTCTTGGCTGCAGATTTTTCCCATTTAGCACTTTGCATATATCATGCCACTTCCTTCTGGCTTGCCAAGTTTCTTCTGAAAAATCTCCAGTTAGCCTTATGGGTTTTCCTTTGTAAGTTAAGGACCTCTTTTGTCTTGTTGCATTTAATACTTTTTTATGTCATAGTTTCCAAATTTAATAACAATTTGTCTTGGTGTGGACCTGCTTTTGTTGATTTTGATGGGGGTTCACTGTGCCTCTTGGATCTGGATGTCTGTTCTGTCCCCAGATTAAGGAAATTTTCTTCTCTTATTTCTTAAAATAATTTTCTGCCCCCCTTTCTCTTTCTTCTTCTTCTGGGACTCCTATAATATGGATTTCATTAAGTTTGATGAAGTTACTGAGTTCCCTAAGTCTATTCTTGTATTGCATAATTCTTCTTTCTTTTATTCAGCTTCCTTGCTTTCTATTACTTTGTCTTCTAGATTATTATGCATTCTTCTGATTCTTCCAGCCTGCTGTTCCTTGCATCAAGCCTGTTTCCAATCTTATTTATTGCATTCTTCATCTCTGATTGATTCTCTCTTAACTCTTCTATCTCTGTGTAAGGGTCTCACTGATGTCTTCTATTCTTCTGTCAAGCCCTGTTAGTATTCTTATGATTCTTGCTTTAAATTCTCCATCAGGCATGTTACTTATACTGACTTCACTTACATCTCTGGCTGTGGCCTTATCCTGTTCTTTCATTTAGGATAAATTCTTCCATCTTGGAAGAATTATCTAAGTCTCTGCCTTCTTCTCTGTGTAGAAAAAGCCAGTTATATCTCCTGCTTATTCTTTGACACGAGCTCTTTTCTCCCTTTAGTTGTGAAGTTTGTTCTCTCAGTCCTCAGGTTGACTACTGGGGGTATTTAGGATAATTTGATAGTTATCTAGTTGTGTTTGTGGGGGAGGTGAGTTTAGGCTCCTCCCACTCTGCTGCCATCTTCCTACTCTTATCAGCACCATTTTTCCAAAAGCATTTGTTCACTTTGTGTCTCTATCATATTTTTATAATTTTCACAATATTTGAAAGTTTTTAAATTATTAATTTGTTTGTTATGGTGATTTGTAATCATTGATCTTTGATATTTCTATAGTAAATGTTTTTGGGCACCACAAATAGTACTCATATTAGATGGCAAACTTAATAAATATGTGTTCCAACTGCTCCACTGACTTGCTGCTCCTCCATCTCTCTCCCTCTCCCCAATAGTCTCTATTCCCTATGATAAAAAATATTGAAATTGAAACACTATAATGGCTGCTAACTCTTCAAGTGAAAGAGAGTCACATGTCTCTCACTTTAAATCAAAGGATGCAAATGATTAAGTTTAGTGTGGAAGGCATGTCAAAAGCCAAAACAGACCAAAAGCTAGACCTCTTGTGCCAGTTAGCCAAGTTTTTAATGCAAAGGAAAAGTCCTTGAAAGAAATTGAAAGTGTTTCCAGTGAACACAAGAATGATAAGAGAAAAAAAAAAAATAGACTAATTG
Organism: Cryptoprocta ferox; assembly: GCA_028646485.1. Classification (NCBI taxonomy): domain Eukaryota; kingdom Metazoa; phylum Chordata; class Mammalia; order Carnivora; family Eupleridae; genus Cryptoprocta; species Cryptoprocta ferox. Next base: position 108,599,616 of record CM053574.1, on the reverse strand, counting down.
CTAATATGGAGAAGGGTTTAGTGTTCTGGACAGAAGATCAAACCAACCACAACATTTTCTTAAGCTGTAGCCTAATCCAAAGCAATGTCTTAATTCTCTTCAATGCTATGAAGTCTAAGAGAGGTGAGAAAACTGCAGAAGAAGAGTCTGAAGTTAGCAGAGGTTGGTTCATGAGGTTTAAGGAAAGAAGCATCTCCAGAACATAGAATTGCAAAATGAAGCAGCAAGTGCTGATATAGAAGCTGCAGCAAGTTATCAAGAAGATCTAGCTAAAGTAATTAATGAAGATGGCTACCCTAAATGACAAATTCTCAATGAAAACAAAACAGTGTTCTATTGGAAGAAGATGCACTTAGGACTTCATAGCTAGAAAATAGCGGTCAATGTTTGGCTGCGAAGCTGTATATATATATATATTTTTATTTTTATTTTTTTAATTTTTATTATTGAGAGAGAGCAAGAGAGGCAGAGTGCGAGCAGGGGAGAGGCAGAAAGGGAGGGAGACAGAATCTGAATCAGGCTCCAGGCTGAGCTGTCAGCACAGACCCCAACATGGGGCTGGAACCCACACACCATGAAATCATGACCTGAGCAACCAACTAAGCCACCCAGGTGCACCTGGCTTCAAAGCTTTAAAGGACAGGCTCTCTTATTAGGGGAAAATGCCACTGATGACTTTAAATTGAAGCCAATGCTCACTGATCATTCTGGAAATCCTAGGGCCCTTAATAATTATGCTTTATCTCCTCTGTCTTTGCTCTAGAAATCGAAAACAAAGTCTGAATAATAGCACAACATGGCTTACTGAATCTTTTAAGCCCAATGTTGAGACCCACCATTTAGAAAAAAGATTCCTTGTAAACCATTACTGCTCACTGACAATGCACGTGGCCATCCAAGAGTTCTGATGGAGATGTATGACAAAATTAATATTGTTTTCATTCCTACTAACACAACCCATTCTATAGCCCATGATCAAGAAGGGATTTCAACTTTGAGGTCTTATTATTTAGAATTACATATTTTTAAGGCTCTGCTACCATAGGTAGTGACTTCCTCTGATGGATCCTGGAAAAGTAAATTGAAAGCCTCTGGAAAGACTTCACTGTTTTAGATGCCATTAAAAAATCTGTGATTCATGGGCAGAGGTAAAACTATCAACATTAATAGGAGTAAGAACACATTGATTCCAACCCTTATGGATAAACTTGAGGGGTTCAAAACTTCAGTGGAGGAAGTCACATCAAATGTGGTGGAATTAGCAAGAGAACTAGAGTTAATGAAGAGTTGCTTCTTATGGATGAGCAAAGAAAGTAGTTTCTTGATATGGAATCTACTCCTGGTGAAGATGCTATGAAGATTTTTGAAATGACAGCAGCAGCAGGGTTTATGATAACTGATTCCAATTTTGAAAGAAGTTCTACTGTGGGTAAAATGCTATCAAACAGGACCCCATGCTATGAGATGCTGTTAGTGAAATAAAGAATCAATCAGTGCAGCAAACTTCACTCAGATAATGGTTAGCATTTTTTAGCAATAAAGTATTTTTTAACCAAGCATGTACTCTGACCTTTGGGACATAATGCTATTACACACTTAATATAACTACAGTATAGTTTACACATAACTTTTATATTCACTGAAAATTTTTAAAAAACGTATCATTTGACTCACTTTATTACAACACATGCTTTATTGTGGGGGCCTGAGACTGAACCTGCAATATGTCCCAGGTGTGCCTATACAATATTTAATAGGAAACTCAGAAAGTAATAAACATATTAGTATTTTGGCAACTGCAGCTATTTAAATAATCCATTCACAAATAAAAGGGGCAAAAATAGCATGCACACATCATTTTCTTCTAGGAATTATTCACATTAATCTAACATTTTAATAATCTTGACATGTTCCCTTTGTCCTAGATTTGGCAAATTTTAGGCATGCTTCCTAACACTCTTAGAAGTCTTTGATGATTGATTTTGTAGTAATACAAAAATAAATGATGTGAGATCCTCATGCTTTCAACAACAACAACAAAAGCCTAGTACTTAAAATTAAAGTGCAATTATGGGGCAACTGGGTGGCTTGGTTGGTTAAGTGTCCAGCTCTTGATTTCAGCTCATCATGATCTCAGGGCCATGAGATCAAGCCCCACGTTGGGTTCTGCACTGAGATGGAGCCTGCTTTAGTTTCTTTCTCTGTCCCTCTCTCACCCACACTCTCTCTCAAAATAAATAAACATTTAAAAAATAAAATTAAATTAAACTGCAATTACAACAATAATAAAATCAATCAAAATCTTACCAATAAGTTAAATTACTTTAAAAATTTAATGTTTTTCAGTAACCAGTCATGTGTTGCCATTCTTAATTGTATACTACCCATATCCACGGTATGGACTGCTGTTTTTGAGTCTCTTATCTCCATTCTTTTCATTTTAGTATCCCATCACTATGGATGATTTCAGTTTAATGTTTCCTTCCTTTCTTCTTCTCCTTCTCTTATTCTTCTTTATTTTCCTCACTCTTATTCCTACTGGCCTTATCAAACCTCAGCTCTCCCAAATACATTCTAACAAGTGGGGTGTTTTAATCCAACTCTGATCCTACCTACAATGATCAAGAGGACTGAAGAAAAACACACAAGTATAAGTGATTTTTCTTACTCTAAATTAATGACCATAAGCTTCAAATGGATTGTTAATGGGATGGAATGATTATGAAACTCCTCCTCAGTCCATGTACTTGTGCTATCCTAAAACATCTCACATTTTCTCCCCAAATGTCACTCTCACCTGGTGATACTCATCCTTGCCTCCCTGAGACAAATCAATCGAAAGAGAGCTTTCAATATCTCAAACCACTACCCATGTCTCACCAGGTAGATCATCAATCATTTTTATTAGACTACAACATCCTCATTCATGGCACTTTCCATCAACTTATCCTGTTTTTCCCCCTTCCTCACAGAATTTTCATCACTTTCCATCATAGTGAATTTACTTATTTTTGCTGTTTATGGTTTGTCTCCATCTACTCTATCTTCCCACTACCCAGAGTAGTGCCTAGTTCATAGCAGACCCTCAATAAATATTTGTTGAAGTAATCATTTATATAAATCATTTCTATACCTATAAGACCTCACTTATATTCTAATTCTAAAGTTCTATTAGTAATCATCCATGAGCTGGAAATGTAAACTTATTTAAACCCTCATCAATTTACTTTATTAGTTATTTATTATGCATTAAAATTATTAATTAATCATTTATGATTGTCAATAGCTAGCTGAAACAAATTATTACTGGTTAATAATTCATTAGGTATTGATGGTCTTTCCTCATTTATTAAATTTGCAAATTATATGATGTAGAGGCAAGACTTTTTGTTAATAGGATTTCACTAAGTGGATTCCTATATGCACTTTCTGTGTCCAAGATGCATGATCTCTGAATTCACCTTTCAATGTTCTTAAATAGGAGTCACATATATGTTAATTGCATCATTCCACAGTGTTTCCTGCCTAGAAAACCATGTTTTTTCAACATCTTCTGAGCCACCTTCTTCAACTACCTATCCATTCTTTTAGTTACACAATTTTTGTCAATAATTTTCCACCTGAGTTATTTTTAATATATTCTGAAACCAGGATTCTTCCAGATTATTATCAGTTTTGCTTAGTTTTATGGTTCCTTTGCCCATTCCTAATTTAATACATTTCCTTCTCTTACATTTATCAAGGTCATCAAAAGCATGAATGCTGAAACTCTCTTTCTACATACATTTAACTGGTTTATGCAATGTTTAATGAAATAATATAATTAAAGCTATAAAATAAATTGACATTAGCAGGTTTAAGAACTGAGAAAACTGACTATATTATTTTCCCATTGCTGTTACTTCAAATTACAACAAAACATAATGGCTTAAACAACACAAGTGATTATCTTAAAGTTTTAGAGGTCAGAAGTACACAATAAGTCTGACTGGGCTAAAATCTAGGTGTCAGCAGAGTTGCATTCTTTCTGGATGCTTTGAGGGAAGATACTTCCTTGAGCTTTCTAGATTCTAAATGCCACCTGCATTTCTGTCTGGTGACTTCCTCCACGGGTAAGGCCAGCAGTGAAGAATCTTTTCTCCTCTCTGACCTTTGTGTATTATCCTTTCTCTCTCTCACTTTGACCCTGTCACCTCCATTTTATAAGGGTCATTGAGATTAAATTGCACATACCTGGATAATCCAGGATAATGTCTCCATCTCAAAATTCTTAACACATCTGCAAAGTCTTTTTAATAGTATTCAAAGGTTCTGGGGATTAGAATGGAGATGTCTTTGAAGGCATTATTCTGTCTACCATACTGACCATACATCTCATCTCTTAGGAAGAAAAGTACATCCAGTCACTATCCAGTAGATAGTAACCTGAAGGCCTTACTGAGCTTTGAGTGTGAAGAGGAAAGTTTTAAAGAGGGTAAGGAGAATATCTAGTAATATATGAAATCTGTTAAGTAGAGGACTGTTAAAATATTCTCCCCAAATGGATACTATATTTAATCTTGTATCATGTTTATTTATTTAACATTATATGATGAAGAATCTTCCACATCAATAGAGCTGCCATATTTTCCATATTAAGAATAAAACAAAAATTATGTCATCATTTCTGTATTGATAAGGCTTTATATTTTCTAGTTTATTTTCTTTTGCAATCAGGAGAACAATAAATATTCCTATACATCTAACTTTATTCAAATATGAACTTTCTTTTTTAAAGATATAGTCTACAGAATTCTACTTTAATTGAAATCAATTGATGAAAATCAAGCTAATGTTACCTCTGGACCCAGACAATTAGTCCTCCAAAACAGCTGTAGCAATACATATTCCCATCTCTATTTCCATATGCCTTTTCTACACATATTGACAAAACTGGATGATACTATATTTTATCTTTTCTCAGTTTGATTACTGAAAATTATTACATTATTTTAATTTATCTTTTTTTATTTACTAATAAGGAAGGGAAATTTTTCATGGGTAAGTGCATTTAAATGAGGCTTTCTAAGACCTTGACGCTAAAGTGACCTAAAATATAACACTGTTACAGTGCTGTGAGAATCTGTTCTGCAGCACCAGCATTTGATGTCCAGAGGCAGTAGTGACCAAGGATGACAGATGGATTTCAGCCCAGTAACCGCTATACAGCAATGCCATAAGCAGTGATCAGGACAATAGGAACAGATGCAGAAGAATGTTTCAAAAGACTGTTTCTGTGGCATCACTTGGGCACTGTTTTCTATAATCTGAACTTCTCTGATTCCTTACCATTTGCTGAGAAACATCCTCCAGCTACACAACTAATTTGAAATTATTCAGTTGATTCTTTGAGATATCCTATATATATGTATATATACATATATATACACACACTTATCCTATATATACTATATATAGTATACTAAGTATATACATATATACTATATATATACACTATATATATACTTACCCTATATATACTATATATATACTATATATATACACTATATATATACTTACACTATATATACTATATATATATAGTATATATATAGTATACTAAGTGTATATATATAGAATATATGTATATATGATATATATATATAGAATATATGTATATAGGATATATATATATATAGAATATATGTATATATAGGATATATACTTATGTATATATTAGATATATATATTGGATATATATATATCCAGTATACACACACACACACACACACACACAGTGTGTTTCAGTTGTTTATAGTTAAGAAAATTATATGAATTACACAATTTCCTCACTCATAATACAGAGCTCACATAACACTAACCTTAAGAATTGTAGTGAAGATTAAAAGAACATATATATATAAATCCCTCAGCACAGTGCTTGACATGTAGAAACTACCAAATTATTTTAATATTGTGTTCACTATTTAAATTAGACCTCAAACAATATACACAGGTCATGGAAGAAATAATATGTCTAACAACATAGCATAGGCTCTAGTATTAATCATGTTTTCAATAAATAGCAAGGTTCTTTATTGTTGCATTGACCTAAAATACAGTTTCTGAGAGGTTGTTATGTGCCAGGCAGTCTTTGAGGAGGAAAGGATTAGGTTGTAGGTGAATTAAGAGTTCCTGCAGACATAGAGTTAACAATAGCACAAATAAGCCAACGATACAGTATTGTAGAGGGTAATACGTATAGAATAGGTTAAGGAAGATACAAAGTGTTAGGACAGGGAAGGAGTGACTGGTGGCATATCCAATTTTAAGTAGTCTGGTTAGGACAGGCCTCAAAGGCAAATGAATTATGTAAGAATGCTGAAAGGAAGTGAGAGATTTTGCCATGAGGATATCAAAGATAAAAAATAAAGAGAGGATAAAATTAATATAGAATCCCTACAACATACCAGGCATGTTAAGGAATCATTTGCAAACCTTGTCAAGTGTAATTCAGTATGTGGAAAAATATTTTATGTTAGTTCAGGTACAACAAATGCATCTAAATTAAATTAATCACATTCATATTGAATAAAACCAAAACAAGTTTCCTGAGGAAAAGCCATTAATCATTTAATTTAGATCAGTAAGTGAAATTGCTTTAAAGCAACTAACTTTTACCTATTGTTTACTTAATATTACCACATAAATTTCATTAAATGGTGGCTATATTTTGGGAATTGGATAAATACATAGTATCAAATAATTTTTTTCTTACAATATAACCTGGGATCTGTTAAACTCTAAAATCCCCAACAATATGTAAAAAAAAGGAAAAATAGTTTAGACTGATCTTTACTCCTGTTTTTGTTTTTCTTTCTATGCATAATATCTCTTGGAATTCTAATTAAACAATGTATCTTAAATTACTCTTATGTCTTACTAGTGAAGGGTTGTAAATTCAGAGATATGTAAATCAATTATCTTATTGACAATAATTGCTATTGTTGTGTCACCAAAAACACTACACTAATTATTAAACATACAGTATGTTGATTATTTTACTTACAATAACCAATAACAAACTTTATCCAAAAATTACTAAGATTGATATTATAAAAAATACATATTCTGAATCAGTAGTTCTGAGATAGGACTTGAGATTCTGTATATTTAGCTCTTTTGTGACACCAATGGTCCATGGCCCATACTGTAAGTACCAAGGGCCTACTATACATTGGAAGATGTTTTTTTTGTTTGTTTGTTTGTTTGTTTGGGGGTTTCTTTTAAAGACAAAGAGAGTGCATGAGCAGGGGAGAGGGGCAGAGGGAGAGATAGAGAGAGAGAGAATCTTAAGCAGGCTCCACTCCCAGCACTGAGCCTTATGCAGGGCTCAATCCCATGATCCTGGGATCATGACCTGAGCCGCCAAAATAGTCGGTTGCTCGACCAACTGAGCCACCCAGGCACCTCGAAAGATATTCTGACATATCAGAAATTCATGAATAAATTTAATATATATGGATTATATTAATAAAATATAAAATGTATCATGACAATCCATATTCACAAGCAGCAATTACTTCCAACTCTGAGCATATAAAAATGAGATCTTTCCAATAGACATCATTTAGCTTCATTGCAGAGATTGTGATTTTAAAAAGATGTGTGGAAAAAAACATGGTAATTGCTGCAAATATCTAACATTGCAGTAGGGTAAAATATATTCCTATGATTACCTTTAGTTGATAACCAATAATAGGAAAATTGTTTCTCTAATAGTAATATTGCCATTCTCTAGAGATATGTGAAAAATGTGGAAAGAGAATGATAACAACATATATTTATACACCTTTAGAGATTCCTGTAACATCAAGTGTATTAATTAATTAATGCAACTTACAAAATAACTTCTGATCTTACTGAAGCTTTCATCTATGCCATGGAATTGTTTACAGATCAATTTCTGTAAATGGATACACAAGATATTCTTTCAAGATAAGGAAAATAAGACAGCAATATAATAAACGTTTATTCTGTTTAAAATTGTACTATAGATGTCCATCTTATGCTAAATAGTAGCATCTCATATTAGAATTTACTTGAAAAAGATATAATTATGCAATCAGTTGTCAATTATTTTGAGTAGCAGCTGTGCATTCCTTTCATGGCTTGATATATAAATGGCAAAGGTTTTTATCAGCATATGTCTGGTTTTAATTAGACATACATTATTTGTGGGAATAATCTATTCCTTAAGAAATATGTAGATCTAGTTCACATAAGAGCTCAGTATTCTATAAATAACCGCAGCTATTTTATTTTGCCTTCACTTTACAACATAACTTTTTATGCCTCTGTTTTGTAATTTTTTTAATGTTATGACAATAGACTGTAAACAAGTCAATAGGTTATAATCCCCTTTTCATGGGCTGTTTACATGTATTTTTACTATTACCAGAAGTATAATTATAGCAAATAGAAATATATCGATAAATGATTGTTGACTGAATACAGTGAATGATGTTAATTTTCACTTTCTCCCCCTGTACAATGTTTAATGTTTCTATTTGTGTAACTTTGGAGAATATTCTACTTCTCTAAGCTGTCTCCCAATTTATTAAATAACTTATTTTCTCAATCACCACGGCATCCCAGATAGTGTGCTACGTAAACTTTCTCTCAGGGCAATGCTATTTCTTCAGCAGAATAAGTGTACTGTATATATCCTTTAAAACATAAAGTCTGTCAAAAGTATGTCTTCTTATGGAAAAATCATTAGTTAAATAATGATAATAATTACTCTTTGGTATCTGGCAGAATATAAGAATTACTTATGTATCTCATTTTAATCTCCAGCCCATGCTTACTCAATCAAAAAAATATGCAAGTTAATAGAATGAATTCCTTTATATTATGATATCAAGAAATATGGGATAAAATGAATTATAATATTTTTTCCAAGTTCAAAAGAAGTCCTGACTCTATTCTATGATCAAGGTAAGTGTTCGGGCACTTATTACATTAAAATTAGAATATTTATCACTGAGAAAGTGTTAATCATCTCTTTTTAACTTTCATTTTACAAATACATTAAACGAGACAGATGGCTGAATTGATTTAGTGAATAATCATTAGTAGTTACAACAAAGCTAAAATTATATTACATTTTCAAGACCTCTATTAATGCACTTTTTTTCTCATGGAAGATGGAGATACATAGTTTAAACTTATAGAATTTAGTGCAAAATTCTAAAATAATGAACACAGATTGTTTTTATACTTAGATTTTAATTAGCTGTTGGTATACCTGATTAAATGGTTTTCAAACTGTATCTCTTTTTAAAAAACACAGCAGGCATCTTGTCTACAAAAGTATGCAAAACCATTCTGATGTAATGCCTAATAAGAAACAAGCACCCTTTAAATACTTTGAACATAATGGCCTGACAGTAAATGCTTTCTCTTGTAAGATTCATCTTCCAGAAACTGTAGAGTGTTAACAAATTTAAAAGGAAATACATTTTGTGCTTGTCCTTCACTTTAATGGTATACTATTCTTACTTAATCACCACTATAAAAGAGATTAAAGTCTAAATAAAGTCAGGAAATGAGTTAAGTTTATAGTTTAGTTCAACTGGGAGAACAGTTATACTTAGCCTTGTATATATTATTAGATACAATCTATGAAGGTAAACATTTTCAAAACCTTGAACTAATTATCCAGTACCATCTTAAATCATTTCCACATAAAACACATATTTTATGACATATTTGTATTGAAAACTCTTATAAATTATGACAAGGTTAACTTTTATGAAACAGAAGCTGGATATCCTCTTATATGAAATTGTCTAAAACTTCATTCTATTTAGAAAAACAAGTTTATTTTTCCCTTAACTAAACCTAAATTTTAAATATGGATTATATATCTTAATGGGAAAAAACTGTTTTAATAGAGAGCATATTTATAGACACAGAAATAAAACAGGACACTGCTAGATTCTCATTAATTACTAATAATAAATGTTATTTTCAGAATTAGAGAAAATGAACAGAAAACTAAATGACAGGTGTAGTTAAAAGCTAAAATTCCTAGATAAAATAATTATCAAAAGACATAATACCATTCAGAATTTCAATCTGTGGTGTATTTAAGCTTTTTCTTAGTCTTCAATGCTTTGTATACCTTGCATTTATTTTCTCTCATTTTGAAGTAATTGCATAATGAACTGCTTTCTCATTTCCTTCCTTTCTGCCTCTTTTTTTCTTATCCTTTGAATACTATTACTCATTTTAATATTTTGTTACAATTTTTGGTTTTTGTTCTTGTTTTTTCTAAAACAGGCAAGACTTACTTTTGAGGTTAGATCATATGTAATACATCAATACTTAAAATAGTTAAAAACATCTCTTTGGAACCTATTTATTTTGCATGCAAATTTGAAATAAACATTTTTCAAAAAATTGATGAAATGGAAGATGAAGCTGCTTCAACTAATCTAATATTTGAAACTACGTCATCATTTTATAATAGCCATTGATCTAAATTAACCATTACTGGTTTGGTTGACATTGAAGAAAAAAACTAATTCACAGATATTAATTAGTAGGCACAAATAGCATTTTATGCTTGACTTTTTTTTAATTTCCTTATTGTACTTACTGTTAAATCTTAAGAACAAAATAAACTGCTATATCTTATGTTTTCTGTTCGGCAATAGGCAGTCTCTGGTTATTTTTTTTAAGATTTCATTTGTTTGGACACTTTTAAGTTCACAGCAAAATTGAAAAGAAGGTACAGAAAGTTTTCATATAGCCCTTGCTCTCACACACCAGTAGTCTTTCCCACTACCAACTTCCTCACCAGAATGACACATTTGTTACAACTGATGAACCTATATTATCCTACCATAATCCTAACTTTCCTACTGCAATGAGTTCTAGAGAAAGCATTCTTCATGTTGGCAAGTATTTCTATCACATCTTTTTAATACTTCTAGGCTAAAGAAGCCTGTTCTTGATTAGTGAAATTCAAAGCACTGTTGCAGTTGAGAATGAAGACTCAACCAAGTGGTATAAATGAATCAGGATCTGGGCAGTGACATGTTTTACAGGCTGGGACACACAACTTGCCCAGGAGACTAAATGAGTAAAGCTTCCCAAGTTGTCCTGCTAAAGAGAAAGCCTGGCCACGACTCCCTTTCTTTAGTTAATCTGTCCCTGCTTTCATTTGGGAAATGGTATTAGGCTTTTTCTTTCCTTTACCTGAGGCAAGTTCACTGTCTTTAGCTGATGTGTTATTTTGCCAGTTTCTCACTATATTAACCCTTCCACATCAACTGAAGGAAAAATGAGCCATCATGGTTTGGTCATAGGGAAAAATGAAAATACCTTTCAGCTACCTCTAGCTCTGTACTTCAGGATGGGCCACTGCCATAAAAATAAAAAAAAATTTTTTTTAAATCATGTGCTTAAATCATCATCTAGCTGACTTTGTAGGGGATCTTACTGAGGTTAGGATTACAGCTGTGGCTATAAAGAGTATATTATTTGCCATAGATATAGGCAAAGGATATATATCTATATATCTATATCTATATTATATCTATATATATATAAGGTGTGTGTGTGTATGTGTACATGTATATCTCACACATATTTTTTGCTTATTCTTCTCCTTCCTTCTCCTTCTCTTCTTCCTCCTTTCTTTCTTTAATAATAATTTTTAATGTTTATTTATTTAGAGAGAGGGAAAGAGAGAGAGCACATATGCATTGGTGGAGGGGCAGAGAGAGAGGGAGAAAGAATTCCAAGCAGGCTCCACAGTGTCAGTGCAGAGCCTAACACAGGGCTTGATCCTTTGACTCTGAGATCATGACCTCAGAGTAGATCAAGAATCAGATGCTTAACTGCTTGGGCTACCCAGGCACTCCTTCCTTCTTTCTTTCAATGTTGCCTTATATTTAGGGTACAGGTTGGCATTTATCAAGGATTCAAAATATAGTTAACTCCTTTATTTCTTTGTATTTCTTTCTATTTCAACCAAAAAGAGAAAAAATGATATCTTTACCTGAAGTAGGTTAAAAGTAACCAATTTTGCTTGCTCTTTTTACACAAATTATTTTATAAGATCATTCTGGATTTATTCTTAAGAGAACCACAAAAAAATTGTGAATACCAAACATTTTCTTTAATAGTGTTTTGAGGTACTGATGGTATATGAAAGAAAAACATATACTGACAAAATTAATTACAGGTACCATATCAAAAAGAAATAAGTAAGAGCATTTGGGAATTTCACACTTAAGAAATATTTAGTCATTAATAGTTCCAATGCTTTACACAGAAGTATATATGCTGATAAGCCTTAAGCTCATAAATATACTGGAATATTGATAAAATAGGTAATTATTGCTTAATTTATTTAAGATCATGTTGGATATATTCTTAAGAGAGCCACAATTTTTTTAAATCTGAACTTTAATTCACTTTCCTTTTTTAATATTTAATTTTCCTGTCCAAAATTCTATTTTGTTTCTATGCCTTTACTTAATTATTTATTTGTTATCAATTATTTATTTACATATTTTTATTTTTACTTTACAGCCATTGTACTATGAGATTCTGAATTGCTTCTCAGTAAATTCCAATAGGTATTTTGTCTTAGCCACAAGTCTTGGTTTAAAAAAATTCTTATTTTCCTAAATATCCATGACAAAATATTTTATGATTTTGAAAATCTGATTTTGTTATATCTATTCCAGTATTTTCTATGAATATGACCCTTCTAAATAAAAAAATAACATAATTTAAAGTGTTACTCCCTATAAATCATGACTGAACTAAGTAAAAGGAATATTATTTTACTTTTTAAAAACTTTAAAGATTTTTAGAATATATAGATGCCAAATATATCAAATAAACATATGTAATAAATAAAAGATTTAAATAATAGGTGCATATTATAACATAGTTAACCTAAATGCATAAATTTATTTCTATTAAAAAATATTATCATGTTTATTGGCCTATTTGCTACCTTACAAAACTTTTATTAGCCTACACTGTTTTGTGAAGACATAAATAAACCTGGTTGTAATCATCTAGTTAGCAATATTCATTTAAATTTAATAAATAGACATAGTCAGTTATATTGTTATATCATAATACATAATTACACAATTATCTTTATTCAGAAGCTATATATTTAATTGAAGATTACATATGTGTTTCATTTTTTTTAATTCTGCTCAAACTTAACTGTCCAAATTCATAAAAGGTAAAGTAATATCAATCAGTTTAGCCACTTTTAGTTGTTTTTGTCAGTAGTCACAGCTCAATCCTACTTTCCAGAAAGCAGTAAGTAGGACTCTAAAAATATTTTATATGTATGAAGCCAGTTCTTGTGTCTTTCACACCCCTTCAATCTCTATCCATAAAGTCAATGACAGAGAGTCATAACCCAGATTTGAAATTCAAAATGAAATTCAACAAGGCAAAGGAAGTATCTAAGATCAGTAAGTACATATATGTAATCTTGCTTTGCCCAGACTTTTACTAGTTAAGGGTCAGGCTTAAGTTTGCAAATTTTTATCAAGAAAAAAACTGCAGGTCAGATATGCCTCTTATAGTTTACCATATGAATGAGTTTTTACAATTAGGCCCTGGAGGAGAGTACCTACATCATTTTTAAGTCTTTATTTCTTCTTAATTGCAGTGTAGTTAGCAGTGTAATTAGCAGTGTTATGTTAGGTATATTAGTTTCAGGTGTACAATACTGTGATTAGACAATTCTGTACATTACTCAGTGCTTTTCATGGTAAGCATACTCTTAATCCCCTTCACCTATTTCACATCCCCCCACCCACATCCTCTCTGGTAACCACCACTTTGTTCTCTATATTTAAGAGTCTGTTTTTGTTTGTTTCTTTGTTTTCTTTTTTCATTTGTTTTGAAATTCCACATATCAGTGAAATCATATGTGGAATGGTATTTGTCCTTCTCTGACTAATTTATTGGACTTAGCATTATACCCTCTAGATCCTTCTATGTTGTTGCAAATGACAAGATTTCATTCTTCTTTTTGGCAGAGTAATATTCTGTAGTATGTATGTATGTATATGTGTGTGTACATATATGTATATATGTGCATATATACATATATATCCATATCTCCTTTTTCCATTCATCTATTGGTTCACACTTGGGTTGCTTCCATGTCTTGGCTATTGTAAATAATGCTGCAATAAACACCTAGGGGTGCATATATCTTTTTGAATGAGTGTTTTCATGTACTTTGGGTAAATACCCAGTAGTGGAATTACTAGACATTATGGTAATTCTATTTTTAATTTTAATTTTTATGCTGTAAATTCTTGCATTAAGAAAAAAAGTTCATATAAAAAACATTACACCACAAGGAACTAGAAAAAGAAAAAACTTAAATTTAGAAGAGGTAGAAAATAACAAAAAAAGAAATATATAAAATAGAGAACAGAATAAACAATAACATAACATTGAAAATAATGACCACTTTTCCCAAAAAATAAACAAAATTGGCAATGCTTTGGCTATATTAACTAAGGAAAAAAAGAGAGAAGACTAGAAAACCAAAATGAGAAATGGAAGAGAAAACAATAGATGGATACCACAGAAATATATAATGAGGTAACGGATTAGTATAAACAGTTATATAGTAACAAATAAGATAACTTAGAAAAAAAACATAATTCCTAAAAATACACAAGTTACCAAGATTGAATCATGAATCTTGAATCCAAGAAAAAGGAAATCTTAGACCAATAACAAGAATGAAATTTGAATTAGGAATCAAATATCTCCCAATATAGAAAAGCCCAAGACTATATAGTTTCATCAGTGAATTCTATTGAAGATTAAAAAAATAGTTAATGATAATCTTTACCACAATCTTACAAATAATGGAATAGAGGGAACACATTCAAAATCATTCTATGAGGCCAGTATTATTAGCCTGATACCAAAGCAGGATAAGAGTCCCAGTGCAGAGGGCCCATCCCCCACAAGTCCAGCACAAACCCCTGACTGCAAATGGGGGACCAAAAGTGACAAAGACAAGAAAGGATCAGAGACAATCTCCAGAAATAAACACAAAACAAGTAATAAAATGGCAATAAATGCATATCTATAAATAATTACTTTCAATGTAAATGGACTAAATGCTCCAATCAAAAGACATAGAGTATCCGAATGGAAGGGGAAAAAAAAGACCCATCTATATGCTGCCTACAAGAGAGTCATTTTAGACCTAAAGACACCTGCAGATTTGAAAGTGGCAAGGTGGAGAAACATTAATCACACAAATGGCTGTCAAAAGAAAGCTGGAGTATCGATACATAG
Source organism: Cryptoprocta ferox (assembly GCA_028646485.1). NCBI lineage: Eukaryota > Metazoa > Chordata > Mammalia > Carnivora > Eupleridae > Cryptoprocta > Cryptoprocta ferox. Next base: position 108,584,256 of record CM053574.1, on the reverse strand, counting down.
ATCGGACAAACTAGACCTTTTGTTTTCATATTGTTTTTATCCAGGTTTGGTGTCAGAATACCTATGTCTTATCCACAGTCTCCACAGGGTATCTCAGACCCCACAACCCAGTCCTCATACCTTGGATTCTTCCCACAGTATTCTATTTGTTATGGTGCAATCTCTTGTCACACTTGACTGCCTTTGCTCATTTATTTTCCTCCAGGAAACTCCTCAAGGTTAATGAGTAAAACACATTAATTTAAATCCCACAATATCAATTGATCACTACCCACTTTTTCAATGACTCTAGGACAGATATATAGTTTGTGGTAAATACAACTGAAAGAAGGATTTAAACCAAGCCAGGATAGATTAAGTTTGTATCACCTTCATGTGGCTAATTGTTTTCTAGGAAATATTTTTTGGTTTCATCATAGAATAGTAATAGCAACACAACATGGATAATTCTTTTTAGGGAAAGTCATTGTAACTACGTGATAATTATTTACTCCTCCTATCTTAAAACAGTTTAATTTTATCCCTGTTGTTGTCCTTCTTCTGTATATAGTTCAACCTATGTTAGGATGTGTGTAAATCAACAGGGAAACATGAAATTCCTTCACATTAATTCCACTTACTAAATATTTGCCGCACGTTGAGCTCTGTGTGAATCATGTTCCTCCTACATAAGGCTTCTGAAAAAGCCAAAATTATCCACCACCTGTACAAAAACCATAGAGAGTGCATTTTGAGTGTTAAGTTCTTTGCTGACTTTAATTTCACACCTTTATTTTGCTTTTACCCTCATTTATTAACCTAAGAAATTTCATTTTTGTTTACTTTTGCCATAGCATGCATTTTTGTAAGCCATTTTAAATTCAGTTGAAATATAATCATGCAGAAATAAATAACATTATGGTTCTCCTTTATTCCCAGGCAACACATTTGTACAGAATCTCCTAAATCATAGAACCTTGAAATGAATTGAGGCTACAACAACATTTGTAGCAGAAAAATAACTATTACTATAAAGCCTTAATTAGCTAGAACCTATAATTAGCCAGCATTCATTAAAGATTATTTGAATTCACACGAATGGTGTATATATAAGTAGCCATGTGCACTTAGTTTAGGAGAGTATTTCTGCAAGACTATTTACCATAAAAAAGATGAATACACATGGATATAAGCAATTGCAATTGTATTTATATGTATGTGAGCACATGGTAAATGTACACAGAGAGACCAAGCAGCTAAACCGTTTTTGTTATAATGGAAGGACATCTATATTATGTAAAACACTGTATTCATTTTCTGCCAAACTATTTTTTGTTTCAGTTTGTCTGTTTTGTCATTCTGTGACAAAATTACAGGATAGCAATAATGGCATAGCAACCAAAAGCTTAAAGGCTTTCTCTGGAAAAAAGGAGACACTATTTTGTGATTACAAATGCATACTCTATTTGTGACTTATCAAGTAAGATTGATGTGAAAAAAAATTTTCCCAAAGTGACAAATATCTAAATTCCCTAGAACTATTCAAAATATGTCAAATGTTTATTAAATATTTAGTAGCATGTTAAACAAATTCTGATAAATTTTTAACAAACATTTAGTGATAGTTTATTAGCACTTCTAAAAATGTTGACTTATCTATAATTGGAATAGAAATAACTTTAAAGGCCATTAATTTCATAACTGAGTGTTATTTGCGTGGGTTTTGGAGTCATTAAACTTCAGTAAATTACCTTTTGTGAGACTTCATTGCTTTATTTATTATGATGATATTTTTTAAAATTTTGTTTTTAACCTTTATTTATTTTTGAGAAACGGAGAGGGAGCATGAGTGGGGGAGGGGCAGATAGAGAGGGAGACATGGAATCCAAAGCAGGCTCCAAGCTCTCAGCTGTCAGCACAGAGCCCATGAGGGGCTCAAACCCAGAAACCATGAGATCAAGACCTGAGCTGAAGTTGGACACTTAACTGACTGAGCCACCCAGGTGCCCCATATTATCTGATGATATTTTATTCTTCCTCGTAAGGGTTTTCACAAATCCTGGTACCTTGAGTTCTTTAATGACCTTAAATATAACACTATCTACAACAAATGATTTAGCCATTATAAAATTCTTTATAACTACTTGTTGTTTTTATATCGAGGCAACTTGCATATTCATCTTGTACAAATTATGCATATTTCTTTGTAATTCCATAGCAGTAGTTTATTTACTCTGAACAGCTTGAATAATCATACGCATAATTATATGTATTCATACATTTGAGTTACATGTTCTTGCCTCCAGGGGGTGTGGTAGGGAATTAATCTGTGCAAGAGAAACAAAGAATGTGTAGTATGACTTGGTCAATGCTTTTTCTTCTTGGTTGTACCCTGTGCTAGGCAACTGAAATGGTTAATTTTATGGTAACTTGGCTATGCCATATTACATGGATATCTGGTCAAAAAATCTCTGTACGTGGCTGTGCAGGTGTTTCTTTTAGATAAGATCAACATTTAAATCACTAGACTTTGAGTAAAGCAGATTCCCTCCATAACCTAGGTGGGCCTCATCCAAACAGCTGAAGGCATTAAGAGAAAGCCTGTCTTTCCCTTAGCAGGAAGGAATTCTGCCAGCAGTCTGCCTGTGGGCTCAAACTGCAACATCAAGTCTTCCCTGGGTCTCCAGCCTGCCGCCCTACCCTGTAGATCCTGGACTTGGCAGCCTCCTCAATCACATAAAGCCAATGCCTTAAAATCAATCAATCGATATCCCACAACCCCCTTCTTTCCTATCAGTTCTCTGGAAAACCCTGACAAAAACACGAACAAAACTATATTCATTTTGAAAACATTTTACAAGGGAAAAAAATCGTCATTCAGGTGATCATTGTCCATCTACTACATGCCACGTATTGTGTTAGTGGCAGCCAAAACACAAATAAATAAATAAAACATGGGTCATACTTTGAAATGACTAGAAAACTCTGGGGAAAAATATGTGAGAACAAAGTATTTAAAATAAATAGTACTATATTTAAGCAGAGGTAATGGAGTAAATGAAACATGACTCTGAATTATAAAAAAAAGCTGTTAATGAATGATAAGGTAGGAAATATCTGGGTAGAATGGAAGGAAAAAGCATAAAGGGTTATGACGCCATAAAAAGATACTGAATACTCTCTTATGAATTAGGGAATTCATTGAAAGTTTTTAAGCTTAGATATCAAATGTGTACGTTTAGATTTTTATTTTGATCACTCTGATAATATTACAGTTGATGAATCTGCACAGGGTGAGAACAGAAAACTATTGAGATTACTGCATTAAACTAGGGAAGAAATGATAAGACTTGAGCTAGTAGAGTTGGAATTAAAGGAATATAGGTACAAGTATTAATGAGATTGATTTGGGTATGGAGACCATTATGCAGACGTCTATGGAGGTTTCTAGCTTGGGTCAGTAGTGAATATGGCTCCCTAAATAAGACATACAAGAAAAAAGAACAAATCCACAGGACAATATAATGATACACAATGAAAATACTGAATTTAAGACATTAGTTAAATAATTATATGCTATAAATTTATTTAGTTTGTCCAATAAGCTGTTACTAAATAGGCACCTTGGTTTTTGAAGTTCAAAGAGTAGATAAAGAGTTTTTCCAGTCATGGACAAATGAGGGAATTTCTGCTTTATTCTATGAATAAGAAGTAAACACATTAGTCTCTTTCTAGTGGTGTTACAATTAAAATCCTTTTAATCAAGGAGAGTGTCCTTTTCCTGGATATTCCCTTGGGTTTCTCATATACTAGGATATTTCCAACACAGTCCTCTTAAAACAAGCCATCTTCATGATTCATATTTTTCTGATACTGATTAAAGAATATTCATTATTAGAGAACTTACAGGTATTTTCCTCCATAACATCCTTTCTTGTGTGTATGATTATTTGGGGGAATATATCACAAAGTTAGGAAGCTTCTTCCCTTTTCTCTAGGATTTTATTGTTCTTATTTTGTTTCTCCCCTTTGGTGAAGAAATATGTAAAATATTTTTAAAATATTAGAAGAACACTGAACTAAAAATAAACAGATCATGTTCAAATTGGGGCTCCATGTAGCTCTAAATTATATAATATTAGAGAGATTTAAACATAAGGAACTGTGAAATATATGTCATTTGTTTTTTGTAGGAATAAAGTTTGATGTATATAAAAACTTCTAGAAGACGAATTCACGCTTTGTAAATATTCATTAAAATTTAGTGAATTAAAGTTCTTTACTTGTGAAAACTTTTAAAGTATCAAATCTAAATTTCTGATTAGATTCCTGCCCCCATTCTGTGAATGCTTTAATTTTTATCTTCTAATAGAAATAAGTGAAGTCAACTCCTTCTGTTTGTAAGAAACATATGCAGATTACTATAGTTCAGAGTAGTTTATCTAAAGGGTGTGTAGGGAAGTTCTTACAGTTGGTTACTGATGCAGGGGTATCCTATGATTCCATCCCCCTTCCAATAAAATTCATCTTTGTTTCCACTTCTTATCTGCTCTGCTCTCTCTTCTAATCCTAGTCTCTGTTTCCATCTATGTTTCTCAATCACAGATCCCACAACAAGAAGTATTTGTTTTACTGGGTAATCACTAGTGAACACAGACAAATCCTTCAAGCAAAGTGTTTTTCCTCATAAATGACTCTAAGGAGACTAAAGATGGATGACACTGGGAGGGCACCATCTCTAATTTAATCAACTTGGACCGAGTTGACAGATTCACAGTAATGAAGTAGAGGTCTATCTGAGACTAATCACTCCCGGCTTGCTGATCAGGTATCTTTACACATTGAAGACTTTCAGACATCTACTAGAAAAACAGTTCAGGCTATGTATATTTCACAATTTTATGATAGTGAAACCATAAATAAACTTGGGACTTTTATGGATTAATGATGATACAATTGCATTCAAATGAACAAATATTTCTGTTAAAATAATTTGGCAAGAACAAGAAATGGTGCTGGAGGGAATGAAGCAGGGAGACACAAAGTCAGAGTCAAAATAGGAGAAGGGCACCGGGGTGGCTCAGTCAGTTAAGCATAAGACTTCAGCTCAGGCCATGATCTCGTGGTTCATGAGTTCGAGCCCCACAATGGGGCTCACTCTCCAGCTCAGAGCCTGGAGACTGCTTTGGATTCTGTGTCTCCCTCTCTCTCAGACCCTCCCCTGCTCATACTCTGTCTCTTTCTCCCTCAAAATAACATTATTTTTTAAAAAAGATAAGAGAAAGATTTTATAAAATTGAGTACATGAATTTAAATTTTATCAAAATAGTGTTAACATGATGTATAATTATATTTGCAAAATGTTTACCTCAGAATAACCCAGGTCAAGAAAACTGTAGAGGGAAGCATGCCTCAGGAAGAAAATCATATGGGGGAGGAGGGGGGGGGCGCAGGGGAGGATCAATTTTTGTCTTTGTAGTTCTGAAAACTACTGTGCCAAACCACTATTTATAGTTTCAGGTCTTGGTAACAACAATTTGGTAGGCAGAATAATGTCCCCCACCAAACAAACGAACAAAACCCAAAGGTTCATATCCCAATCCTCAGAACCTGTGACTATTCGGGATAAAATAGTAAGGAGGAATTACAGTTGCACATGGTCAATACTGCTAATTGGCTGACCTTAAAATGGGGATATTACCCTGAATATTCCAGGTGGGCTCGATATAACCACAAAGCTTCCTAAAAACAGAAGAGGAGGGTGGAAGGAGACAATCAGAGAAAGGGATGTGTTGACAGAAGCTAAGGAAGAGTGAGGCAATATGAGAACTCGACCCATTGCTGACTTTCTTTTTTATTTATTTATTTATTTATTTATTTTTAAACCTTTATAGTTTATTGTCAGGTTGGTTTCCATATAACACCCAGTGCCCTTCCCCACAAGTGACCTCCACCAAGACCATCACCCCCCTTTACCTTTCCCCCTTCCCCTTCCCCCCTCAGTTTGTTTTC
>CM053574.1:108567581-108577765 GCA_028646485.1 Cryptoprocta ferox | reverse complement strand
ACTGCCTTTGCTGCGTCCCAGAGAGTTTGGATCCATTGCTGACTTTCATAGAGAAAAGGGGCCACACACCAAATCCAGGAATCCTCTAAATGCTAAAAGAGATTCTTCTTAGAGGAGATTAAGGTTGCTAACAAACTGACCTTAAAATAGGGTATCTTGGATTATTCAGATGGTCCAGTGTAATTACAAGGGGCCTAGTGAAATGGAGTTCAGAAAGTTGAAGTGAGAGAGAGAGAGAGAAAGGAGAAGGGGAGCAAAAGTCCATGAGGAGAGAGGACGCTCCTTGATGGTTTGGCTGTGGAGGAGGAGGCAGCTAACAACAGGAACTGCAGGTGATCCAGGGAAGAAAGTAGAATGTGCAAGGAGATGGATTCTCCCCTAGAACGTCCAGATGGCATGGACTCGGGCCAACACCTTGATTTTAGCCCAATACCATCTGTATTTAATTGTCAAAAGCCTCAAGAACGGTAAGATAATAAATTTCTGTTGTTTGAACCCACTAAATTTGTGAAATTTTATCCCAGCCATGAGAGAAAACTAAAACAAGTCTAGGTTTTTCTAACAGTTTTTAAACTAAGAAAATCCACAATTAGAATAAGATGCAGTACTTGCCCTAAAGCTTTTAATAAAGAAAGATCAAACTGTAATGATGAATATTGGGATGTGTAGGCTATAATTAGAGACAAGGATCATTTTCCTAAAACGTTTTTAATTTATACTTATTTGAAGCAGTGATATCAGTATTGGTAATAGTCTTTCCCAAAACTCACGGCAAAAAACCTGATGTACTGACCCTGATGGAAAACTTATTTAAAAAAACAAAAACAAATCAACAAAACCAAAACAACAAGAAAAACAAAACAAATAAAAAATATAACCATGGGCTCACTCTCCAGTAGCATAGAATCATAATCTGAGGATATTTTCAGACCACAGATAGCTCAGGTCACATGTTAAAAAACAAAAAAATACAACAAAAACACAGAGAAAAAGCACTGTGAATACTAGATGTTATAAAAGGAGTCACTGTGGTCCTTAAGACACTACTGTTTGTGTGGGCCCAATATAGTGAACCGTACGATGCTTTTCCATGAAAACAAGCATGCCACTGATGAATAAGTTCAAATAATGAATAAAACAAATTATGCAGTTAAAGATATTGAAATGTTCTGTTGTCCAGACATTAGAGGAATACACACCATAGAAAGTTAAGAATAAATGGATAATCAGACTTTTAAAAATATATCCTTTGGAAAAATTAGGGAATTTGTAAAGAGTTTACTGACTACAGTGAAAAGAACAATTCACTAAATAACTTTAGTATCACACACTACTTTCAGATCTACTTAAGCAAGAAGCCAATATTTTATAAAGTAAACTGGAGAGAAATAAAGCATTCTGAAGGAACAAATGTAAATATAACTTACTCTCAAGACTATTCGAGCAAATCAAACATCCCTGCAGAGGCTGCAGAAACAGGACCTACCCTGAATACCCTGGCTATAAATGAAAGCCCAGGGACTCCTTAATGAGCTTCCACTTTTTTTCTGCTGGTTTTTTATATAGCATTTATCACCATTAATTACTATTATTATGTATGAAGTTTATTAGTTGTCTCTTTCCCCTGGGACATAAGCTCCATGAAGTCAAGGAGGTTTCTTCTATTTTGTTAACTAATGGATCATGAAATATCCACAACAGGTTTTGATAAATAACAATTTCTCAATAAATATTTTACATAAAGTGAATGAAAACCATGTAGGGTAGAGATGTTTAAAATTGACTACTGATAAGTCAACAAAAAAATCAACATGAAACTGTAATTCTCAACCAAATCTTTTGTTTGTTTCTATAGACCTCTCAGTTAAAAAATTTACAAAATACTTAATGAATGGATATGATAATATCTGAGTATTCAAATCAATATTCTAGTGCTTAGAAAGCTCAAAGCCAGATAAGGATACAATTACATATTTACAAATATTTACAATTTAAGTTTGCATTTGTATAAAATAATCAGAATTTATGACAAACAAGTATGAACAGAAACTTACAAGCTTTATTTTAAAAAGCCATAAACTTTGTATACTATTTTCTCCTTCAAAGTAAAATTACGTTACTTTTTTTTAACCATTGAATGAATGTGTTATAGCTTTCATTTCAAGCTTTATGTACAGCAATCCCACTAACTGAACATTTTTCTTCCTCCAATTAATTATTTAGATTCCTCCCTTCTTTAATGCCCTGGAAATTTATGTCACAGAGGAGTCACGAATAGTTTATTCCTTAGATTACCCTAACATCCACTCAGCATTTTTCCAGTACTCAATTTAAACATAAATTCTATATTTAAAAATGTCTTCTCTACTAACTTAATTGGAATGAATTTTACCTCTATTAATGGATTAAAACTCCTTCATGGTACAGACATAATTGTTCTGCCTCTCTTTAGTTTGTAGACTTCAATGCACATACTACCTGCTTAATATTCATCTTATGATGGCTGGTAATTGGGACTGGCAACCAGATTTGCAGAAGCTTAATAATGGTTGACACGTAATATTTTTTCATCTTTACTGAAGTATAATTACAAACAACATTTTAAGATATTTAAAGTGAACTTCACAATGATATTTGTATACACTGTGAAAGGATTCTTCCCTTCTAATTAATTAACACATCCATCCGCCACCTCCTGTGTGTGTGTGTGTGTGTGTGTGTGTGTGTGTGTGTGTAGATGAGACTTTAAGTCCTACTCTCTTGGCAAATTTCAATTACACAGTACAGTGTTATCAACTATAGTCACCATGTTATATATTAGATCCTCAGACCTTATACATCTTTTGTTTGTTTTGGTTCCAAGCAGTTAACTATTTGTCTTAAAGTATACAGAGTCATGATGTCTATTAAAATAAAAGATGTTGCAAAATAGTATTGCTAAATCATAAGTTCTTAAGCTTTAAGGTCTACCGTTGCCCCCATGATTATTTACCCCCACATAATTCCACTTGACTCTGGCTTTTCTTCTTATAGTTTATGCTTGTTTAGGATGTTCAGTAAGCCTTCCTAAAGGGATAGAGCATGGACATTGAGTCCTGGAATCAAATTGTGGTTGAGCTGCTTAGTAGATATGTAACACCGTGCAACTGATTTAATTTTGTCAAAGAGAAATAAAGCCAGGTATGAGTTAGTGGGAAGGACACATCTTAATCAGTAAGATATAATTGCAATAGGGAAGTGGGTCTAGCTTGAAGTGAACTCAACCTCAATTAGTACCGTGATGACTGGGTGTTTTAAAGGGAAACTAAATGAGTAGGGACAGGGGCAGAGGGGCTTGGTTAGGGAATTGAAAAATTACAAAGGTGGGTAAGTGTAATTGCCAATTAGGACAGCTGTACACAGACTGGGAGATAGAGGCCCTATCATTTCTGATGATGACATTTCAAAGTTATGGCTCCTTTCCTTGAGAAAGACACACCCAGTTTGCAGAGATACATATAAGTCTCAAATTGACAGAGAAAGGAATCCTTTCTAGTAAATGATCAAGAAAGGGTGGTAGAAGTCTATCCTCAGACATTAGCTATAACAAATAGTAGATTCTTTTGACAGCCTTAAGAACATAAGGGAGGCTAGGGTCATTCTATGGATGCTGCCTTGAGCTACTAGAAGCTATGTTAAAGGGACACCTACATGGCTCAGTTAAGTGCCCAACTCTTGATTTTGGCTCAGGTCATGATCTCACAGTTTGTGAGCTCTAGACCCTCATCCAGCTCTGCACTGTCAGAGTGGAGTCTGCTTCAGATTCTCTCTCATTCTCTCTCTCTCTCCCTCTCCCTCTTTCTCACTGCCCCTACACCACTTGTGCATTCTCTTCTCTTCTCTCTCTCTCTCAAAATAAATAAACAAAAAAAAAAAAAAAAAAAGAAACTACGTAAAGTCTTTTAACTTGGGAGGGGAATGGATGAAATCATTTATGCTGAATCTGTGAGTTTTATAGGCCAAGTTTGAGGTCCAGTATCGAAGGATCAGGAGAGTCTGGCTACAATTTGGTCAAGGCAAGAATCTTCATCAATTCCTATTGTTGGAATAACTTTCTAGGCCCAAGAAGGAGCTACTCCTACCTGGGATGCCACATCAGCAAACAAAAACGTAGACATCTTTCTTATCCCTGCAAATGTTCCACTTGACCAGAAATGCAGTATATTCTAAATCAGTCCCCAAATACCAAGCCAACTCTTTACTTATTTCCTTGTTTTTTTTCCTCAGCCCAAACAACGCTGACTATGTGACCCCAGCCTATCAGACATTTTATATTTTTTTCTTCCTTGTTCTTTATTATTTACCCTATCAAAAGCTTCTTAAGTCCTTACCCATTTTGCAGTTCTCCCAATTGAGACTATATACTTTATTAAGTGTTAAATAAAGTTTGTATCATCTAAATAGCTTTCTTTAATCATTTTAACACCACCTAGAAAGTGGCAGTGTATTTATTTTCCTACTTCATAAAAGGAAAATACCCATTTAATCTGCCCCTTTTACTCTTGTTTTGAATGCAGTTCTCTGAGAATGTAATGCTGGAGCCACAGCAAATATTTTGAGACCATGAGGAAACAAATTAAAGGATGAAAAGCCAACCTCCATTAAAAACCATAGAACTGTGGAAAGTCAGAAAGAGGCTTGAATTTGATTACATCACTGAAACATGAGTCCAAATCTAGAACCATCTATTTCCTGTCCCCCTTTTCTTCTCTATAAACTTTTATTATTTGAAAAGTTTTAGGTTTACTGAAAAGTTGCAAATGTAGTACTGAGAATTATTACATACAAGTCATCAAATTACCTTTATTAACACCTTACTACTATTGTACATGTGCCACAAGTAAGAAGTAAATAGTAGAACAATATTATCTAAGCACCACACTTTATTTGGATTTCACTAGTTCTTTCCCCTAATATCCTTTTTACTATTACAGGATTCTGTAAAGTAACTGTAAAGTTACTTCCTCCCCACCTTTCCATATTATACTCTTTGGAAACAAGTCATAACCAAGTCATAAGCACACCTCATAACCAAGGTAAGAGTGGGTGGGACAGAATTTTAGCTCCACTTCCTGGAAGGAGGAACACTTATATAAATGATTAAGAATTCTCCTCTAAGGCTGGTCCTTGGACATCTAAGCCAGAGGGTGAAGTGGGGTGGGGCTAGTCCAACAAAGAGCGGGGACAGGTCCCTGGTCTGAAGAGGGAGGGATAGGGAGGGCTCCAGGCATAGTCTGCAGGTAGAGGGGCCAGTCCTGGTAGGCTTGAGGGTGAGGCAGAGACTGGAGGACAAGGGTCTGGGTGGGGATCTACTCTAGGGGCTGAGCCTGAAACTCCAGCCCTAGGAGGTTCTTCACTTCAACTATGGAAGTAAAGACTTCTATAAGGCTGCTCTTTAGAGCACAGGCTCTGAGGGCCTGAGGGCCACCGGTTTTCTTACCCCTGACAGGGGGTTGAGGGTACTTTACCCCAGCAGAGCCAGGTTTGGCACCCGAAGCACACCCAGGAAACCTTATACTGGGAGGAAGTAACCCACAGGGAAGAAGGCTCTGTGCTGAGACTAAGGACTTGGGTTAGTGCAGATTCTGGGCAGGCCTGCACACACTCAGCCTCTCCCTCTCCCAATGTGCTAACTTCTTTAACTGACTTTCATCCAGGGTTCTGTTTTGAGTTTCCACCTGCCATGGGACTACTACCACTGCCCTTTATTCATCTTAAAGTTGCAATTACCTTTTTACCAACCTTTCCCATTCTTTCACCTCCAGCTCCTGACTACAACTTTTCTACTGGTTCTATGAGTTTGACATTTTCTTTAAATTCCATATATAAGTGAGACCATGAAGTCTTCTCTGTCTGGCTTATTTCAGTTAGCATAATGACCTTAAGGTCCATCCATGTTGTTTAAATTTTAGGATTTTCTTGTTTTGTTATGGATGAATACAAAACTGTATATTCCCACATCTTCTTTATGCAGTCATCCACTGATAAACACACAGGCTGTTTCCATGTCTTGGCTATTGTAAATAGAGAACATGCGACTGCAGATATTTCTTGGACATACTTATTTTGTTTCCTTTAGGTATACACCCTGACATGGATCATATAGTATTCCTATTTTTAATTTTTTAGGGACCTGTGTACTGTTTTCCAGAGTGGCTGCACCAATTTACATTCCCACCAACAGTGCACAAGGGTTTGCTTTTCTCCATGTACTCACAAACACCTGTTATCTCTTGTCTCTTTGATTACAGCCATTTGTATTTCCCTGATCATAGTGATGATGAGCACCTTTAAATGTATCTGCTAGCCATTTGTATGTCTTCTTTGGGAAAATGTCTATCCAGTTCCTCTGCCCACTTTTTAAATGGATTATTTGGAGGTTTATATATATATATATATATATATATATATATATATATATATATATATATTGATTTGTGTGAGTTCTGTATATATTTTGGATATTAAACCCTTATTATATATATCATTTGCAAATATTTACTCCCATTTTATGGGCTGCCTTTTCACTTTATTGATGATATCCTTTGCCATGCAGAAACTTTTAGTTTGATGTAGTCCCACTTGTTTATTTTTACTTTTGTTGTCTTTTGGGTTCAAATTTAAAAAAAAAATCAATGCCATGATCTATGCCAAGGAGTTGTTTCCTTCTAGGAGTTTTACAGTTTCGGGTCTTAAATTTCAGTCTTTACTTTGAATTGATTTCTGTGTATGGAGTAAAGCAGAGTTTCAGTTTCATTCTTGTGCATGCAGCTGTCCAATTATCCCAACACTATGTATTTCCCCGTTGTATATTCCTGGCTCCTTTGTGGGAAATTGAGATGTATGACTGGGTTTATTTCTGGGCTCTCTATTCTGTTCCATTGGTCTGTATGTCTGTTGTTATATAAGTACCATGCTTTTAAAATTACTGTAGCTTTGTAATATATTTTGAAATTTGGGAGTGTGATGCCTCTAGCTTTGTTCCTCTCTCTCAGGACTGTTTTGGCTATTTGGAGTCTTTTGTGACTCCATACAGATTTTTTTTTTTTTGCCATTTTCTTTTAAAAATGCCACCAGGATTTTGACAAGGATTACACTGAATCTGTAGCTGGCTTTGTGTTATATGGACATTTTAACAGTATTAATTCTTCTAATCCATGAGCACAGAATATCTTTCCATTTGTTTGTGTTTTCTTCAATTTATTTCATCAGTGTACTACAGTTGTCAGGGTACAGGTCTTTTATTTCCTTGGTTAAATTCATTCCTAAGAATTGTATTCTTCTTGATGCATTTGTAAACAGGAATGTGTATCACATATACTGATACATAATACATGTGTATCACATATATTGATTTGTAGATATTGTACCATTCTTGAATCTTTGGAATAAATCTCATTTGATCATGGTGTATGATCCTTTATTGTTTAATTTGGTTTGCGAATATTTTGTTGAGTGCTTTTGCATTTATATCCTTCAAGGACACTGGCCTGTAATTTTCTTTTCTTGTAGTGTCCTCACCTAGTTTTAATATAAGGGTAATGATGGCTTTGCGAAATGAGTTTGGAAGTGGTCGCTTTTCTTTTTTCTTTTTTCAGAAGAGTTTAAGAAGGATTGGTATTAATTCTTCTTTAATGTTTGGTAGAACTCACCAGGAAAGCCATCTTGTCCTGGACTTTTATTTTTTGGGAGGTTTTTCATTACTGATTCAATCTCCTTACTAGTAATCAGTCTGTTCAGATTTTCTAATTTTCATGACTCATTCTTGGTAGTTTGTATGATTCTGAGAGTCTATCCATTTCTTCTAGGTTGTCCAGTTTGTTGGCATATAATTGTTCATGGCACTCTCATGATCCTTTGTACTTGTGTGGTATCAGTTGTAATGTCTCCTTTTTTATTTCTAATTTCATTAATTTTTGTCTTTTTTTCTTGATGAGTCTAGCAAAAGATTTGTCTATTTTGCTTCTCTTTTCAAACTGTAATATTGTATACATGATTTCTGAAATGGAGCTTACAAGTTATTACCATTTAGACTGAGGTAAAGGGTTGGGGCTCTTGGGTGGCTTAGTCAGTTAAGTGTCTGACTTTGGCTCAGGCCAAAATCCCACGGTTTGTGACTTTGAGTCCCTGCGTCAGGTGCTGTGCTGACTGCTCAGACCCTGGAGTCTGCTTAAGATTCTGTGTCTCCCTCTCTCTGCCTCTCCCCCACTCATACTCTGTCTCTCTCTCTCTCTCTCTCTCTCTCTCTCAAAAGTAAATCAAACATTAAAATTTTTTAAAAGGCTTTATGTTTTATCCTTTAAATCTTGCTTCAGATAACGCTCTTCTGAGGGCTCATGGACACACAAGAACCATTAAGAGTTACAGAAACATTCTGAGCTCATAGGTAAACACAGGTGAGGGCCCACAGTCACTCAGTAAGTAATAGTACATAGTGAATATGAATAAAACATTCTATGGTTTGTTTCAGGTTATTTTTCAAGTACTATATAAGTTTATGTAATTCATTTTATATTTGTGTGAAATGGGAAAATGAATGATATAGCAAGTGATTATTATACCTTCTAAAAAGTTCTTATATCAACAACACTGCCATTTTATATTTAGATTAATTTCCTCATGTAATTTGATTTTTGGTACACAATTATGTTAACCAATTTGCCTTTTATAATTCCTATGGGATTATCTCATTTCTGGCACTGAAGTTTGTATTTTATTCCATTTGTTTTATCAGAAACTATTTTTCTATCTATTTGTCTCTTTTTCTATCATCTATCTATCTAAAACTGGCAAACTTATTTACTTATTTACGTATTTAATGCAATACTTCCAGAGTTATAAGTATCCATCATTACTTAATAATGCTTTTATAATCTCTTCATGGGGAATCTTCAATGCAACCACATTACTAAAGTTTATGCTAAGTTCCTTCTAACTCTCTGGGATTTACCATTCCCACACAAAATGATGTTTGATTCATTGGTGCAGTGTTTCAACATGCTTGCAACTCTTAAGTTATCTGCTCAGGTTGAACGAAAATAAAATTTGTTTGAGATTACCATCACTCTGTGTAGATCTTTTTCTATTGTTATTATGCCAGAGAGTTATTTCAATGTCCATATCCATCTTCTCTTTTTACTAGTCTTTGAGTAAGTGTCCTGCTGTCTCTTTCTCATGAGTTTAACAACTCTCGTTGTTTTCTATATCAAACTATGTTCCTTATAGTTATTGAATATATTACAAAGAAAAATACACAGTGGTATGTAAGCATATTTGTGCATTTTGTGAAAATAGCAAACAAGTTAACAGTAGTCAGACCAGATTGTTCTTACTAATATATCACCTTTCAATGCTATTCATCTTATGGTATAGGTAAAATTCATTTTTAAATTTCCCAGTTAGAAGAACAATCCAGCCCATGAGCAAAAGGACTACATTGGTGTAATATGTTCTGACACAGTAACAGGAAATCAGAATGAACTGCAGGCTCTTGACAGCAGAGCAGCATTTATTCCTTAGGATGTGAGAGAAGTGATTATCTGCCTACCAGTGGGCTGAAGTCCACACCCAGGCCACTCTGGTACTCTGACTAACTTTAGCTAATCCTTCACCCAGGGGAGACTTTCGATGCTGGACAGTTTTACTATGACAAACAAATCTGGTTACCGAATGATCAGAAGCTAAAGTAACATATTTCCTGAATACTGTAAGATTTTTCCTTCATTAGAGGCTGACATTATCAGGAACTTTCCAGAACGCTCGGTGGAAAGCGGAGGAGCGGCGGCTGCCCAAGCTACGCCCAGCAACGCGCTGCTTCCCACTCCCCCACACCGGCCTCGGCCCGCTCACCGGCTGTAGAAAATGGTGAAAGAAACTACTTACTATGATGTTTTGGGGGTGAAACCCAATGCCACCCAGGAAGAACTGAAAAAGGCTTACAGGAAAGTGGCTTTGAAGTACTACCCTGACAAGAATCCAAATGAAGGAGAGAAGTTTAAACAGATTTCTCAAGCTTATGAAGTGCTCTCTGATGCAAAGAAAAGGGAATTATATGACAAAGGAGGAGAACAGGCAATTAAAGAAGGTGGAGCAGGTGGTGGTTTTGGCTCCCCCATGGACATCTTTGATATGTTTTTTGGAGGAGG
>CM053574.1:108451684-108561900 GCA_028646485.1 Cryptoprocta ferox | reverse complement strand
AAATCAGGATGTGAAACAGTATATACTCCCTAACACCAATTACTAAGAAAAATGACAAATATCATAGGATTTCATTTATATGTAGAATATAAAAAAGAAAACAAATGACCAAACAAACAAACAAACAAAAGCCTCTTAAATACAAAGAACTGGTGATTGCCATAGGGAAGGTGGGTGGATGAAATAGATAAAGGGATTAGAGGTACAGAATTCCAGTTATAAAATAAGTTGTGGAGATGAAAAGTATAGCATAGGGAATATAGTATATAATATTGTAATAAAATTGCGTGATGACAGATGGTGACTATACTTATTGTGGTCAACAGTGAATAATGTATAGAATTGTTGAATCAATACTGTATTCCTAAAACTAATATATCATTGTATATTAATTATACTTCAGCAATAAAATATATGTGCATAAGAAAAAAAACAATTTTTCTGGATATTCATACAATCTTAAATCATTATAAGAAAAAACAGATATTACTGATCTACATTGGCAAAGGAGCAACCATTTGCTTATTTTTCTATAGTTTATTAATGAAATACCATATGCGAGTTCTAGTTCTGTGATCCATTTCATCTCATTCTATTTATGTACATTTACTAGGTAAATGACTGAGGGACTCGTAGATGACTGGGAACAAGTTAACCCCTTTTCTTAAAAAATATATATTTATTTTGAGAGAGAGAGAGAGACCAAGCAGTGGAGGGGAAGAGAGAGAGGGAGAGAGAGAATCCCAAACAGGCTCTGTGCTGTCAGCACAAAGCCACATGTAGGACTTCAACCCATGAACTGTACGACCTGAGCCTAAACCAAGAGTCAAAGGCTCAACACTCTGTACCATCCAGGTGCCCCAAGTCAATCCTTTTAGAAGGAGAGAAAAGAAGGAAAATAAAAAGTCTGAGGTACAATCTGATTTTTTTTTTAATTTTAGAGAGAGAGAATGCAAGGTGGGTGGTGAGAGTGGGAGGGAGAGAAAGACACAGAGAGAGAAAGAGAGAGAGAGGGAGAGAGAGAAGGAGAGAGAGAGAGAGTCTTAAGCAGGCTTCACGCTGAATGCAGAGCCTGACACAGGCTCATCCCAGGACCCTGGGATCATGCCCTGGGCAGAAATCAGAAGTCATATGCTTAACTGACTGAGCTACCCAGGTACCACCAACCTAAAATTTTAGAGTTGTGTTTAATAAAATGTGCTCTTGCAATAATATATGTTCATTAAAACTCCTTCTTCTCTACTCCTTAATCCCACTGATCAAGAAAAGTGGTTCTAATTGTTTTTAATGTTCATTATTTATTCTTGAGAGAGTTACAGAGACAGAGAACGAGTGAGGGAGGGGCAAAGAGAGAGGGAGACACAGAATCTGAAGCAGGCTCCAGGCTCTCTGCTGTTAGTACAGAGCCCGATGTGGAGCTCCAGCTTGTGAACCATGAGACATGACCTGAGCTGAAGTTGGACACTCAACCGACTGAGCCATCCAGGCACCCCAGTTCTGATTTTATATAATCTATAAATTGGGCTTAACCAGGAGAAATTAAATTGGCAAAAATAGTGTTCCCATATTTTAATCATGTTTGAAAACTATAGTCTATAAAAATTGCGGAATTTTGCCATAAGATAGCTTAGCAGTCAGATTTGGTCCTTGCAGAGCCAATGCAAACATTTGTTTATATACTGTGCAATGAGAGCAATAAACCCTGTAGTTGCTGTGTATGGCTAATCGTATCCTTGTTATCAAATTGCATATAGAAGAGTAGCAACAGTATTTATTTGCTTTACAAAGAATCCAGTTCTCAATTTTACTTGTCAGTTTGTGTATATTTTAATTCTCTTCATCTGTTATTTTGTCATTTGTCAGGCAAATATATGTACAAAGAAAAATGTTATGTTGATACATATTTTATCACTGCCCAATATAACAGCTTTTTAAATATCTGAGAAATATAGTCCATTTTGATACAAATATTTTAGACATTGGTATCCAAAAATAATCAAACACATTAAATTCTTGACAGATTATCAATTACTTGGGCTCATCTTCCACCTAGTAAAATATTTGTAGCAAGAAAATATTTCTATATTTTATATAATAAGTGCTTTCCAATTTTCCACTCTGCTTTAATTACCCCTTTGAAGATAAGAGCTTTCAGAGAGTGCTTGACTTAGAGTAAAACACATCAAGGGTAATGGAACCACAAAGATGGCTGAGGTTAAACCACAAACACATTACAGGTTTAATTACATGGAAGTCTGAAGGTATAATGCAAATCAGGGTATTACACAATAAAATTGAGATGAAGACTAGTAATCAAAAACCCAGATTGCAGCATTATCCTAAATTTTATTCTTTCATTGTGCCTCCATCTAAAACACATCCCATGTCTCCATACCCTCTTTCATTCATCATCCTGAAATCTAGCATCATCAAATGCCACCATGTTTCCCCACCATAAAAAGACATTAGTTTTCTTGTAATCTCCATTTCTATTACTTCTTTCCACTTAATGTCCACTTTTCATTTTCTCATTGTACTTTCCCCCACTATGTGACTATGTGAACCTACCTATATTCACACGTGTTCATATGTTCAGTTTTGCAAGTGATACATATGAAAAAATACAACTTCAATCATTTACACATATTTATATTGAAAAATGAAATACCGAGAAAATAGCCTACACTCTGACTGCAAAAATATATTGAACAGAGGGAAAATGACACTCAGTGCCTCTCAAGAAATAGACTTTAGGAAAAGAAGAATAATATATATAACTTCCTAGGAATGAAGTCTATCACAGAAGTGTAAAAGAGATTTGAGAATGAGGCCTGTTAAGTCACTTAGGACTAAGTCCCATGTGACCTGAATATTAAGAGTCACAGGAATAAAAGAATCAGAATTATCAGCTTTTAGGTCATGTGTGTGTATGTGTAATAATGTAATACAAATTTAGTGCCAGAATATATAATTATAATTAGAAAGTACAGATCAGAAATTCTAGCATTGATCCAGTCTTTCCTAAAACATTTTCACTAAATTCACATATATTTCTAATTAATCTATATGAATTGGAGGGAATTGTGAAACTTTTTAGGTTACCTTAAATTTCTATACATTCTGAAAACTCTAATTTAAGACATAACTGATTACACTATTAATACCCTGCATATACTAAACTTATATAGCAGTTTTAATATAACCAAAAGCATTGCATTTCTTCCTTAAGTTCTATACTGAGGAGCTGTAATTTGCTGATATATATCACATGGAAATACCCCCCAAAAAGTAGTTCCTGTATAAGCTCTGCAAATATTTTATCAATAAGTATTGTACTGAGTTTTATTCTTTAGTAACATCAAATATTTGGATCTAGGCAAATTATATACATGAACATAAAATAGATATAGAGGAAAGAGAAAAAACTGAGAGGTAAAAAGTGGAAGAAAGCATCATGGCCTTGAAGTCAGAAGAGAAATGAGGACAATTTAAGTCAGAACAAGAAAAAGGATTGGAATGGACATTTGGAAGGGTACCAAGATAAAAGCTAAGACTAGGCATAGAAAGGGAATGCGGCTGGAATGAGAAAGAGGTTTTTGTGCCAGAAGGAAAGCAGATATTGGGTTCTGAGCCAGATCAGGCTGTGAGGGTGGTGGCGACTGTGACAGGATTGAGTTATGGCTGGAAGGGGTAACAGAATGTGCCTGGCCAGGAGCAGACTTTGGACAAAACAGCAGCATGTGAAGTGAGAGGAATGTGTTCAGAGCTGTTGGAGGTTATGGTTATTTAATCATAACTTTGTTCCTTCTGCTGCCAGAAGACTGATGGAACTCCCTCCCACAGAGGTCAAACAAATGGTTTTCTCAACTCACTTAGTCAATTACCCACCCTGTGAATAGAAGGTCAGGATGCTGACTAACCACAATTTAAGACAAATGAGATGCATTAAATGTGCAGTTACTCACAAGGTTCTTATGACCTAACCATTTTAGGGATTTAGATATTCTTTGCTAAAATCAGACTAACAGTGTGATTAGTATGTTAAAATAATTGTTTGAATATTCTTACATCCTTGCTAAGGATATTACAGAAACTACCAAGAAATGCATAAACTACTAAATGATAAACACTTTAAGGAGATCAAATAGTTCATTATTAACATACCTTAATAGAAATAGTTAACTAGTGTTTGAGTCACAAAGATGTAAAACTGAATCCCAGATCTGTTATTTATTATTTGAATTGAAAACTTAGCCATTGTCGCAGAGCCTCAGTGTTCTATTAATATTTAAATATTAATATGAACCCCACATGGTGTGTGTAATGACAAATTGTGACCAAATATGGCTTAGCATAATACCTGGCCCACATAATAAACATTAGTTACAGAAAATATTTGATAAAATCTCCTCATACGCACTCTCTTCCTAAAGCTCTCAAATTTTCCCACTTTTACCAAACACATTTTCTCTCTTTCTTTTCTTTTTTAAAATTTGAGTAGAGTTAACACAACACTGCATTAGTTTCAGGTGTACAACTTAGTGACTTGACAAGTTTATGCATTATGCTATGTTCATTACAAGTATAGCTATTATAATAACATTGACTTATATTCCTTATGCTGTGACTTCTCTTCCTGTGACTTATTCATTCCATAACTGAAAGCCCCAAACACATTTTCTTTAACAATAAACCCACCTTTCTTAAAAATTACCACCTTCTCCTGAATATAATAGACCTCTTTATTCTGCTGTTCAAAATAAGACACAATCAAACAGTGGTGCTTACTGGTGAGTAAAGAACTGCTTCCTTCACAAGTGTTTTCAACTCATGCTTGTGGCATTTTCTTACACAGGTCCCCTCTTCTGGAGCTACTCATCATTCCTGTTTTCTGTAATTCTTTTTTTTTTTAAGTTATTTTGAGAGAGAGAGCATGAGTGGGGTAGGGGCAGAGAGAGAGGAAGAAAGAATGTAAAGCAGGCTCCGTGCTGACACAGTGCAGAGCTGGACACAGGGCTCAAACTCATGAACTCTGAGAGTGTGACCTAAGCTTAAATCAAGACTTGGATGCTTAACCAACTGAACCACTCAGGTGCTCGTGTTTTCTGTGATTCTAATATGATATAGCTTTCTAGTGTAAAAGCAAATAATACTGTCTTTCTCACCATAGTTGATAGGTCTTATATTCAATAGCCCTTTATATTTAGTACTTCACTGATATGCATTATGCTTTGTACTATACCTCATTTTGCTTGTCTCCCTAAATATCATATAAAAATCTTAATGAAATGTATCCAGTCTTATACATCTTTGTATCATCCATTGAGAAGAACAGTGACTTATCAGTGTGGGGGAGGCCAACTTTTCCCTCTACCGTCTTAGGGTTTTTGCTGGGTCTGAGAATGAAATTGAAATAAAACAGATTAACAGAAGAAAAACAAGGAAATTTATGTAAATTTTATGTGACAAGGGAAACTTTGTAAGGAATGAAGACCCAAGGTGAAGTCTACAAGCTTTTACATTATGTTGAACAAAGTGAGGCAATTGTAGAAAAGTAACTGAATTAGCTGAAGAAACTAAAGGAAAATAAGAATTATTTTAACAAGTTCTATTTGTACAGGATTTTCTTGGTCTCAACTTCTTCTCCTTAATAAGTTACTTTCCTTCTGGTATAGGGAGGCCATTTTTCACATGGGAATTTCATCTCCTGTGTTTAAGAAACAGAAGGAAAGCTAAAGTGTTTTTCTTGCATTTATTGTTTTTCAAGTGCCTTTAACTCAAAACAGTAAACATACCAGAGCAGGATATTTGGGGGTGGTGTATTCTGCAACCTTTCACGTGTAAAGTAAATCTAATAAAAATTGAATGATTGTTTAATTTGAGAAGTATATATTATAGGATTGTAGCACCACAAATTCCTCTTTAATTTTGAAGTCCTCTGCTGAGTGAAGAAAATACAAAACAAATACTATTCAGACATTATTGTTAGTTGAGGTGGTCTCCATGATATCAGTACAACTCTCCTTGGTCAAAGCTAGACTATATTAGCTCTGTATCCTTTCTAGATCTTGTTGACAATGAATCTACAAAGACTGAGAGGAAGGAAAAAAAAAGCTTATTGAAATATATCAAATCTACTTATATCATTATTGACAAATATGTCAGTCCAAAAAACCCAAATCTTTTTGTTTCTTACCTCCTTGTTCTTGAATCTCAGGGGATACTTGCATAAGTTATACAAGAACAGGTGGTTAAAATAAAGAAGAAAATGCAGGTAAATGGAATCAGTTGACCTGCAAGAAGTATCAAGATAGCTTTCCAAGCTTAGCGTTCTCAAGTTTAGGCCAATGCTACATAACCTCTATGTGTCCCAAGACTCCCAACATACAGGGTACCATTTGCTCAAGAGTGAGATGAGGGAGATGGATGATTCTCTACTATAATGGTACCTACCAGAAAATGGAAGAGGAAATAAGATGTGTCTATCTGATCTTTAAGATAATTACCTATGAGGGGCACCTGGGTGGCTCAGTCAGTTAAGCATCCAACTTTGGCTCAGGTCATTATCTCGCAGTTTGTGAGTTTGAGCCCTGCATCAGGCTTTGTGCTGACAGCTCAGAGCCTGGCGCCTGTTTCAGATTCTGTGTCTCCCTCTGTCTCTGCCCCTCCCCCACTGGCACTCTGTCTTTCTCTCTCAAATATAAAGATTAAAAAAAATTATCTATGAGATAACAGATTATTCAATGGCCAACAATTACATGGCAACTCATATTCCAACACAAAAATCAGATATGAGAATAGAATTCGTGGTGAGAATATTCTGCTCCATAAGAGAAGGTAAAAGTATTAATCCACTATTTAGTACTTCACTTGATAGCTCTACTGAAATTCCTATAAATCCTCAGATTATTTCTCTTAGGAAAACTTTCATAGTCTTACAGAATTTTCCCAGTCTGAACTCATAATCTACCATACTCTCAAGTGCACATTCAAAATATGATGGTTCAAAGTAGTTTTTGTTTTCTTCCTTCTGCAAGAACATATTTTCTGAAATTTTCTGCAATAACAGTGTATGTCATGTCATTTGAAAACAGATTTATCAATAATTTGAGCTGACTGTATTCCTATGTTGCAAACTCTGGGTCTGGAGTTCTCTCTTGTCCAGCAAGAGAGCAGGACGGACACAGGATTAAAATGTGAGAGAGGCTAATGCCCTGGAGGAGACACCTTAAGATCAGAAGGCTTACAAGAGTGATGGACTAATAAAAAGAAAAAAAGTGAAAGAAGAGTGATGGACTTGCACAAAGAGACAATAAATAAATAAATAAATAAATAAATAAATAAATAAAATAAACCTTGAACATTAACTCATGGGCATGAGGGAAAGGGTGTTTTGAAGATACGCAGTGTTAGGGGTTTGGGTCAATATAAAACAAAATCCTAGTACTGGGCAGAAGGTTGTTTATAGCAGACATGAAGCCCCACCTCTGTTTACCTAAACTGGCCTAGGGGACATGAAAAACAGCATGCTACCTCAGGGTCAACAAGGCACATTTCTTTTGCTAATTAGCTCCCTTCTGGGGAACTTCACCCTGCTGTGGTCTATAGCCCTGTTTACCTATTATCTATTTTGGTCCTTCCTTCTTGTGAAAGCAGTTTTCTACTATTGTATTAAGTAGGGGAGGCATTTCCACCCTGAATACCTAATCTTGTTTACCTTATTTTTGATGCTTTCATCCTGAGGCTTTGCTATTCCTGTATCTTCATCTTATATGGGGCCTTTGCTGGTTTACCTATCTTATTTACCTTACCTAATCTTGTTTACCCAATCTTGTTTACCCAAACTTGGGTGTGTTCATCCTGTGGCTTTCTAATTTTTTATGCCTTGTTAACCCATCAGTGCAAGCTCAGGGGAATTCCTAAACTTATTCCCCACATTCCTAAATCTTAAACATCAAACAAACACATTTGCTTCTTCATGAAGGCCCATACATTGAGATCAGGAAAAACAATCATCCTTTTGGGAACATTCCAGTGGCTGCATGATGATAAGGAACAAATTCCTAAGCATAAATGCTGAACACATGGAGAAAAACCACCTCAGGCACTGGTAAGCTGAGGAGAAATCACAGACTCCTCGTTGATCTTTTTCTGTCATAGCTTCTATTGTTTATATTCCTGAACTATATTCCATTTTATATTCTTAATCTATGCTATTTTTCAAACTATAAATTAACAGACCCTCGGAGTAGCTGATCCAGTCACTGTATAAAGAAGACTTAAATAGTTTTTCTTAGCTCTATTGTTTTTAAGTTTATTTATTTATTTATTTTGTGAGACAAAGAGAGACACAGTGAGGGAGGGACAGAGAGAGAGGGTGAAAGAGAATCTCAAGCAGGCTCTACAGATGCTTAACAGACTGAGCCACCGAGGTGCCCCATCTTAGCTCTGTTTTTTGTATCTTGCCAAAATTTAAAACAATGTTGGACACATAAAGGGATTATTTGATAGTGAGCAAGTTAAATAAATGCATGAAAACCATCATAGATGGCAATTCAACAGTCAGCAGTGTGAACAAAGTATAACACACATTAAGTCGGTAAACATATACGCACACAATTATTTCATATAGAGATGTGCTATGAAGAAAATAATCAGGGCCAAGAGAAGTGGGAGTAAATGGAATGGGATGGGACTTTAAGAGAATTTAGAGACTTCTCAAGAAAGATCTTTGAACAGAGACCAACTGGATGAAGAGTGACCCATATGAAGATACAAGCAGAGATGTCCAGGAAAAATACGACCACCATGCATAAGGACACCGAGGCAGAAAGGAAATTAGCATACTTGAAGGACAAAAAGGAGACTGTGGCTGAACTGTAGTTACCAAGAAGGACAATGGTCTGGGATGATGCTGTAGAAAAAGACAGCAGGTGGACCACCAAAAATAAGCAAACAAATATAGAGAAAAATAAAGGCAGAACTAGGTAGGGAAACTGGATTTTACTTTAGATGTGATGGAAAGCTACTGAGGGATTTTAAAAATGGAAGAGCTGTAATCTGGATTACCTCGAGAGAGGAGGAAGGAACAACATCCTGTTCCAATGGCAAGAGTGGTTGCACGCTAGACAGTTAGGATGTTACATTATTAACAGAGATGAAAGATTATGATTCCTTGAAACCAGTGTTTGTGGTGGAAATGTCAAGAAGTGTCTGATTTTGGATATGTTCTTTTTTTCCTCTTATTTTTATTTCATTTCAAGTTTTGACTTAAATTCCAGGTAGTTAACATATAGTGTAATATTAGTTTCAGGAGTAGAATTTAGTGAATATCGCTTATGTACAACATCCAGTGCTCATCACAAGTGCCCTCCTTAGCACCCATCACCCATTTAACCCATCTGTCTTCCCACCTCCATTCCAGCAACTGTCAGTTTGTTCTCTATAATTAAGAGTCTGTTTCTTGGTTTGCCTCTTTTTTTCCTGATGTTCCTATGTTTTGTTTCTTAACTTCCACATATGATAGAAATTATATGGTATTTGTATTTCTCCGGCTTATTTCACTTAGCATAATACACTCTAATTCCATCCATGTCCTTTTAATGGAGATATATATATATATATATATACATACACATATATATATGTAGATATAGCTGAAGATATATTCCATTATATATATTTACTTATTTATCCATTATATATATATAATCCATTGTTTAAATAAAAATGAAATAAAATAAAAATATGAAATTTTTTAACCACCACATTTACATCTTTTGCAAAAACACTTGTCATTTCTTTCCTGGAATATTCCTTTAGCCCTTGGTGCCTGTAGCTGTTTTTCAATTTAATAACTGAATGGCCCTACTAAAACTCAAATATTTTGAGGTGTGTCATTCATAATATTTCAACAGTTTCTCAATACTAAATCTTTCATTTGCATATAAAACTCATTATTTTCAGGTTTTGCTAATACTTCATGATCACGTTATCATACACACATGCCCATCCTTAGCATAACCACACACACAAACACACACACAAACGTGCACGCTCGCACGCACACACACACACACACACACACATACACACACACCTCACATTGAAACCCAGTGGAAATACAGTCAATCCTTGAACAGCCCAGGCTGTAATGGCACAGGTCCACTTACACAGATTTTTTCAATAGAGTACAGTACTATAAATGTATTTTTTTCTTCTGTGTGATTTTAATAACATTTTCTTTTCTTCTAGTTTATTTTATTATAAGAATATGGTATATAATACCTACAACATACAAAAAAAGTGTTAATGGACTATTTATGCTGTCAGTATGGCTTTGGTTGACAGAGAGTATTACTTGTCGAACTTTTGGGGAGTCAAAACTTAATACACAGATTTTCCACTATGTGGGGAAGTCAATTACAGTTCCATTAAATTTTGTGCATATAGCGCATAGTTTGTAACCACTACTTGTTTTGATCACTCTAATCCCTCTTGCATAAAACACTTTTTTTTAACCACTTCCTCTAAACACCTACAAATGTAATTGGTTCAAGGCTTGATCTATATGAAATTGTGCTTTGTACAGTTAGAATTATCTCCTGTATTCTTAATGCCTCAAATCTCCTGTCTTTTTAATGCCTCAAAATGAATCCACACTTCTTATTTATACTTCTAGCACTGTCTTATAAATAATAGTTTTTTTTTTCTCTCTCTTCCAATTAAAAAGAAAACCGTTTCTTTCACAACACCCTGGCTATTACATATTAGGTTCACTGCCTCAACGCATCAGATTCTCCATTCTCAAACTATAAGCTTTGGTGGTGTAAAAAAAATGAAGAGTTAAAAAAGTATTCAGCAGTTTTGTTGTTACAAGCTGCACAGTTATTGGTACTCGTACTGCAGTAGCACCGGCTTACTGAGCAGTGACCTCAGCATCAGGCCTCTTGATAATCTCAGGACAAGGCGTTCCATTCCACACTCCTCAAACCTAAATAAACGGGGTTTTTTTGGTTACCTCCTATAATATGTGTCATTTCATGTGCCTCAAATATTTTGGTCTATTTTACATGCATTCATATGCTTTTCTAGGTAATTTAGCTAAATTTTACCTAGAATATAAAAAAAGAACCTTGACTGGTATGCTTTTATATACTCAGCACCAAATAATATGTTTATACCATTGAAGCTTAATTTCTTTTTGTTGGCTGTGTAAATGAATAAATAATTTTCCTCCTTAAAGATGAACATTGTAATAAACATTAAGTGCTTATTTTGTGTGAGGCTCTTTACAACATACTTTGTGGTAATGAATTTACTCAATCCTATCCATCCTTGGGAGGTAGACATTGTCTCTGATTTACTGTGAAGAATACTGCAGTGCAGAAAAGTCAGTTCATGGTTCAGAGCCATACCTAGTACACAGGATTTTTACTTGGACACCTGTCTCCAAAACCCAAATCCATTCCATTATCCTATATTGCCGCTTAAGGCAGGATAAGAAGTATGTTTTGTGTTAATATTGAGATCATTGTTCGTTTAAGCAAAAATAAAGAAGTCCTCTGGATTTTTAAACATTAAATACATTTTTTTCCTACTGCCTTTTGCCCAAGCTAAAAGGAAATATAAAATATATAACGGTCTCTCCATATTCAGCAGAGAAGTGAAAATAATTTTAATGACAATCTTCCCAACTGTGTGATTTGCTTGTTAATCAGCATGATCTGTAAATGAATCAGTTTGTATTAATAACAACATTGGAGAGAAGAATAAATGCCTTCAAGTTTAAAAGTCTAGAATCCTATCAACCCCAGTAAAATGAGCATGTTTTGTAATTTGCATGTTATCCTAGAAGTGTATAAATATTTAAGCATATCATAGTTTATTATATAAAAATATGTACATTTGATACATACTTATACATGTGTATATACATAAACTAATATAAATGGATATATATTTTATTTCTATATGCGTTAGATTTTTAGATCCTGTATCTTTATATAGGCAAAGTCGAAGCCAAAATAAGAATTATGTTGGCTTGGTAGATGCAGAATACTGATGAAGAACTATCTTTTGAATTTTTTCCTAAATGCTCTTATATTAAGCCTTAGAACTGCAGGAACAGAGAGTTCCAAAGCTTTGGAACCATGACAAAGACATCTTCCCCTGAATTTTACATCATTTATTTCAGCTAACTACAAAATGTCAGAATGAAAAGGACACCACCAGAAACTTTTTCAGATCTTAACTTTTCACCCCAATTATGGCCTTGAGAATAAAGTGTAAAAAATTTCAAAGAGCACAAAACTAAAAGTAAAAAGAAACTGGCCAATTTACAAAAGACTCGCTTTCAATTGTATATATTAGAGAAAGCATGATCTTCTAAAAATCAATATTCTACAATAACTTTTTCTTGACCTACCAAAAAGTTGAGGCTACAGAGGTTATAACTGTGTGAAATAAAAACTCAATATTTATCCTACATATTAAGTATACCACCCTGAGTATGAGCATGCAGTGTTTACCCACATATCCACATATATTTATTCATTATGAAACAACTGTTGAGGCAATATCAGATCTTAAAGTCTGTGGTAGGCAAAACCTTTGATTATTATACATATGAATATGTACACATATTACCTAAAACATACATATTATTGGGTGTCAATGATCTACACTGAAGCCATTGACAATGATGGAGATAAATCATTTCTTGAGTGAACCATTAAAAACATTTGTTGAGTAGTTAATATGCATTAGACCTAATAATTTTGAAATATTTTTTATTCACATGTGAAGAACAATGAATTTTGGTAGCTCCAAAGGGAGAGGCAGGATTTAATTTGTTAGTTTTCTAAGTGTACTGGAAGGAACAGAAAGCTGGAAAAGAAAGAGGTATTGCATGGGAAAACAACACAATAAAATTGAATAAAAATAGTAATAGTAATGAAAAATAAAATAGCAATGAAATTAATATCTGAACTAATTTAACCCAAAATCTTTATCATACTAATAGTTATACAGAATGCATTTGTTTTTCTCATACACTATTCTTCTATGTTCTCTGGGTTTCTGCTCTGATTTACTCCTTTGCTATTCAGGTCTGCTGCTTAGCTTTTACTCTGAGACTTCATTCTCTTGCCTTCATGGGTTTAGTCATCTATTCTCTGAAAGCCAGGTATTCTACCACTTTGATTTTTTTTTTAAATCCTGGAGTCTTAAAGAGTTCTCCAAAAGAAATCAGAGGATGGTATTCATGGAAAATCTCCACAAATCTAAAAATAGATATCTATGACATTCTCATCCGTGATTGATAATCTGGCAGAAATATCTGAAAAAAAAGAAAACTTAGATTCTCCAAAAATTAGTTTTAAAAATACTTGAAATGGTATCTAGAGTATCACATAGAATATAGAAAAAGGAAATCCAAATAAAGATTTGGTATAGTAAATTTTTAAAGCATCAAGAGACAGTTCTGAAGACTTATAAAAATGAGAAACAATTTATTAATAATTAAGAATTGGCCCTTTTAAGAGAAACACTGTTTATATGAAATTGGTGGGTTAATATTTACCATGTTTTGAAGGTAAATCATTTATTATTTTTGATATGGAATAGTCACAATAAAATCAATATACATGGGGGCCACAAAATGTCTTCAATTATTAAACAATGAACATCACTTAGACTATATGGCCTATTTAGAATAAAATGAAATTTCAAGTCACAAACAAATGGAGATATTAAAAATATATTATTTCTGAAAATAGTAATAAATACCCCAATGTTAAAAGAAAAAAAAATTAGAAGAGAAGAGCTTATAGATCACTTAGAACTGAATTAGTCTAATACAACATGTAGGAAAGAGCTAAAGGGAAAATTTTAACTTGGAAGACATTTTTCAGTAATAAAGTTTGAAAACTATGATCTGTCTTTAATTCCAAAGGATTAGCTCCAAAAAGATTTAACTCCAAAATATTAAGAAATAATAATAATAAGAAATATAGAGAAAAAAAATGAAAGAACAATTGAAAGTAAACCAAAAATCTTCTTAAATGGTTTATCTAAGATATAGTACTTCCCAAAGAGATTTCATTTTAATAAAAATTAACATACTGTTTCATCAAAAAAATGTTTTGGAAAAATTAATAAACTAAGAATTTCTCATATATCATGAATGAACACACTATAACTTTTACTCAATTGCAAAATATTTTGGGATTTAACTAACTAAATTAATAGTAATATGAAAAACACTGACCTTTCTCTTATTTCAAAGCTTTAGCTACTCTAATGAAATATCTATTTATCCATCCATCCATCCATCCATCCATTTATTATCTATCTTTTCTACCCAGTTCCCAGTCCACCTTTTCCTCATTACCTTCATCTTATCCATAGCTTCTACTTGGCCTAGGGAACTGTACTCTATTTTCCTTTAATAGACTTATTGTTTTTAAGTCTGCCTTCAAAAAATGATCGACACTTAAAATCTTACACATTTCAGTCTACTGAGCACTATTGCTTTCATTCCTCTACCAGTTGAGAATAATCTTAACTCTAAAATGTGCAAAGTGAGCCAATAAAAACACAATTTTTATAGGCATGCATATAAAATACTAAATTCAATAGACACCAGGCAATATTCTGCTATTGAAAGATCAATTTAGTTATAAACAAGTAGAAAAATGATTTGTTTAGCACAATATATTTTAAATTCACCATGATTTTTTAAACAGATTATAAAGCTATTTTTAAATGGCATCCTATTACTGAAATTATTTGAGAGTATATTGAGAAAAATAACTTTCAAAAATCACCAAGTGCCATAGAATGAATTAAAAGGTACATTTTTATTCTCTAAAGGTCAGCTGTGACATTAAATTTTCAAACTTTTGGATATGAGTCACTTTCTACCAGCATCCATCTGGAATTCTTTTATTGATTTTATTTTGCTATGGCGTGGTGCCCTGTGTCTGCTGGTGCTAACGCTTATCTAAGATCAGCATTTTTAATATGGGCTTTTTTAGTGTTTGCTTGTTTTTTTTTTTAATTTTCCTAGTGCTGCAACACAATTGTCTATAATTTAATTTATTTATATTATCTTCTTTAACTGACTATAGATTTAACTCTTCATTGTGTAGGTGAATGATTATTATGCCATAGGGTTCTTTTGAAAGATTTTATATTTTATTACTTCTAATAGAAAATTATGCATGTTCTCATCAACTCATTTGAAGACGTGTGAAATTGAAGAATCCTGGATCTTGCTTTTCAATGTACTTTAATTTTTACTGAATTTTTATGATGTACTTCTATATATATCTATAATGATACATTATAGACAGATAAAAATTACAAAAATGTAATTTAACAAGCCATTTAATACCATAAGAGAAATTATGGATAATAACCAGCTCTTCTGATATATTTAGTAAAATATAATTTTTTTCTTACAACATACCAACTTTGGATATATTTCTATGTTAATATTTAAGACAATACAGTTTGCCTGTAATTGCTAGAAAATAGTTGTCTATTTTTGTTTCTGCTATCTCTTTTGCTATCTTCCAGAGTCATACATATGAGTACTTTTAGAATACACCAAGAGGTCCAATATAGGTTCCAGGAGAATTGTTACAAGTCTAAGGTGAATGATTAGGAACATCTATGGCATATGTGACAGAGTATGCTCACATGCACTGTTTCAAAGATTGAAAGGTGTCTTTCAGTTCTTACACTGCCCCTTCCCGCAAAATACCTTCAATCCATAACAGAAACATAAAAGTAGGGGATGGAATGGGGAGGCAGCATTCTATGTTACCAAAGGAAACAGATGTTAAAAGTTTATTAAATCAATATGTACATGTTTTTTATAAGTAATTCTAAGCCAATTTTATATTAGCTTATCTCATACTGTTCTTTCACATTAAACAACAGTTATGAGATTTACTGTTCATGTGCTACCGTGCAAAAACTAACAAAAACTTGACAAATGGATTAGCTAAATGTTGCCTATTGATTACTTTAAAGATTATTATTGAATTAATATTACAATAAACAAATTGTTTAAAAGTTGCCTTTAAGGACATATACTGATTAAATTGAATTTACTGTGATTACTGACAAAATATTTTATTTTTATTTTTGAGGAAAAGAACATGAGAAGGGGTGGGGCAATGAGAGAGTGGGGGCAGAAGATCTCGCTGGTGTCAGTGTGAGCCCAACAACAACATGGAACTTGAACTCATAAACCATGAGACCATGACTTCAGCTGAAGTAGATGCTCAATGGACTGAACCATACAGGCACCCCTGACAAAATGTCATTTTAAATAAATCTCACCTCCACTTGGCATTCATCATCCCTTTACTCAGCAGATATTTACTATATACATTTAAGTGTACAATGATACTACAGGCACTCTTCAATTACTTGCTAATATGCAAACATTCTTTGCTTAAATATTTTCAGAATAAGATCCTGATGACTGTCTAAGGTTTTCAGAATTCTACGTTTTCAAAATTCTGAAGGAAAATGATCACTGTAATTTTATATATTTTTGACTTAAATATCTACGTACCTACCAGCACAGCAGATCTCACCAGTGTATGAAAATAATCTATTATAGTTGTAAGAAGAAATTTTCTTACAAATTTTTGAACAAATATATTAATTTAAATCTCTTAGAGTAATAGTATATTATAGTAAAAGCTCGTTAGGAGAAAAAAGACAACCACATTTGTCTATATAAGATATTCTATCTTGGTCCTCTCTCCTGCAAATCTCAATACTTACTTCAGCCAAACCTAAAGCTATCATCCAGAATCAGTATTGATACCTCTGTCTTTGCTCTTCTTTCTATGATGAGTCCTAAATTGGAACTTTAATGCACTTCAGGTAATTAAGTATGTGCAATTCAAGCTTCACCAGTCTTTTGCTTCCCAGTAATTTCCATATCTTGTCTCAAATTAACCTTAACAATGTGTATTTTTTGTCATCATTTAGGACATTCTTTAACTGGAGGTGAACTGTGATTTATATATATTATCATAATAATTAATAACATTGAGTTAGGCACCAAATACATGCTTAATAAAGAGCTGGATGAATGATATTTACAAAAAAATAGTTAATTGTAATTAATTTGACAATGAACACCTTTTAAGATTCATGTTGAGATTATAATAAAAAATAGAATAACC
Organism: Cryptoprocta ferox; assembly: GCA_028646485.1. NCBI lineage: Eukaryota > Metazoa > Chordata > Mammalia > Carnivora > Eupleridae > Cryptoprocta > Cryptoprocta ferox. Next base: position 108,544,687 of record CM053574.1, on the reverse strand, counting down.
CATTAACTTGAGAATATCATAATATAAAGTAAAGGCAGTAAAAAATATCATGAAGTTTACTGTTTTATGGATTGAATTGTGTCTCCCCATCCCCAAAATTCGTATGTTGAAATCCTAATGTCTAATACCTCAAATGTGGTTATATTTGTAGATAGAGCCTCTAAAGAGGTAATTAGGTTAAATGAGGAGTTAGGAATGGGCCCTAACCAATGGGACTGGTGTTCTAATAAGAGGAAGTGACACGAGGGACACAAATGCACAGAAAAAGAGCGATGGTCAGACCTGGCAAGAAGACAAGCGAAGGAGACACCATCTAGGAGAAACTAAACCTGCTAACACCTTAATCCTAGACTTCCAGCCTCCAAAACTGTGAGAAAATAAACTTCTGTTGCTTTAGTCACTCAATCTATGGTATTTTATTATGAGAACACTAGCAAACAAATATAACTGTCAATATACAATATCTTCTATGCAGTCTGGCTTCTGTGAACATGAATGATTATTATTTCTTAAATGAAAATATAACAAAGTCTGTGTTGTCTAATTACTATCACTTTATGTTATTTTAAAATAGCATGACAAACGTTTTCTATTTCCATATTAGAACTACCGCAGTGCTTTCCTAATTAATGCAAAATCTCTTATTACTTAAGATTATGCTGTGTTATGGAGAACTTAATATAACATTTCTTTTATGAAATTGCTAAATGGAGAAATAATAAACTGATCTGAATTTCAGTTTAAGAGATTAAAAAATAAGAGAACTTTATAAAGGAAAATTGAAGCATGCTCCACTTTGAAACTGAGAAGATAATATCTCAAAATGTTAGCAAGAAAAAATATTAGCAATGGTTAACTGTAATGTTTAAATTCAAAACTCAAAGGGCGTTCACATTTCTAACTTCTGCATATCTTAATAAAATTCATAACCTCCCTGGCAATCAAATCTTTTTCTTTCTTACTAAATAAACTGCCAATCACTTCCACACCATATGTCTGTTAAAATTTCATATTGTAAGTTTCAGTTCTATCTTATGAGTCTGAAAATTCTGATGGCCTATTAATAATTCATATTTTATACATATAAGATTATTTTTCAAATTTTCAGGTTTAAAGAAGCTGTGCTTATAAAACATTGGGTCCATGATCTAGTGAATAGGAAATTAGTCCAAAAGCTATTAGAGTTGATACATAGGCCGACCTCTTATACCTACTAGCTTTGTAGGTTAGAGCAAATCATTTAGCATCTTTGAGGTCTTTTATTCTTCTATAAAATACCTTAGCTGTCCCTAAAGAACACTTAACTGCACTAGATGTACTAGACCGGCATTAGTAAAATCTATTATTGAAATACAAGTTATTTTACAGTGATCAAAATATTTTTGAATTAAAGTAAAAGGAACAACACACACATTACACTTCTATTGATTTCATAAGGATTTTTGTACCACTTTTATTATATTCTTAAATGTTCCAAAATAATAAATTCTTTATTTGCCTGATATACCCAAGGTTAAAATGGTTTAGCTATTTAAAAAGATAACAGCTGATCACTACATGCATGCTAGTCCTAAAGTTGTAGGTCCTTTATTCAGGATAACTTGAGTAGTGATAGCCTAAACTCTTCATGAGGCTCTCTCTCCAAAAACGTGAGCTACTGAAAAAAGCTTCTCATCTATTTCACATGAGATAGCAAAAGTCACAAAGGAAAAAAAAAGCATATAAGCACACCCAAAGTCCTAAAGTGAGGTGCTAGATGACCAACTGAAGACTTACGAAGAGGAATATCAGAAACTTATTTTATTTTCCATAGCCCACAGCAGTGTGAAACAGAATAGACTGAACATTGATTGTTCAATAGATTTATCATCTTTTCTTTTTTCTTTTATAACATGCTTTTTTAATCCTGTGAGGCTTTCACTTCTCTTTTATTGAGATATAATTAATGTATAATATTCTATTACTTTGAAGTATACAATGCAATTATTTAGTATATGTATATATTGAGAAGTGATTACCATAGTAAGTTTAGCTAACATCCATCACCTCATGGTTATAAATTTTTATTATAATGCAAACTGTTTAGACCTGTTCTCAGCAACTTTCAAATACATAATACAGTTATCACACTGAACATTACATCCCCAGAACTTATTTAGCTTGCAACTGAAAGTTTTTACTTTTTGACCACCTTCAGACCTATTTCCCTCACTCACACTCCCAATACCTGATTTTTGGCCACCACCAATCTGCTGTTTCTGTGTTTGTTGTTTTAAGATTCCACATACAAGTGAGATCATACAGTATGGTCTTCCCCTCTCTTATTTCACTTAGCATAATGCCCTCTAGTTTATCCATGTTGTACATATGGTAGGATTTCCTTATTTTTTGTGGCTGAATAACATTCCATTGCATGCATGCATATTGCATACACACACACACACACACACACACGCCACATCTTCTCTCTGCATCCATCCACTGATTGGCATTTAGGTTGTTTCCATGGCTTGGCTATTGTAAATGATGCTGCAGTGAACACGGAAGTACAGATATCTCTTCAACATAGTGATTTTGTTTCCCTCAGCTATACACTCTGACATGGAATTGTGAGATCACATAATACATCTATTTTTAACTTTCTGAGGACTCTTCATACGGTTTTCCATAGTGGCTACCTCAATTTACATTCCCACCAACAGTGCACAAGGGTTCACTTTTGTCCACATCATTGCCAACACTTGGTATCTCTTGTCTTTTTGATAACAGCCATTCTATCATCAAAAAGGTGAGAGGAGATACCTCGTTGTGGTTTTGATTTGCATTTCCCTGGTGATTAGTGATGTTGAGCACATGTACCTATTGGCCATTTGTGTGTCTTCTATGGAAAAATTACTATTCAGTTCTTCTGCCATTTTTAAGAGTTTCATGCTCTACCGACCGAGTTAGCTGGGAGCACCACTTCTGCCATTTTTAAATCAGAGTATTTGTTTTTTCTTTTGTTTTGTTTTTTGTTTTGTTTGCTGTTGTTATTGAGTTCTATGAGTTCTTTATTTTGGATACTAACCTCTTATCAGATATTTGATAATTGCAAATATTTTCTCCCATTCCATAGGTTGCCTTTTCATTTTGTTGATGGCTTCTTTTCCTGTGCAGAAACTTTCTTGGTTGATGTCTCATTTGCTTGTTTTTACTTTTGTTGCCTTTGCTTTTGGTGTCAAGTCCAAAGAATCATTGCCAAGGACAATGTTAAGGAGCCTACCCCGATGTTTTCTTCTAGGGGTTTTATGTTTTCACGTCTCACATTCAAGTCTATAATCCATTTTGAGTTAATTTTTATGTGTGGTCTAATACAGAAGTCCAGTTTCATTCTTTTACAGGTGGTTGTCCAGTTTTCCCAACACCATTTATTGAATCAACATTTCCTTGCCCCATTGCATATTCTTAACTCCTTTATCATAAGTAAATTGACCATTATTGTGCGACTTAATTTTGGAGTCCAATGTTTTCAAGTAAGATTGTCACTATTCTCTATATCTCCTTACTCCCCCTTGATGGAGAAGGCATAGGGGTGCTATAATCATTAATTGTATGTGCCAACTTGTTGGGATTAGGGGATGACCAGATAGCTGATAAGAAAATTATTTCTGGGTATGTGATTGGGAGTGTTTCTGGAAGAGATTAACATGTGAATAGGTAGACCGAATAAAGACTATTGCCCTCACCAATACAGGTGGCCATCATCCAATCTGCTGAGGGCCTCAATAGAACAGAAAGACATAGGCAGGTCAAATACGCTCTCTGCTTGAGCTAAGACATCCATCATCTGCTGCCTAAGAGTTCGGTGCTCCTGGCCCTTCAAACACAGGCTAGGATTTTACATCTTGGCTACCCTGCTTCTCAGGCTTTCAAGTTTGTACTGGATCTATACCACTGGCTTTCCTTAGCCACCAGTTTGCAGAAAGCATATCACACGATTGCTCAGCCTCCATAATTGTGTGATATAATCACTCATTATAAATTTATTTTTATCTATCTACCTATCTCTATCTATCTATCTATCTATGTATCTATCTATCGTATTGGTTCTGTTTCTCTGGAGAACTTTAACACAAGTGCTTTCTCCTTATTGACAACCAAATGAGAGGACTTTTAAGGGACCACCAGAAAATTAATGTGAGGCCCACAGTTTTAGTGGATGTTGCCTTGAAAGTCTATAGGCAAACAGTGGACTGAAATGACCCAGGAAGGCTTACTTAGTAGACAAGACTCAAACTGTACCATTACCTCTGACTGGGAAAAGCTGAAGATCCCATAAAAGAATACAACTGAAGTTTCCTTAGATCTTATTAAAACTCCAGACATAAGTGGGTTTATAACACCCAACAGAAGGTGGGCTACCAGATGTCCAGAAGTTGAATGAAGAATCATAAGCTTCCAATGGATTGAGAGGCATTGCTCATATCAAATTGCAACTGGGAGACCTGAGTTAGAGATGTTCGACAAACCCAGAAAAGTATTCTAAGAGACTATGATTGATTGAGATGCAATTCAGAAGGAACTATCACATGTGTCCTTACACAAAGAAATTTTCTACACTTACATCTCTGTTCTTTTTGTGCCTTATCTGGAGACACCAGAGGCAGCCTCATGAAGGGAGAGGAGAAATACATAAAGCTGAAGAAAACAGAGTAAAATCCACTATCAAGTCCAGTTTCATTCCTTCTACTCCAGTTTCAGTGCAGCTTTTCCAGTGGGAGCCATGAGGGGGAGAAGCTTTTCATTGGCTATGATTATGGCATTGCAATGTTAACTAATTGTTTATTTTTTTAAATGTTTGTTTATTTTTGAGAGAGAGAGAGCACATAAGCAGGGAAGAGGCAGAGACAGAGGGTAACAGAGGATCCCAAGTGGGCTCCACGTTGACAACAGAGAGCCTACTGTGGGCCTCAAACTCAAGAACCATGAGACCATGACCCGAGCTGAAGTTCCACGCTTAACCACTTCATGGACTGAGCCCCTCAGGCCCCCCAGTAACTAATTTTTTTAAATGAGCATGCATTTGGAGCTCAAATGCCTGGAAGTTATTCTATTACTTAGGAGGGAGAGTGGAAAAGATTACATAACTCCATCTAGTGGCAAGGAAAAAACTGGCTCAGAGAGTAACTAAAAGCAAAGTTAAATTTTTCATGTGTCAGTGGAGTCCCTTTAATGACTTTGTTGTATTTATACTAAACCATGGTGCCTTAAATTCTTTCTTTTCTCTTAAAAGTGTTTTTTTTATTTTGTTTTATTTGCTTGTTTCTTTGTCTTCCGGTTCCTGCAGAGAATAAGGAAGCTGGACTAAGCTATGGAAGAAAAGTAAGGCAACTTCTAGTAGATCTGCCTACTTTGGCTCTAACCTTAAAAAGGTCTAAAAAGACCCTAGAAATTATTTGGAAGAGCCATTACCAGCAGTAGAAAAAAAAAATATATGTAGATACTTGTAGATAATTTACTAGTTTTTCTTTCTCATTTGTCTAACCAGTTTTTTTTTTATTATTGAAATAAGTATAACAATAAGTTACAACAAAACCAAACCCATCCATTGGAAGAGTACACCTCAATAAATTTTAATGTATATATACATCCAGGTAACTATCATCACAATCAAGATACACAATGTAGCCATCTGTTACTCTTGCTGATTCTCTCTCAGGCACACCACCCATTGCTAACTAGCTTTGTGTTACTATCAATGAAACTTGTCTTTTTAAGTGTTCTATATAAATGGAAAAGATACAGTAGATACTTTTGTATTTGGTGTTTGTCACGTGGCCTCATGATATTGAGAGTCATCTGGTAATTTCACCCATTGATAAACCATTCTTTTCATTGGTATTATTATATTACATAGATAGATCAATATTTGACCCTTTACGTGTTGTTTAAATTTATTTTTGCAGTTTATAATTTTCAGCTATTACCAAAAAAACTGCAATAAAATGTCTGTACAGTTATTTGAAAGAATAGATATTTCCATTTATCTTAGGTAAATATTCAAGAGTAGAATTACTAGACTTGTGGTAAGTATATGTTTAGTTTTATAAGGAAGTGCCAAAACATTTTTCAAAGTGGCTATACTGTTTTACATTTCCAACAGCGATGTATGAGAGTTTTAGTTAATGTACATGCTTACTTCTGCCTTTGTAAATTTTAGCTATTCTACCAGTGAACAGCAGTACCTAATTGTGGTTTTAATTTGCATTTCCCTAATGACTAATTATGGTAGGCAGCGTTCCAGTACTTACTTGCCATTAGCATATGTTCTTTGGTGTACAAATTCTTTGCCCATTTTAAATTGGGTAGTTCGTCTTCTTATTATAGAGTTATAAGAGTTCCTTACATATTTCAGATATAAGTCATTTGTCAGAAATCAGTATTGCAAATATCTCTCCCAGACTGTGCTTTTCATTTTTAATGGCATTTATAAAAAAAGTTTTTAGTTTTGTGAAAGCCCAACTTATCATTTTTCCCCAACAATTCATATGTTTTGCCTATCTCTAGGTCACAAAGAGTTTCTACTATGTATTAATCTAGAAATATCATAGATTTAGCTTTCATTCCCCAGGTTTATAAACCATTTCAGTTCAATTTTTGTTCATAATGTGAACTAACAAAGTTTTTTTTCCTCCCATATGGATATCAAGTTGCTCCATCAACATGGTTGAAAAAATTAGCTATTCCTTCCATTGAATTACCATGGCAACATATTATTCATACATGATGAGTCCATCTGTGGACTAATCTATCCTATTGGTCTACATGTATATCCTCAAGCTATATCAGTGTCTTAATCAGCAGAGCTTTATTATAAGTTTTAATCACATAGTATAAATCTTCCAGCTGTGTTCTTTTCTACATTGTTCTGGATATTCCAAGTCCTTTACAATTCCATATATATATTAGAATTAGCTTGCATACTTCTACAAAAAGATAGTCTGTTGGGATTTTAATTAGAACAATGCTAAATTCATTCAGCAATTCAGTGTGAATTAACATCTTAACAGTATCAAGTTGGCCAATCCATGAATAACTCATATATTTCCAAATATTAATCTGGGGACTTTCAAATGTCTTATAGCCATGTTTTGTAGTTATCAGTGCCAAGGTCATGCACACATTTTGTTAAAATTCATCCCTAAGCATTTCATTTTTGGGATGCTAGTCTGAATGGCATTTTTTATTGTGATTCCATTTCCCAGTTGTTTCCAATCATTATTTTCTAGTATATAAAAATACAAATTATAAATGACTTTTCTAGTCTCACTTATTAGTTCTATTAATCATTTTAGGTTACTCAGGATCTTCCTAATATACAATAATGCCATATGCAGATAAAGAAATGCTTATTTCTTATTTTTTGTCCAGTGGGTATTTTATTTATTTCATTGCCTTGTTGCTCTGAGGGGAGCCTCTAGGACCATGTTGAATGGGAGTGGTGAGAAAGTGCATTCTTGCCTTGTACCCAGTTTTTCCAGTTCTCTCACCGCTCCTTCCTTCTTTCCTTCCTTCCATACTTCTTGTTTTCTTCTACCTTCCATTCCTTTCTTCATTCCTTCCTTCTTCTTCCTTTTTCTTTCTTCCTCCTTTTGCCACCCCTCCCTTTCTTCTTTCTTTCTTCTTCTCTGTGATATTCATTGTTAGAATGAGAAATTTCCATTTATTGCCGGTTGTATGAGAGCTTCCATCAAGATAAGTGACAAATTGATTCAAAAAAAAATTTTTTTTTTGCCTCTGGTAATCTTAATTTCTCTTTTGTTCATTTATTGATGAATTATATTGCTAGAGTTTTGAATGCTGAAATAGTGATCCATTATTGGAGTAAATCACATATCATTATGACGCTTTTGAATATATTTTATTTTTTTTTATATTTTTATGTTTATCTATTATTGAGACAGAGAGAAACAAAGCATGAGCAGGGGAGGCGCAGAGAGAGAGGGAGACACAGAATCCGAAGCAGCTCCAGGCTCTGAGCTATCAGCACAGAGCTACATGCGGGGCTCGAACCTACGAACCCGTGAGACCATGACCTGAGCCGAAGTCGGACGCTCAACCGACTGAGCCACCCAGGCGCCCCATGAGGTTTTTGAATATATTTTAAATATGTTTATTTAAATTATCTTCTAAGTATGCTTTTGGATTCTTTTTCTCATATACGCACATATGCACAGAGAGAGAAAGAGAGTCTAGGCTTATGGGGCATAGTGGTATATAGTTTTATTTTTTCCACAATGCCCTTATCTGGTCTTATTATCAGGATAACGTCGACCTACAAAATGAGTGGTAATGCCATTTTCAATCCTTTATTTCTAAAAAACATTTTTGTAACACCTGTCAGAATGGCTAAAATCAAAAACACAAAAAACAAGTGTTGGTGGGGATTTGGAGAAAAGGAACACTCCTACACTGTTGGTGGGAATGTGAACTGGTATAGCTAGCCACTGTGAAAGACAGTGTGGGAGTTCTTCAAAAAATTAAAAATAGAACTACCCTGGGAAGCCTGGGTGGTTCAGTCAGTTAAGTGTCCGACTTTGGCTCAGGTCATGATCTCACTGTTTGTGAGTTCAAGCCCCACATCAGGCTCTGTGCTGACCGCTCAGAGCCTAGAGCCTGCTTCACATTCTGTGTCTCCTTCTCTCTCTCAGCCCCTGTCCCATTCTTGCTCTGTCTCTCTCTCTCTCTAACATAAATAAAACATAAAAAAATAGAACTACCCTATAATCCAGTAATCACACTGGGTATTTACTCAAAAAATACAAAAACACTAATCTGAAATGATGTATACACCCTTATGTTTGTTGCAGCAATATCTAAAATAGCCAAATTATGGAAGCAGCCCAAGTGTCCATCAATAGATGAATGGATAAAGATAGGATATTATTCACCCATAAAAAAGAATGAAATCTTGCCATTTGCAACAACATACATAGAGCTAGAGAATACAATGCTAAGTGAAATAAGTTAATCAGAGAAAGACAAATACCATATGATTTCACTCATGTGAAATTTAAGAAACAAAACAAATGAACAAAGGAAAAAGAAAGAGAGACAGACAAACCAAGAAACAGACTGAATTACAGAGAATAATCTGATGGTTACCAGAGGGGAGGTGGGTGGGGGAATGGGTGAAGTAGGTGATGGAGATGAAAGAATATACTTATCATGATAAGCATAATGTATACAACTGTTGAATCACTATATTTTACATCTAATACTAATATAACATTGTATATTAACTATGCTGGAATCAAAATTTTAAAAAAACTGAATGAATGAATGGATCAGTGAATGAATGAATGACAGAAAGCAAGCAAACAAGCAAGCAAGCACTTGGAACATGCTAAGGAGTCAGTAGATGCAGGCTACTGTCATTGTTCTCATTAAAGAACTATTTACTTATATTATGACCTAAGAAAAAATAATTTACTGCCAAAATTTTTTAAATTTTAAAAAATTTTTAAAAAGTGTGTGTAGGATTTGTATTACTCTTTTCCCTAAATTTTTGAAAGAATTTGCCAGAGAAGCCATTTGAATCAGGACTTTTCTGGTTGGGAAGGTTTTTAAATATGAATTTAGCTTCTTTAATAGATATAGCCTATTCAAATATTTTATATCTTAAGTCAGTTTCAGTAATTTGTAATCTTTAAAGAAACCATATTTCACCCTTAAATTGAATGAATTGCATAAGATTGTTCATATTTTCTGTCTTTCTTAAAATGGCTTTGGCTGTAAGGTGCCCACCTTTATCCAAGATATGGGCCATTTACATAATCTCTTAATTACTGCATAATCAACCTAGGTAGGTGTTCATCAACTTATGAAACTTTTCATAAAACCCTAATTTTGATTCATTGATTTTATCTCTTGTTTGCCTATTTTCTATCTAATGGTTTGTTATTTTTTTCTTCATTATATCTGTCTCCCTACATGTTTTGGGTATAATTTGCACTACTTTGCTGGCATTTTTTTAGGATGAAAATTTAGATAGAATATTTTATTCTATTAAAAACATTATTTTTAATATAAATACTTAATAAATATTTAAAACTATACACTATACTCTATTGTTTTAACTACACATCCTCCAAATTTGGATAAGATATGGTTCATTGACTCATTCATTTACATTTATTTAACTTATTTATTTAATTTCCTGCCAAAGCACAGCATGCTTTATTGTGAAAAGGCACCTTTTGGTAGCAACACTAAAAGTGGCAGCTGTTTAAGAGCCCTTTACCAAGATGAGGTCTAAGACAAAAGGATATGTTTTATTTACATTTTTTAAATTTCCCATTTTATTTACTTATTTTTTAATCTGGGGATATTTAATAGGGTTTTATTGAATCCAATTGAAATGTTGTCAAAGAGCATGCTGTATAGGATTTCATTCCTTCAATATTAAAAAAAATGTTTTATGGAGGTTAATATAGTGATTACATTTCCTCAGCCATGACAAAAAATATATTTTTATCATCTTTATAGTCTTTGTTTTTGTTGTTATCAGTAAAATTTGATTTTTCCCCCATGTCCAAAGCATTTATCAGTCTCACTCAGGAATGGTAAATGCAATTATTCAGAAATTAATTCACATCAACTAAAAAAGTCATCAAAGAACTCCAATCTCTATTGGAGTCTTTATTTCTCTTGATTTTTGGACCTCATATGGCATTATTTTCCTCCTAAATTGTTATAAGGTAAAGAATATGTACAGTATGACAGAAGTATATTTGAGTTCTCTTGTCTAAGTCCTTACAGTGAATACTAAGTGGCAAGGTAATTAATAAATAACATTGAATGTCAACTAGTAATTATATACTATTTCATAAATCTCTTCATTGACTAATATCATCAATCCCATCTAGATGCAAATAAGTTTCTCACCCTTAAGGCTTTGACCCCCTCTGCTTGTCTATACTAGTTTGTCAACATTCTACTATGTTTTACATTTGCATGTAATATGCATTTCTGAAGACATCAAAATTATATTTTAGAAGAATTTACTGCACCGTAGATGAAATTCTTTTCTAATACCTTTTATGAGATGGTCCTAAAATTGTTTCTAAACATTTACTTAAACAAAAATAGCAACATAAAGCACAATATAGAAGTGGTATGCAAATGATGTTAACTCAAAATGAAAAGTAAAATGATTTATGAAATAGATATTCTTTTTCTCCAATAATGCAAATGATTGGTTATACATAAAATAAGTACATTCTGCATCAATTAAGATTATAAAAACTTTGGTCATAGTATACTTATAGAGTAAGTACATAAACTTAGTAAAATTCTATCACAAATCGAATACCCAAAAAGACAGTCTCTTTAATAATATATGGTGCTGGGAAAATTGGATACCCATATGCAAAAAAAAGAAACTGGACTATTCGCTCACACCATCCACAAAAATAAGCTCAAGACTGAAACCATAAAACTCCTAGAAGAAAACACAGGCAGCAATCTCTTTGACAGCAGCCTTAGCAACATGTTTCTAGATATTTCTCCTCAGGCAAGGGAAACAAAAGCAAAAATAAACTATAGAACTATATCAAAATAAAAAGCTTTTGCACATCAAAGGAAACCATCAAAAAAACAAAAAGGCAACATACTGAATAGGAGAAGATATTTGCAAATGATAGGACTAATAAGAGGTTAATATCTAAAATATATTTAAAAACTTAACTCAATATGAATAAAACAATCTAATTAAAAATGGGCAGAGGAAGTGAATAGACATTTCTTCAAAGAAGACATAGAGATGGTCAAAAGATTCATGAAAAGATGCTCAACATCATTTTATTTATTTATTTATTATTTATTTATTTATTTATTTATTTATTTATTTTGAGAGAGAGAGAGACAGAGAAAGAGAGCGAGTGAGTATGTGTGAGCGGGGGGCAGAACAAGAGGGAGAAAGAGAGTCCTAAACAGGCTCTGTGCTGTCAGCATGGAGCCAACATTGGGCTAGATCTCAGGAACTGTGAGGTCATGACCTGAGCCTAAATCAAGAGTCAGCCACTTAACTAAATAAGCCACTCAGATGCCTACTCAATGTCATTAATCATCAGGGCAATTCATATCAAAACTACTTCACACCTGTCAGAATGGCTAGAATCAAAAAGAAAAGAATTACAACCGTTGGCAAGGATGTAGAGAAAAAGAAACCCTCATTTGTGTTGGTGGGAATGTAAATTGGTACACCCACTGTGGAAAATAGGATGGAGGTTTCTCAAAAAATTAAAAATAGAAATACTATATAATACAGTAATTCCACTACTAGGCATTTACCCAAAGAAAACAAAAACACCAATTTGAAAAGACACATGCACATCAATATTTATTGCAGCATTATCTACAAATAGCCAAGATATGAAAGCAGTTAAATACACACACACACACACACACACACACACACACTGGGATATTACTCAGCCATAACAAAAGATGAGATCTGGCCATTTGTGACAACACTGATGCACCTAGATGGTATTATGCTAAGAGAAAGAGCTTAAGTCAGACAATAAAAGTACCATATGATATCACTTATATGTGGAATCTAAAAAAGAACAGACCAAACAAAGCAAAAACACAGAAACAGAATTAGCTTAAATATTACCAACATACTGCGGAGTTTAGAAAAATGATTACTTTTTCTTTATTCTTCCTCTTATTTTCGCATGGTTAACATGTCTGCCTTGAGAATCACACAGCTGATGCAACTTAAATCAGTAAAATCAGTATTCTTTAAGGGGTCAAAAAGAAAAATACATTTTTTTCTAAGTCAAATTCACATTTGGGATTTTCTGTGCAAGTGCTGCTAATAAACTCAAAGAGAAGTTAAAAAAAATAAATCGGAAACAGACCCATAAATATAGAGAACTAGTAGTTTCCAGAGGAGAGGGGATAAGGACACAGGTAAAATAAGTGAAGAGGTTTGGGAGGTACAGGCTTCCAGTGCCTGAGTAAGTCATAGGGATGAAAGGTACAACATAGGAAATGTAGTCAGTGATACTGCAGTATTGTTGTGTGATGACAGATGGTAGCAGCACTTGTGGTGAGCACAGCATAACATACAGAATTGTTGTATCACTGTGTTGTACACCTGGAACTAATATAACATTGTGTTTAAGCTATACTTCAATTTAAAAAAAAAAGATAATTCGGGGGGGAAATCACATTTGCAAAATCTTTTCTGCCATGTAAGGTAACATATTTATGGTTTTTAGGGGTTAGATATGGACATCTTTGAAAGGGCCATTATTCTGTCTACCATAGAAATCTCTTTACTTTCCACATGAACTTCAACTCTTTGGCGGTTTACTTTGTTTTCTGACAGAATTCATGATCTTACTTTCCCAGATCTCAGAAATATGCATACATTTTATTTATACAATGATATTTTTAATTTTCAAGAACTCTGATTCATCTTTTTTTTTATATATAACTGCAAGGAAACACAGTTATATCTCAAGATACTAATTTTACTTGCTTTAATTTTTTTTCTATTTTCTGCATTAACTCGTTTCCCAGGGAATTTGTCTGTTTATTTACCCTATGAATTACTTTCAGACTACTAATTTTCATTCAATATTAGTAATTAGGTTCCATATTCATGTTTCCAAATCAGCGCATAGATGAACAGAATTGGTATCCTGACTCTGGCATTCTCATCACATGCAAAAATCCCTGTTTCTCTAACCTGGGTACAGATTCTGATGACAAAAGCCCCAGCCCCATTCAGGCAGTGGTGACTAGTAATTGGGAAGCCTTTTTTTTTAAGGACATGTGGGGATTTACCTGTTAGTGGCCCACCATGATACCCTAAGTTACTTGGGAGCATGGTGCAGTATCTGTATGGAATCCCAATGCCCATCTGGGACCCCCTCACAGATCATTCACCCTATTCAGGGAGCCATTCTTTCAGCTTTACTCAAAAGGGAAAATGCTGCATTTTTCAGGGTTTTTCATTCAGTTAAACTTTACTCTTTCCCTGCTTCCAGATCTTGGGTTCCCCTCCAGAGTTTTGCTGGGAAAATTCATATTTTCTTGGTTCCTTCCTTTTTCCATTTTGGGTTGTGGGTTAGTTGGCTTTGAAGAATCTTAGTCAATGATGTGTGCCACCATCTGCCTTACATCCTTCAGAAATTCATATATATCCTAATCTGCCGATGGCAAACTCCCTATACTTCCCCAGCGATGTTATAATTTTTTTATTTGCATATAAACAAAATGAACAAATATGAATTAGGTACACAAGTAGTTGATATAATTGTGAGAACTCTAAATAATATAGCTCAATGAAAAGTAAATAGCGTAAAAATAGTATGGCTATAATTAATTTTTGAATCTTTGACAAGGAATACTTAGAAAATTCTAATTACCAAAGAAAATTAAACATGCCATGTATTGGCAAATTATGTGCCCTAGGGAAGTAAAAGTTAAAACATCACTTTTAAAATAAGTGCTCTGATGAATTAGTCAAACACACGGTTTTAGAAAATTTCATTTAAAATTCTAATATGAAGTTGGCAAATGTAAAAATTATTACTTTTTACTAATCTGAAATCCAACGCTTTATTTTACATATTTCTTGCATGTATATAATTATAACGAACATTAAGAAAATATGGGATACTGTAAAATCATTAAGTTGATTTTGTTTAATTCTATCCCATCTTCTAAAAGAAGTAAAGAAGTCTAATATTTTTTTAACTTGATTCTGGCATCCATCAAAAGAAGTTATTTAATGCTAGAATAAGAAGTAACAATTCTATTTCATGACTGAGTGCTTCTGTGAAATAGTCAGTGTATCCACCGTCTTGTACAAAAATGGTAACGCTTTCCTTTCTCATTAGTCTTTTTGTGAAGCATGGAACACTGATTTTGTGGAATTGGGTATTTATTTCTAACTGTAAAAAATGACAATTTAAATTCATATTTTCTTTGCTAACTAATTCTAAAATCACCTTCTTGATATAGACATGCAATACTTCTTTTATTTCTAAATGCACATAAGGGATATTAGAATACAATGAGTTCAATTTCATAGTAAAATCTAGTTTCTTTTGGCTCAAGAACATATTGGTGCCTTGGGGATAGTAGGTATTCAATACACATTTAATATTGTTAATTCTTTAATTAATCCTTTATGACAGTATGTCTGGTTAAAGTCAAAATTATATTGCAGACTTAAATGAAAAGATGCAGTTTAATGCTTGTAAAAGAGAAACCACTTAGATTGATTAGTCTGACGTGGTGAAAGAGAAGCCATCTGAATTAAAAACTACATATGACATAACCTTTCCTCTAGCAGAAAAAGAAGGGCTAGAGAAACGTAATGACTACCTTAAAATAATGTGACTACTTATTGTAAAAATTAGGACTTTTTAATTAGTTTCAAGATTTTGAAACCAGACCTTCTAAGTTGTAATTTTACTTCTACCAGCTGCTAATTTGTGATCATAGGTGTGTGATTTAACTTATTATAACTCACATTTCTCATTTGTAAAACAAAAGTAAACTTATACATAAGAATGTTGCAAAGATGAAGGACATTAATTTTAAATCACTGTGACAATGCTTAAAACATAATATCAGGAGTGTTTTTTTTTTCAAAATTAACATATATGCATAACATTTTTTCAAGTGAATTAATTGATCTTCTATTCACCTGTGAAAATGCTAGATTATCCTTTAAGTTTTTAATTTTAGTTAGTTAACATACAGTGCTATATTAGTTGCAGGTGTATAATACAGTGATTCAACAATTCCTTACAGCACCCAGTGCTCATCATGAGTACACTACTTAATCTCCATCACCTACTTAACCTATAGCCTGCCCCTCCACTTCAGTAACCCTTAGTCTGTTCTCTATAGTTAAGAGTCTGTTTCTTGGTTGGTCTCTCCCTCTCTTTTTTTTTTCCTTTGCTCATTTGTCTTGCTTCTTAATTTCCACATATGAGTGAATTTATATGGTATTATTTCCTTTTTTCACTGACTTATTTCACTTATTTTATTTGAGATGCATTTAAATATCTATTTGCCATCCAAATGTATAGATCTCATGAAGACATTGAGTAATTTACTAAAAGTCTTTATGTACAATAATAAAATATGTATATTCTGCAAAACAGATTTGGAATTTTGACTTTCAGATATATGAAAGATATATGTATGGTGTACGTATGAAAGTTTAAGGCAGAAGGAAGAAAAAAGGAAAGTAGAAGACTAAATTATGATCTACAGTGAATCAAAAATACTCAATGTCTCTGATGTTTAGGGGTTAAATTTTATTTTTAAAATTTTTTTTCAATATTTATTTATTTATTTACTTTATTTTTGAGAGAAGGAGAGACAGAGCATGAGCAGGGGAAGGGCAGAGAGAGAGAGAGACACAGAATCTGAAGCAAATCCAGTCTCCGAGCTGTCAGCACAGAGCCCACCCAACGCAGGGCTTGAACTCACCATGAGATCATGACCTGAGCTGAAGTCGGATACTTAACCAACTGAGGCACCCAGGTGCCCCTTAGGGGTTAAATTTTACATTATCACATACTGAGACTTTTGCTACAATATTCATTCCAATGCAATATATTCTCTCATACTTAATTCTTAAAAGCAAATGCAAAGAGATTGTGAATTTTATCTGGTATTAGTATAGCCATTCCAGCTTTCTTGGGGTTTCTGTTTGCATGTGTTAACCTTAAAAATAAAGCTGCCAGGGAGTTAAGATGGCAGGGAGGACCCTGGTCTTCTCTTGTCCCTCAAACACAGCTAGATCAACATCAAATCATTTTGAACACCTAGGAAATCAATCTGAGGATTAAGAGAACAACTTGCATAATTTGAGGGAAATAATTGGTAGGCTTATTTTTAACAAACAAATCAAAGAACACCTAGTTAAAGGTCCAAACACTGTGCACAGTAAGCAAAGAGAAACTCTGCAGAGGACTGACCTAGGGGAAAGAGCAGCCAAACCACAACAGCAGAATGCACACAGCATACACCAGAAATACTTCCTGAAGCACCAGGCTGTGGAGAGTGTGCCACTCCTTCTTAATATAGCATTACTCTCAGGAGCAGAAAACATAACAAGCTTTCATAACACACAAAAGACAGAAACCTAAACAAGATGACAAGATGGAGAAATTCTCCCCCAAAGAAAGATCAAGAAGAAACTATACTCAAGATTTGTTCGAAACAGATATAAGTAATATATCTGAACAAGAATTTAGAAGAACAGTCATAAGAATACTGGCTGGGCTTGAAAAAAGTATAGAAAACACCAGAGAAAGCCTTGTTGTAGAGATAAGAGACCTAAAAACTAGTCATACCAAAATAAAAGTACTATAATTGAGATGCAAAACCTCAGGGTTGTACTCCCAATGAGGATGGAAGAAGCAGAGGATTGAATAGGTGATACAAAAAATAAAATTATGTAAAATAATGAAGTTGAAAAGGAGCGGGAAAGAAAACTGTTAGATCACGAATATAGACTTAGGACCTCAGCAATTCTATAAAGTGCAATAATATCCATACCATAGGAGTCCCAGAAGAAGAAGAATGGGAAGAAAGGACAGAAGGTTTATTTGAACAAATTATAGCTGAGAACTTCCTTAATCTAGGGAAGGAAACAGGCATTCCAGTCCAGGAGGCATAGAGAACTCTCCTAAAAATCAACAAAAACAGGTCAAAACTATGACATATCATAATAAAACTTGCAAAATACAAACATAAAGAAAGAATTCTGAAAGCAGCTACAAGGGTAGACATATAAGGTTAATAGCAGACCTGTCCACAGAAAATTGGCAGGCCAGAAGTGGCATGATATATTCAACATGCTAAATGGGAAAAATATGCAGCCTAGAATACTTTATACAGTAACACTGCCATTCAGAATAGAAGGAAAGATAAAGAATTTTCAAGACAAGCAAAAACTAAAGAAGTTCATGAACAATTCTTCTACGAGAATTATTAAAGGGGAGCCTTTGAATGGGAAAGAGAGACCAAAAGTAACAAAGACCAGAAAGGAACATAGACAATCCACAGGAACACTGACTTTACAGGTAACATAATGACACTAAATTCATATATTTCAATAATTATTCTGAATGTAAATGGACTAAATGCTCCAATCAAAAGAAACAGGGTATAGGAATGGATTAAAAAAAAACACTCAAGATTGTGTTTTTGACACATACTGCTTACAAGAGACTCATTTTAGACCCAAAGACACCTCCAGATTGAAATGGAAGGGGTAGAAAACCATTTATCATGCTAACAGATGTCAAAAGATAGAAGGCACAAATTAGAAATGGGTGGAGACAGAGAGAGATAGAGAATCCCATGAGGGGCACAGAAGGAGAGAGGGAGAGAGAGGGAGGGAGAGAGGGAAGGGGAGAGGGAGAGAGAGTAAGAGAGAGAAGTAGGGCTCACCTAAAGCAGCACTTGAGCTCACCCAAAGTGGGGCTTGAGTGCACCCAATGCAGGGCTTGAACTCTTGAACCATGAGATCATGATCTGAGCCAAAGCCCAATACTTAACCAACTGAGCCACTCAGGTGTCCCCAAACTATATTTTAAACCAAAGACTGTAATGAGAGATGAACAATGGCATTATATCAAAATAAAGAAGTCTATCCAACAAGAAGATCTAATAATTGTAAATATTATGCTCCCAACTTGAGAACAGCCAAGTATATAAATCAATTAATAACAAACCTCAAGAAATTCATTGATAATAATACAGTAACAGTAGGGGACTTTAACACCCCACTTACAGCAACTGACAGTCTCCAATACACAATATAACCTTACACCTAAAGGAGCTGGAAAAAGAAGAGCAATTACAATCCAAAACCAGCTGAAGGAAGGAAATAATAAAGATTAGAGCAGAATTCAATCTTATTGAAATAAAAAAATTTTTAAAAAACTAGGAGATCAATGAAACTAGGGGCTAGTTCTTTGAAAGAATTAACATTGATAAACCCCTAGCCAAACTTAACAAAAAGAAAAAGGAAAGGAAAGGACTCAAATAAATAAAATCACAAATGAAAAGGGAAAGATCACAACCAACACCAAAGAAATACAAACAATTATAAGAGAATACTGTGAGCAATTATATGCCAACAAATTTGGCAATCAGGAAGAAATGGATAAATTCCTAGAAACATATAAACTACCAAACCTGAAACAGGAAGAAACATAAAATTTGAACAGGCCCATAACCAGTAAACAAATTGGGTTAGTAAAAAGAAAAGAAAATCTCCCAACAAATAAGAATCCAGGGCTGGACGGATTCCCATGGTAAATGTACCAAACATCTAAAGAAGAATTAATACCTGTTATTTTGAAACAGTTAAAAAAAAAAAAGGAAGACTTCCAAACTCATTCTATGAGACCAGAATTACCTTGATTCCAAAACCAGACAAAGACCCCACTAAAACCATTCATGATGATCATACAAGCAAAAATTCTCAACAAGATACTAGCAAATCAAATTCAACAATACATTAAAAGAATTATTCACTGGGGCAAGTGGGTGGCTCAATCAGTTAAATGTCTGACTTCGGCTCAGTCATGATCTCGCAGTTTGTGAGTTCCAGCTCCGCACTGGGCACTCTGCTCTTCCTGCAGACTCTGCTTGGAATTCTCTGTCTCCCTCTCTCTCTGCCCCCATCCCCCAACCACTCACACTCTCCCTATCTCTCAAAACTAAAAACATAAACAAAATTTTTTAAAGAATTATTCACCACAATCAAGTGAGATTTATTCCTGGGCTGCAGGGTGGTTTAACATCCACAAATCAATCAACATGATACACCACATTAATAAAAGAAAGAATATGATCCTCTCAATAGATTCAGAAAAAGCATTTGACAAAATGCTTGATAGAAACCCTTGAAAAACCCTCAAGAAAGTAGACATAGAAGGAACATACTCAACATCATAAAGGCCATATATGAAAGAACCACAGCTATTATCATCCTCAGTGGAGAAAAGCTAAGGGGAAAAGGTAAGGAACACAACAGGGCATCTGCTCTCACCATTGTTGTTCAATGTAGTACTGGAAGTCCTTACCTGAGCAATCAGACAACAAAAATAAGTAAAAAGCATCCAACTGGCAAGGAAGAAGTAAAACTTTCACTCCTTGCAGGCAACATGATACTCTATGTGGAAAACCCAAAAGACTCCCCCCAAAAATTGCTAGAACTAATACCTGAATTCAGCAAAGTTGCAAGATATAAAATCAATGTGCATAAATATGTTGCATTTCTATAAACCAATAATGAAGCAGCAGGAAGAAAAATTAAGAAATAAATCCCATTTATAGTTGCTTCAAAAACCTAAAATACTAGGGAAAAAACCTAACCAAAGTGGTAATAGATATGTATTCTGAAAACTATAGAATACTTGTAAAAGAAAAGGAAGAAGATACAAGGAAATGGGAAAAAAACTTTTTATCCTCATAGATTGGAAGAACAAATAACTATTAAAATTTCTATACTACCCAAAGCGATTTACACATTCAATGCAATTCCTATCAAAATACTTCCAGCATTTTTCACAGAGCTAAAATAATCCTAAAATTTGTATGGAACCAGAAAAGACCCTCAATAGCTAAACTAATATTGAAAAAGAAAAACAAAGCAGGAGGCGTCACAATTCCACACTTCAAGTTGTATTACAAAGCTGTAATCATCAAGACAATGTGGTACTGGCACAAAAACAGATATGCAGATCAATGGAACAGAATAGAGAACCCAGAAATGGACCCACAAACGTGTGGCCAACTAATCTTTGACAAAGCGGGAAAGAATATCCAATGGGAAAAAGACAGTCTCTTCAACAAATGGTGTTGGGAAAACTGGACAGCGACACACAGAAAAACAAAACTGGTCCACTTTCTTACACCACAAAAATAAATTCAAAATGGATGAAAGACCTAAATGTGAGACAGGAAACCATCAAAATCCTAGAGAAAAATACAGGCAGCAAGTTCCTCAGCTGTAGCAACTTTTTACTAGACACGTCTGAAGGCAAAGGAAACAAAAGCAAACATGAACTATTGGGACTTCATCAAGATAAAAAGCTTCTGCGCAGCGAAGGAAACAACAAAACTAAAAGACAGTCTACAGAATGGGAGAAGATAGTTGCAAATGACATAAAGGATAAAGGTCTAGTATCCAAAATCTATAAAGAACTTATCAAACTCAACACCCCCAAAATATATAATCCAGTCAAGAAATGGGTAGAAGACATGAATAGACATTTCTCTAAAGAAGACATCCAGATCGCTAATTGAAATATGAGAAAATGCTCATCATTCATCTTCAAGAAAATACAAATCAAAACCACAATAAGTACCTCTTCACACCTGTCAGAATGGCTAAAATTAACAACTCAGGAAAAAACAAAGGTTGCTGAGAAAGGGGAACCCTCTTACATTGTTGGTGGTAATGCAAACTGACACAGCCACTCTGGAAAATAGTGTGGAGGTCCCTCAGAAAGTTAAATATAAAGCTACCCTATGACCCAGCAATTGCACTACTAGGTATTCACCCAAAGGATACAAAAATACTGATTGGAAGGGGTACATGCAACCTGATGTTTATAGCTATCAACAATAGCCAAAGATATGGAAAAAGCACAAATTTCCATTGATGAATGAATAAAGAATTGGTATACACACACACACACTCACACATATATATAAATATATATGTATATATTTATATATAAATGTATGTATGTACCTATATAAATACATTTAGATATATAAATGAATATATAAATGTTTATATATACACACACACACATATATATATATACACACATACATATATATATGGAATATTGCTTGGCAATCAAAAAGAATGAAATCTTGGAGTGCCTGGGTGGCTCAGTTGGTTAAGCATCTGACTTCAGCTCAGGTCATGATCTCGCAGTTTGTGAGTTTGAGCCCCACGTTGGGCTCTGTGCTGACAGCTCTGAGCCTGGAGACTGCTTCAGTATCTGTGTCTCCCTATCTCTCTGCCCCTTCCCTGCTGTGCTCTGTCTCTAAAAAAAAAAAAAAAATTAAAAAAAATTTTAATCAAAAAAAGAATGAAATCTTGCCATTTGCAACGACATGGATGGAACTAGAGTGTTACTATGTTAAGCGAAATAAATCAGAGAAAGACAAATACCATATGATTTCACTCATATGCAGAATTTAAGAAACAAAGCATATGAACATAGGGAAAAAAGGGGAAGGAAAAATAAAAAAAGATAAAAACAGGGAGGCAAACCATAAGTGTCTTTTAACTATAGAGAACTGAGGGTTGTTGGCGCGGAGGTGGGCGGGGAATGGGCACAATGGGTGCTGGCTATCAAGAAGAGCACTTGTGATGAGCCCTAAGTGTTGTATATAATTGATGAAACACTAAATTCTACTCCTGAAATCAATACTACACTATATGTTAACTAACTTTAATTTAAATAAAATATTGAAAGAAAATAATAAACTGCCAGTTATTTTACCAGAAAAATGGGCTTATTTGGGAATAGCAGAGAATAGCAATTTTGGATAAGTAAGCTACAACAAAATTATAGGCAAGTCTGGAAAACAAAGAAGACAAACGCTCTTTATAGAGAAAAAGGAGACATTGGAAAGGGAGTTATAAACAAAAAGTTCCTTGGCATAACTTGGTGTTTAAAGTACAGTGGCTTTTCATTGGCTGAATTATGACAAGGTCTCACTGGCTGGGCATTGCTGGAGAGGAGGAAACTTTTCTTCCTACAGGTGAAATGTTAAAGTACTAGCTAAATAGTATGGACTTGGAAGGTGCATTTCTTCCTGTTGGATCTGCAACTAACAAAGAGTAGTAGAATGTGAGAGCTTTCCTGCTGACCTCTTAACTCCATTCTAAACGAGGTTTCCCTTTATTAATTTTCACACATGATATATATTTATATATTTTCACTTTAAACCTAAATGCATATTTGAATTTAAAGTATGTGTCCTGTGGAGAGCCTGTGAATCTTGTAGTTCCATCTATTCAGTCTGAAAATCTGCCTTTAAAATTAGATTCATTCATTCAAAATTTAATTTCTATTGATAATAGTTGTATAGGTCTGCCATATATTGTAATAGCTATTATTTTATATAATTGTAGGTTGTTTACTAAAGCTTATATAAAAATTGAGAGCAGGTTCTTATAGTTTATTATATTAACCTGCTTATGTATCAGTTTTTTATTCTTTTCATTTGTTTCTGTGGATCTGAATTATCATCTGGTATCACTTCCTCATTCCAATACACCTTTGCACCTACCTATGTCTTTTGTGCTACTGTTGTCAAATATATTATATTTCTATACGTTGTAGATCCAACAACATAATTATATACACATTGCTGCACATAATTGCCTTTTTAAAACAAGAGGGAAAAGGAAACATTATGCATATTACACTTTATTTTAAATTACATAATTACTTTTACTGGTGTTCACTGTTTGGTATGGATTTGAATTTCCCTCTGTGTTTATTTCTTCAGCCTGAAAAGTTTCCTTTAACATTTACTTTAAGGGACTTCTGGAGCTAACTAATTTAGCTATTGTTTGCTTGTTCATTTGTTTAGTAAATTGGCTGAGCTATTTTTGTGGCATCTGTTTGCTCCGTCTTGTAAAGCTTCTGATGTTGCTTCTCAGTGGACACAGGCCTGAACATACCCAATGTCCTCTGTGTTGATAATGGTTTTAACTGAGCTTTATTTGAAAGTCTCATTTCCTAATCTCTGTTAGGCTGTCTGCCTGTGTTGGCATCACACTCAGCTGTTAGGCTCCAGTAACTGCTGGCTGACTGTTCTACTGTTTTTGATAATAATTTAGAGCATAAATTATTACACAGTCTGATCCAATTCCACTTGGGCTTCTTTGCAGAAACTGTTTTTGAAGCTTTCTTTGACAGGTTTTTTTCCCTCCTCACTCCAGGAAGGATCATCTTAGCTGTGTTTACCTTGATATTTTTGGTAAATTAAGCTGATCTAAAGCATAGCTTATTCTCATGAAGATATCGATCTTCCATAATTGCTCACCATTAAAATTTATCTTGTTTTTAAGAGGTCCTAGGCTAAAACCACCCCACACTCTGTTCAAAATAAAGTCAGTTTTTTAGAGGAGAGAACTTTGGTGCTCTCTGTTCTGATGGCCTAAATCTTTCACTGAGGAAAATTTCTGAGCCACTGCTCTAGCGACGGGGTTCGGGACACATGACTGCTTCTCTTATAATAACATACCTGGGATAGGAACCGGTCCTTTAATACTTACTTTAAGGCACATCTGGGGCTCACAGTTTTGCTATTGTTTGCTTGTTCATTTGTTTATTGAATTGGCTGGACTATTTTTGTGGCATCTGTCTCCTCTGTCTTGTAAAGCCCCTGATGTTGCTTCTAGATGGACACAGACCTGAACATAACCAATGTCCTCTGTGTTAATAGCGTCTCCTCTTCTCAACTTGATCCCTCCCCCCCTCTTCGTTGTGGTACACCCATCCTATGAATGAGCTGGAGAGAGGGCAATTAGAAAAGTCTTGTCATCCTTCCTCCAGGGTGTACAGTGGCAGGCTTCTGCATTGGAGCAAGTTGAAGAAGGAGCCCTCTTCACTTTTCCTGGGATTTGGCTGAAGCAACAAGGAGCTGGGAGTGATGGGAAATACTCCCTACTTCTGGGGAGATTTTATAGCCTTTAACAGGGGTTGGGCATAAAGGCAAGGAACAGAACATGGCTCAGGTCCTGTGGTATTTCCTTTTTCTCCATGATAGTATGATTTTCTTGAATAAATGTTTATTTATTTGCTTTATATCCTTAGAATAATTTCCAGAGATTTTAATATTTTTCATATAAGTTTCTTCAGTTGTGTTTATTCTACTGAGAAGTGATTCCACAGACCTCCTCACAGCACCATCAGGAACTGGAATGTGATTGGTATATAACTAAAGCTAGCCATCAGATAAAAAGCATAACATGAAACAAAGACTAATAAAAATGCAGATAATTCTAGACAAACTCATTAGAAAATAAGCAAATAAACAAACAATCTTTTTTGAGACCTACAAGATATATTACCTTCATAAGTGACAGCATAATTCTGAAAACTGTTTTTGTGACTCACAATGACAGTAAGAGGACTGAAAGCTTCTTCTTTTAAAGTTTTATGCTCTCCATTTTCCCTCTACTTATACTACATACAGCATTTAAAATCTTGTTGCCATAGTTACTATATTAAAGCACACACACACACAAAAGAATAGACCTGGAACTTTGTCTAAGATAAGAAAATATATTATACTCAAAATAAAAGGAAAATCACTATAGTGAAGGATACTTATATAGAACAGTTTTCTCCTCTGACATTGTACTATATTTCTTCCCTGAGAAGGTACATGGTTGAACTATGTAGTACCCCCAAAAGGTTGCAAGATTTGAAGAAATTTTAAATGTTTTCTTAAGTCATTTTTAGAAACCAAAAATGGCATGATATTTACAAATGCATTGTGTATAAGGTAAATGATGAGGACATGAGAAATATATTGCATGGTAACGTGAAGTTTATGTACGCCATAAAGTATAATATGTTCTTTTCCTCATTAATATGTAAAAATGACATTCCAATGATTATTTTTGTTAGTAATCATATTTATTTGTTAACTCAATGGTATACAATTTACATTGCATCAAAGACAAATAAAATACAATATATAAACAGCATTTTAAAAGCTAGATTCCCATATGAGATTTTGCACAGCATGACAGTCCATTCCATAAGGTCATTTTGAATTAAATGAAAAGGTAATAGCTGACCTGATATGGGATTTGATGCTACTCTTAACAGTATGATGCCACATATTATATTGCCGTAGATGCATCATTTAAAGGGTTTTAAATTGCTCTCTTTTCATTTTTATTTTGTCAAAAGAGCATACAGAGTACAAATGGTTTTTAAGAAACAACTTGAGCACTTGTACATTTTTATATAACCAATTCCACAGCAATAAGCCACATCAGAGAACACATTAAGGTTTTGTAGCTGAATCAGCCCATTTAATTCCCTTCCACATGAATTCCACACATTAAGTATAAGAGGCTTGAGTTCACCATATTTTCTATACACTGGTAATTCATCAATATCTTAATAAATATAGATCTAGATATCACACACCAACACACATATACACACATACACATATACACAAAAGAGCGTGGTGCCAGATTTGGGAGACCAGAGAGAATATTTTATATCTTTGATTCTCACTACTCTCTGGTTCTTTTTATACATAATATTTATTATGTGGCTTAAATGCTGATTCATTTGTCAGAGGAAATTTCAAAATTTGAGCAATTTAATATGCTTACTATTTATGACCAAAAACTAATAACTGAAGAATCAAGAAAAACACTTTAAATTTTCAGATTATCTGGAACTAGCACTGACTTATTTTTAACAATACTCAATTTTAGATCTTCTGCCCTGCCTGCTCTACTAAATCGCTTTCTCAAGTCCACTGGTTATCAATAGAAATACAAAGGCTTCAACTAATTCATGAAACACTTCTCATTTTCTCCTGCCCATCCCCTGCCCCCCACACATAAATGTGGGAAACCATCCAAATCTCAGCAAAAGTACTCTCCACACAGGTACTCAGGCCAAGAATTTAAGATTCTTTCCCTCTCCGTTTCCTTCTTCTTCTCCAATCAACCACCAACTGCTTGATTCCATCCCTGACATATCTTTCAAATCTATTATTGATCTAGAGGGCCATGACACTAGTAAGAGCCAATATTTTCTCACACTTAAACCTCAGCCACTATGGAAAACAATATATAGCATCCTCAAAAAAATTAGAACTACCATAAGATCCAGCCATTCCACGTGTAAGTATATACCCTAAGGAAACAAAAGCAAGGTATCTAAGAAATACTTGCACTCATATGTTTTTCAGCATTATTCACAGTAGCCAAGATGTGGAAACAACCTAAGTGTCCATCAGTGGAAAAAAGGATAAAAAAGATTATATATACATACATACACACACACACACACACACACACACGTACAATCTTTTTCAGCCATGAGAAAGGACATTCTGCCATTTGTGACAACATACATGGACCTTGAGGGTATTAGATTAAATGAGATAATTCAGACAGAGAAAGTCAAATACCACATGGTATCACTTTTATGTGAAAAAAAAACTAAACTAAAACTAAACTAAAAACAAACAAGCAAACAAAAAAACCTTCATAAAAACAGAGAATAAAATGGTTACCAGAGGTGGGAGGTGGTGGAATAGGAGAGATGCTAAGGATATAGTGGTTGCTACTTGTAGATGAGCAAGTCCTGCAGACACACAGTATAGTGATTATAGATAACAATATTGCATTACAAACATCAAACTTGCTAAGAGACTTGATCTTAATTATTCCCATCACAAAATAAAATAATAATGTGACCTGATAGAGGTGCTAACACTGTAACAGCAATCATATTGCAATATATAAATGTATCAAATCAACATGCTGTACACTTTAAACTTACAAGATGTTATGTGTCAAATATATTTAAAAAAAAAAAAAACCTCTGTAATATCCTGTTAACTCATCTGCTCTGCCCTCTCTTGAAAACATTCATTTTATTGATCACTAAATATCAGATATATTTTTTAAAATATTATTTGGACAATTTCCTATTTAAAACTTTACAATGGCTTTTCTCTTGGACTATAAAACCTTGCATGAACTGGCTTATGGATTTCATATCCAAACTTACTTCACTCTGTTTCCATAGCCAGCTACTTTCATTTCCTAACAAATATAGGCTTTTTCATGTCCCCATGATTGCAACATTTCTGCCAAGCATGCTTTCTCCTCTTCTTTTCATGGGTTAATCACTCCTCCTCTTTAGTCCTTAAAATCACTTTCCCAGAAATTCTTCCATTAACCCACATTAAGGTAAATCATCTTGTCATAGCTAAAATCTAACGGCACTACTTCTAAAATAAATCCTTGTTTGCTGTTTTAAAAGATTTCCAACTTTTGAAGCCAGGACTAAGTCTCTCCTGTTAATCATTTAATCCCTAGCAACCAACCTAACTACCTGGCAATGAATAAAATTCAATAGTGTTTGTAGAATAACTGAGTCAATAAATCAATTAATCACAGTTTAGTGGGGGATACAAGTGGTATTAGAAATGAAATAAAATTTTACAAAATGGAAATATATAGAGAGTTCTTCCAAATCCCACCCATTAAAATTATCATTATTTAAAAACTGTTTTCATTTAATCTACTTTTCTGAGAGCACTAATGTTGAATACAAGTAACAGGGGATACAAAGCTCTTTTGTTAGATTTCATGAGAAACAGATGAACTGATATTAGGACAAACAACTTAAAGCAAGCCAAATAACCTCCATCCCACCACTCTCAACCTCATTGATATTTCATTCTGAAGAACCTCTAGAGGTTCTGGGATAAAGAAGTATAAGCAGTGTTGACAACTTAATTGGAATTTCAAACAGAGCAAATCAATTCAGTGAGCACTTTATTGAACACCTGGATAAGCAAAGCCCTGTGATCATATGTGTGAAGGCAGAAAGGTGGATAAAGCACACATACAGCTGACTGTCAAGGCAGCTATAATGGGGTTCTCTGATTCAATCAACAGTGCTTCTCATTGTGGCTCTTCTTTACTGTATGTTGATTCTCTTAGAACTTCCTCCATCATTCCCTGTTATACTTTTTTATGGATGCTTTTTGATGAAACTAATTTTGATTAGGCAGTTGAAACAAGATGTATTCTTTTCTATTCTCAGAAATTTTATTATGCTCTTCTCCAAATGTATGGAAATTCCTGTGCAGTATATTTCTCATCCTTTCAGGTTTTGCTCTAGATTCTGTAAGTATTATTTATATTTTATAATATTTGTTTTATTTTTTCTCAGAGTTGTTTACCCAAGGTTATTCCTTTGCTCTTGAAAATAATAATGCTAATTATGGCAGTACCTCCTATTTAAGAAGTGGATGGAATCTCTCCAGAATAACTCTATGTTTTTAGCATACATAAACTTGTTGAATATCACAAGGAATTTTTTATTAAGTGCAAATTCCTATTTTACAAAGGGATAACATGACACTCAGAAAAATTAAGAAAACTGTCTACGAATACTGAGACAGTAAATAGTGGGTTAAATCCAACAAATATAATTTCAGTGATTGGGATATGAATTATGATGACGTAAGTACATTATCACTGTTATTTAGAGAAATTGTTCTTATGATTTTTATAGTGAAAACACTCTTAGATGATGTAGTCAATTACATTTATGAAGTTTCAGTAATGTGTGTTCAACAAAACTACAATTAAAGT
This sequence comes from Cryptoprocta ferox, assembly GCA_028646485.1. Classification (NCBI taxonomy): domain Eukaryota; kingdom Metazoa; phylum Chordata; class Mammalia; order Carnivora; family Eupleridae; genus Cryptoprocta; species Cryptoprocta ferox. The sequence continues at coordinate 108,515,238 of CM053574.1, read as the reverse complement.
GACTTATTAGCCTTAGGAAAGTTATTTTCTTAAAAAAAACAACCAGCTTAAGTGATGAGGGCAGACCAAAGGGCAACTACAAATTAAGAAGGCTTGACTGGTACATTTTCTACCATCATCCCAGTGCTCTTCCCCTGACTTCATAAAACACAATCTCCCAAGTGTCATAATTGTTTGGTTACTTTTTTCTTTTCACTATTCATCACTCTCTGTACATAACGGGACTCCCTGAAAATTTTCCTCTACTAGACTATTTTCACTCCTCCCATTTTTAAAACTTGTTCTCTTCTTCTTCTAGGACTCCTATGATATGGATATTGTTCCTCTATTTAATAATATTTATATCTAATTTTTGAGGAGTGAATAGTATCTCACATGGCATGTAGGTCAATAGATGTGGTATTGTATTGAGATGAATAATTATTTTATAATCAACTATTATCCACTTAACTAAGGCATTTTTAAGCATGTTTCCTCCCAACTGGTTTTGACTTTTGTACTAAACTTTTAAATAATAATGCATTATAATAAATCACTCCAAACTTCAAAACAAAGATAAAAAGATACTAACGACTATTAGTGTGTTAATGTTAAGCACCAGTTTGCTGAATTATATTAATTGTAACAAAATATTCCATCTTTGAAGGGTTAATAATTTAAGGCAATTTTAAGGGTGTAGTCAATATATTTTTAATAATTGATTCATTTATGAGAGAATTTCAAGGATTGGCAGTGGCAACCCCAGATGGATATCTGACCAAGCCCTACCTCCAATCAACTGCCTTTTTTGTTGTTCCTGTTCATGATGTCTCTCACATTTCAGTAATCCCTGCAAGCAGAGACCCTGACAGGTAGAAACAGTGACAGCTTTTAAATTTCTTTTTTTCCTGGATAACTTTTCAAAGGTGTTAAACAGTGAATAACCCTGATAGACAGAGACAGTGTTTCCTTCCAGAACTAAAGGCAGAATTGTCTGCTGTTGAGTTTAATAAAGATAAGGTCTCCCTTTGTGGAATAGACTGGGCAGGTTTGCTTGTAGTTAATTATAAAAGATTAAAGTTTCATAATCTTGAACTTTTCCATCTGAGACACAAACCCCCTGTGGGTGTATTGCATCACGTGCTGGCAAGGTGGATTGGGAGATATGAAGAGGAACTGATATGATTATTATTATTCTTGCTGTATCTGAATAATAAAGTCCTTTTTCTCTGATACAGATGTTTCATGTTTTCTGTCAGCAGACATAAAACTGTGGTAGGCTAACTTATGATTCTGCAATTAGGGTACATCTCAGATCCTTCATCATTCTTGACATCATTCTGTTTAGTAATCAATCCCATGATTATCACAAAGCCTAGAGGATAGCTACACCTGCAACTTCCATCTGTGTGTTTCCTCTACTTCAGTTTTCTGTATATGTAACACTCCAACTAGCATGAAAAGTTAGCTATTTCTTATGATTGTTACATTATAAAGAAATTTAATTAGCAATGGTGGAGGAACAATGAAGTTAATAATTCATACAATTAAACAAAACCGTGCTAAATTTAAACTGACAAGTTGATATTACACAGTTGATATATTCCTTTTTATATTTTAAATGCAGGACTTTTTTCAAATAAATCGCCTTAATTTATAGTAATGGTTTTCAAATCAACTTCTATATTTGCAAAGAACCTTGGTAATACTTACAGGTATAGTATTACAAGTATACATTAAAGTACACTTATAACACATAAAGGGATAAGTTTTCAAAGTGAAAATCTAAGCAGACTACGGGGAACAAACTATTCTCCACTTACATACCATTTACCATTATTTCGACTAAAATGGCAGATACACTGGGGGTAGAAATAATTTGCTCCTATTTACATTACAAAAGTCTTCAAAGTTTCTTCCAATTGGATTCATACAGGAAAATGAGGAAGGAAAACATAAAGATCCATCTCCACGGGACTCTTTGACTGTGCAATGTGTCATAAAAGTAAGAGGAGAATGTGACAGAACTCCATTCCACTCTTAAATTTGGCGTTAACAGCAGAAGAAAGCTAATTCAGTGGATGAGTTGCTGTTTTTTCCCCCTTTCAAGAAAAAGCATTTGCAATCACATGATCTACTCTTAGTAGTAGTGGACACATAACATTCAACTGGTAAAACAAATGTTTATCTCTGATACAATGGTTACTTGGAGAGACTGTTACCTATTAGGATATCCAGCCTGACTTTGTGGCCAGTAGCCTGAAACAGACGGTCAGATATTGCTACAGCCTCATTGTGAACTTATGTTAAACTATGTTTCTAATTCCCTTTTTTTATTTTCATTTTATGTGCTTTCTACCCTCTTGCATTCCTGTGTTTTACAAATGCTCTGAATCCTGACTCTTCTTGCTCACCAGGTTCAATTATACTGTAATTGTAGTGAACCAGTGTGATTTCCTGTGGAATATCTTGCTAAAAGTCAAAGACAAGAAATTAATGGCAAAGTTGGGCCTAAATTCCACACATTTCTGTCTTTACAAGTCCATATGTTTAACAGATTAGAGTCTGTTAACATAATCCTAATATTAAAAAGGCCATAATTTGAAATTTGAAAGACTATGGTCAATCATTCATTTGCTCATTCTATCATGAATTTATTGAAAAGAAACTGAACTAGGCCTGAGTATAAAGAAATACAGAATATAGAAAAATGTGACTGCTTTCGTGATCTTAAGTCTAAGACAAATAAAAATGTGATATGTGAGAGTTAAACAGAGCATTTCTATCAGATCCTTTAAATCCATGTTAAAACACTGACTTTCACCTGAAAGCAAGTAGAGAGTAAAAGGAAAAATGTAAGCAGATGTTTATTTTTAAAATACTTTCACTGCTATGTCAAAAATGGATATTCTTCATGCAGCTGGTATAGCAATTCATTTGAAAATTGACAGCATTTTAAACTGAGGTATAAACAGTAGTTATAAAACAGATTCCAGACTTATTTAAAAGTAGAATAAAATAAATTTAACTTTTAAAAATCAGATGGTAGATTCATGAGAGAGTGGGAGATGCTAAGAATGACTGGATCTGAAACATTTTCATGGGGAACTGGTTTGAAAAAGTGTCATCTCATGAACTAAGGTTTAACAGACAGAATGAATTTGCAGGGGGCAGGGATAATGAGTTTAATTTTGTTTATATTGGTTATTGTAGTTCTTGAGAAGTGTCATATGTAGATATAAAATGAGAATTTTGAAACATGGATGTGAATTTCAGTAGGCATCATAGGTGTATAATTTGAATTTTAGTTTTTCAGTAAATTGATGAGAAATGATAGGGATGAATAAGTCAGCCCACAGCCTGTATACGAGGTATTGATTACTGTATAACAAATTACCTCAAAGTTTAGTGGCTTAACACATTTATTATTTCACAATTTTTGTGGATTAGGAATGTGAAATGGCTTAGCTGATGCATATGGTTCTGGATGTCTCACAAGCATACGTTTTTCTCAAGTCTCCACTGGGAAGGACTGACTTCCTAACTCACTCATGTGGGTGTTGGCAGGATCCATCTATTCATATGCTGTTGAGCCAAATCCTCAGTTCTTCACGAGATGTTGCCTCTCAGTTTCTTGACACATTTTTCTCTATATGCCGTATCTCACAACATGGCAGCTTGCTTCATCAAAGTGGTCAGATGAGATGGCAAAAGAGAATACCAGCAAGAGAGAAAGAAAGAGTGCAAGCAAGATGGGAGTCACTGTTACTTCTGAACTCATACTAGAAGAGATAACCCATTAATTTCTATATTCTATTCATTAGAACCAAGTCACTAGCTCCAGCTCACATATAATAGGAGAAGCTTATGCAAGAGCATGAATACTAAGAGAAGTTGTCATTGAGAGTGATGTCCCATGCTGTCTGCCACAGCCCCAAGGAGTGGGAAGGAGAAAGAGAAGGAGACTCATGGCAGGCTTGAGAAACATTTAATGTTACAATTTTTAAAATTAACTGGTACAAAGCTATATAACATCTGATGGATATCTCAGCATTATTTAAATTTATTTAACTTTTATTTATTTAACTTCATATTTCTTAATTTAAGTTATCCCAAATATATGGAAATTCCATATTCCTTTATTCGGACTTCATTTTACTGATTAATGTTCATCAAATACCTATATTTATTAACATATTTATGAAAAATGCTACAATTTATATCCATTCAATTTATATCCAGAATGGGAAACACCACTCTACAATTAATAACAAAAAGTTATATTTCTGCTATCAAACCACACATTTCTAACTCTTTTTCAGTTAAATATTTTGAATATAATTTGATATTTAAATAATTTGAGTTATTAGAATATAGAATTGTAAATATAATTTCCTAGAGGCTCTTTCTTTATTCTATTACATTTTATTTCAACCCAAACCTATACAGCTAATATTGATGAATTAAATCCAATGATATATAAATCACAGAGCACTACCAGATGAGTGACACCATGTATAAGAAGCCTACAAGGGAACCAGGGCTAAGGTTACAGATTGAACCGGAAAAAAAATAACACTTAACTGCAAGAAGTACGTCTAATTATATTAGATGATTTGTGTGCTTCACTCAGTCTTACGATTTATTCCTTGTTCATGATTTTGTGGCCTCAAAGGAGTACCATTCTGCTATAATATCATGTAATCATAGCAAAAACTGCCTAGCACAACACTGATTAGCAAATATTAACAAATCTATTCTTAAGTACATTTATAACAATTCAGTTTAATAGGTAGCTGATTTCTCAGTATTAATGTGATATTTTGAAATGACCTCTTAACTTCCTTTTCAGTTACCCCATTGTTATAGAAACACACAGATTTTTGTATGTTAGTTTTGGTATCTCGTAACTTTAGTGAATTCATTTATTAGTACTAACAGTTGTTCTGTAGAGTCTTTTGGGTTTTCTACGTATAAAATCATGTCCTATGAAAACAGAGATAAATTTATTTCTTCCTTTCCAATTTTGATGCATTTATTTCTTTTTCTTGCCTCCTGTTCTAGCTAGTACATCCATTACTATGTTGAATAGAAGTGGTAAGAGTGTGCATCCATGAGTAGCTCTGGATCTCAAAGGAAAAAATTTCAGTTTTTCATGGCTGAAAATGCCATTAGCTAGGGGCTTGTCATATGTGAAGGTAAATTATTATTTACCATGTGGAGTTAAATTCCTTCTCCTTGTAATTTGTTAATAGTTTTTTTTTAATCATGAAAGGATGCTGAATTTTCTCAGTGTTTTTCAGCATCTACTGAATGGTCATGTGATTTTTATTATTTCTGTTAATGTGGTGTATCATATTAATTTATTTGCACTTACTGAACCATCCCTGCCTCCCAGGAATAAATCTACTTGGTCATGATATATATGATCTTTCTACTGTACTGTTGAATATGGTTTGTATATATTTTATTAAGGATTTTTACATCTCTGTTCAGCAGGGGCACTGGCCTATAGTTTTCTTTTCTTGTAGTGTCTTTTTCAAGCTTTGGTTTCAAGATAATGCTGGCATCATAAAATCAGTTTGAGAGTAGCCCTTCCTCTTCAGATTTTTGGAATAGTTCATACAGTATTGTTATTATTTCTTTAAAGTTTGGTAGAAATCACCAGTGAAGTCTTTTGGTGTTGGCATTTCCTTCGTTGCAGGTATTTAATTACAAATCCGATCTCCTTACTCAGTATTGGTCTGTTCAGGATCCCATTTAAAAAAGCACCAAATGAGCTCTGCACTCTGGTCCCATAGCTCAGCCGTGTGAGCAGCTGCACTCCCAGCCACCATCCTGGCAGCTGCAGCCCCCAGCACTCCCTGAATGCCTTCCCCAAGGACCTGCTGGCCAGGGAGAAGCCTGTGAGCCTGGGTTCCTGGGGCCCAAGATGCTGCTGACCAAAAATGCGGTGTCGCTCTGAGGCAGGACTATCCAGGACTACACCCTGATCAACAAGCTGCAGCAGAGCCTCTGCCACGCCCTGGTCATTCTTGTCGTCCCATGCAACTGGTGCTGGCATCAGTTCCTCAGACCTCAGGACAGGTTCAAGTCCAAATTCATACTTTTTGAGAAATGTGAGGTGAATGGTGCACAAGCACATCCCCTCTTCACTTTCCTACAGGAGGCGCTGCCTGCCCCCAGTGATGACGCCACTGCTCTCACGACAACCTCAAGTTCATCACCTGGTCTCTAGTGTGACGCAACTACATCTGTTCTGTTCTGTGCACAGAACAGCCATCGCCTTCCAACCGTCGACAACAAGCCTGACACTGAAGCCCTGCTGTCCCAAGGGCCCAGCTGTGCCTACAGAACCCCTCCATCCCTGCTGCTTGCAGTCACAGCGCTCTCCCCTCTGAGGATTTCATCCATGAATGTGTTTACTTGAAATATGCATGAAGGAACACCTGATGTCCAGGAAATTTCCTTGAGATAGGTGCTTCTTGTCCATCCCAGCTCCCCACTCCTCAAACCAAGGTTCCTCACTAATAATGTATTGGGTGTCAGAAAAAAAAAAAAAAGAATACAATACTTAGGTAACCTGAACCAATGAGTGAAAAAAACCTCTAAACTTGAAACTAAAAAGCACCGATAAACAAAAACAAACAAAAATACTTAAAAAGACACCATAAATGGGAAGATATCCTGTATTTATGGATTGGCAGACTTAATGTTATTATATCCAAATTACCCAAGGCAATCTATAGAGTTAATGCTATGCTTATCAAATCCCAATGGCATTTTTCGAGGACAGTCCTAAAATTGACATGGAATCACAAAAGACCCCAAGTAGCCAAAGAAATCCTGAGAAAAAGCTGGAGGCATCACATTCCCTGATTTCAAAATATATTACAAAACTACAGTAATTTTTTAAAGTGTGGTACTGACAGAGATAAACATATACATCAATGGAACAGAAGAGTCCAGCAATAACCAATACATATACAGTCACCTGATGTTTGACAAGGCTGCCAAAAATACACAGTGGTTAAAAAGATAGTTTCTTCAACCAATATTCTTGGGAAAACTGGACATTCACACACACAAAAAATGAAATCAGACCCTTATTTACACTATAAACAAAAATATAAACTCCATATGAAGACTAACATGTAAGATCTGAAACTGTAAAACTCCTAGAAGGAAACACAAGGGAAAATCTTCTTGACATTGGTCTTGGCAATGATTTCTTATATATGACACCAAAGTGTTAGGTAGAAGCTGGATGTGAACAATGGAAGGAACACCCCAGGAAGAATCTCAAGTCCTTGAATAGGAATGAGACAGAAGGTGGAGGCTAGGACGGTGATGAAAAAATAAATAAATAAATAAAGCTACACACTATAATCTCAGGAGCTCAACATCCTGATCTTATATCTTCCAAGACCTTGGGCCTGACAAATCAATAGCCACAGATAGAGAGCAAGTGCTCTCCTCTTCTTCCTCTGCTCCAGGGTAACACCCAGACTCATTATAATACTTTTGTATGGCAGGCACAGCCCCCCACTCCTGCCCCTTGGAAAAGACTGCCATACCTTACAAACCTGGTAGGGTAAAACTCCCCCTCCCAACCTGTGGGAGGAATTTCCCAAATGATTGGAAGTAGCCTCCATTGGAGACCACCCCAGGGCACATCACAAATCTTACTGGCCCAGAGAGAACCAATAATATCCAATCCCAAAACAACCTTGGGGCTGATCCCATCCTAGAGAACGTGCCCACTCTTCCACATTGAGATTGTATTTTTTGCTTTAATAAGGTGATTTGTGCTTACTGCTCTCCTTCTGTCTCTCTTTAGTCTGACCATGGATCCCCATGTGAATCTTCCCATGGGGAATCCAAGAACCAAGACCTCCATTCACAACACAGACACTCCCCAGTTCCTGACAAAAGCATAGGCAATGAAAGCAAAATTAGACAAGTAAAACTACATGAAACTAAAAAACTCTGTACCATAAAGGAAAAAACAGAATAAAAAGGCATCCGATGAAATGGAAGACAATTTTTGCAAACCATACATCTGACAGAGTTATTAATATCCAAAATATATAAGTAACTAGACAACTTAATATCAAAAATAAACCAATGAACAAAATAAAATGCAAACAGAAAAATGGGCAAAGACCTGAACAGATAATCACCAAAGGCAAACAAGTGTCCAAATGGCTGACAGAAGTACAAAAAGATGTTCAACATCAATCATCAGGGAAATGTAAATCAAAACCACAATGAGATATCACCTCACATCTGTCAGGGGCACTATTATCCAAAAGGCAAAAGATAACAAATGTTGGCAAGAATGTGGAGAAACTGGAACTCTCATTCAGTATTGTAAGGAATGTAAATTGGTGCCGCTGCTATGAAAAACAGTATGGAGGTTCCTCAAAAAATTAAAAATAGAACTACCAAATGATCCAGCAATCCCACTTCTGAGTATATAGCTAAATGAAATAAAATCAGGTTTTTGAAGAGATATTTGCACTATGTTAACTGCAGCATTATTCACAATATAAAAATTAGCATCCACTGATAAATGCATGGATTAAGAAAATGTAGTATAAACAATGGAATAGTATTCAGCCTCGAAAAAGGAAAGGAAATCCTCCTTTTTGGCAATATAGATGAATCTAGAGGACACTATGGTAAGTGAAGTAAGCCAGTCACAGAGGGAAGGGCAAATGCATGATTCCACCTAAATGACTTATTAAGGTAGTCAAACTCATATAAGCAGAGTAGAATAGTGGCTGCCAGGGGCTGGGGCCAGAGGGAAATGGAGTTGCTGCTCAATGCATATAAAGTTTCAGTTATATAAATGGATAAGTTCTGAAAATCTATGTAAAACATAGTGCCTATATATAGCTAACAATGTTGCATTGTGCACTTAAAATTTTTATTAAGAGGGTAGATCTCACAGTAAAGTGTTTATAGTACACACACACACACACAAAGGGCATAAGTGAACACTGAGAGGCAATGGATATATTTACTACCTTTATTATAATGATTGTCTCAAGGATGTATGCATGTGTCCAAGCTCATTAAGATAGATACATTAAATATGTATACGTTTTGGTATATCAACTACACCACAACTTTTTTTTTAAGTAATGATCTCTTAGCAAATATTTGATGGTATACAGTAAAAATTTATCAATTAAAATACTAAAGTCATGTAGCTCTAAAGATTTCAAGAACAATTTAAGGACAATTATTACATATTTGGTACCTAAATGAGTTTAAAATTTCTGTCACATAAATAAGCATTTTTTAAAAATCTTATATATTTTAATGTATAATAAACATACAAATAACTCTACATTTTAGTAGATAAATCTTTTTCAAGGGCTATGTGTACATGCATACTTCCTAAAGAGAAATACATTTTAAAGGGCATAAAACATAAAATGATTAGTACCATATAGAAAAACTGGTTATAATGACATTGTTGTTTCAAAGATATAATAGAATGTTTTATCTAGTATTTATATTTCATATTGGATGAGGCCTACCAAGTAAGATATAATAAACAAATACCATGTGGCAAGAGGGCTTTCATGAGAAACACAAACAAAATATGATAAAAAGTAATAAAAATTTATGCTAAAAAAGAACCAATAACCCAATTTAGTAGTGTAAGTCAAACTTTAAAAATATAATGACATTTGAAATCTATTTTATGTAATTCATTAAAAATGCATTTGATAATTATATTGGTGATTAATCAAATCTGTAGAAAATATGAAAAGGATAGAAAAATAGGCTAATGAAGCACACTCTCAAGAAAGCAGCTCTCAGGAGACAGTAATTTTATATTTTAATTATTTTAAAATAATCAAAATAACTTCAAGTATAAGGGAATTTATATATGAATCAACTCAGAGAAAAGTCACTCAGTACAGTTCCTGCCTAAAATAATTGTTCTATAGAATAATCCATCTATGATTTTGTATTCAAATTATTTTACTATTATTTGAACTATATTTTAAGGAGAATATGCATTATAAAGATGATTTTGGTTATGTAATATCTAGTCACTCTCGGATACTTGAAGACATTAAGAAAACATTGAATTGGCCCTTAATAAACACTGGATCTAACATTAATTTTAAAAGAATGGAGTCAATTATATGCAAAAATATTTGTGACAGGCTAATAGAATGGTTTTACCTATGAATAATAATTTAAAAAATTACTAGAACAGTTTGAAACCCTTCAGTGACCCGCCCAGATACTTCGAGCCTTGTGGCTTAGTTGTGCCTTGCCAACATCAACATCTCTTTGCCTAGAGGCATTCTCCAAAGCCTTAAGTCCTCTGCCCACATGCACTGGTCATAGGTAGTAGTGTTAAAAAAAAAAAAATCATACCTTCAAGAACATCTTAATTAATGTCTGATAGTTTTTATGTACATACACTAGCTCCCTTAAAAAAATTGTTTGAGGCATGTGTTTTTACACCGTTTTCCAGAATTTCCCTCTTGAAATTAAGTTCCAGACACTCAAGCTAGTAACAGGACAGAGAGTGTGTCCTCTCCTTATTAACTCTTCCACTCCCACACTGATGTTCCCTGCACCTTCCCTCCCCAAATAACTACTTCCACTCAGTTTCTTTGCTCTGGACCTGATTCTGGGAGAAGCCACATCTACACACAAATAATGTAAGTATATTTATCCTCAATCATATAACTTTCAATAATAAAGAATCTATATTAAGCAGCTCTGGGTTGTATATGAATATATTTTGACAAAAGGCAAAGTTTGATGAGTGGGACATGTCATAACTATATATAGAACAACGCTGATATAAAAAGTAGAAGCCATCAGATAAAAACATCTTTGGTTCCATGAACAAGGTGGCATTCCTCACTCTGTGTAAATTCAATCTTCACTCATGTTACAGAGCCTATTTTCCCTTCTCATCTCTAGAGCCTCCAGGTTCACTTTATTCCACACATTCTCTCTGATTTATTTCTATGGCATCAGTTATCACTTACAGGCTTTCATGTGTCTATTTCCAGTCCCTAGATCTTGCCCAATATTCATATCCATATAGGAAATTCCTAAAAACCAGACGTGTCCAATTGGATATTCCGTAAGCACCTCAAATTCAAAATGTCCAATACTCCAATCGTTACTCACAATTCACGCCATGGACCCCATTCCTTCTCCTTTGCATAACATCAAGTTTTCCAAACAAGAAACTTAAATTGTATTATTGGTATGAGTCTCTTCCTTACCTCCATTTCCAACTAATTCAAAGCTATGTAATTCTAGGGGTGCCTGGGTGGCTCAGTCAGTTAAGTGTCTGACTTCAGCTCAGGTGATGATCTCACAGTTTGTAGGTTTGAGCCTTGCATCGGATTCTGTGCTGACAGCGCAGAATCTAGAACCTGCTTCAGATTTTGTGTCTCCCTGTCTCTCTCTGCCCCTCCCCCACTCATTCATTTTCTCTCTCTCTCTCTCTCTCTCTCTCTCTCAAAAATAAATATTAAAAAAATAAGGTATGTAATTCTATTTTCTAAACATTGCTCCATGCATAATTCCCACCTTACCACAACTCGCGGAGTTTAAGCTAATCATCATCAGTCTGGATTTTTGTCTCAAGATTTTTGTCTGCCTAAAATTCACTTTCCCATTTCTCCACCTCAGGCTAATTTATTTTCATATTTCAAATTCTAAATATTATATATATATTTATCTCTTCCAAAAAAACTGTGAGTGTCAACTCAGTGTCAAGATTTATTGTAGATACTAAGAATAAATACATAGGTGAATAATAAAGATGGAGTTTATGCTCTACTGATTCTCAAACAAAAGCTCAGGAAGAAGTGACATCAGGTGTTATGAAGGAAAGTAAATTAGGGTAAGGTGAATAAACATCACTGGGGAGATAGAGTGGCCAGGGAAACCACTCTGATTAGATACATTTCTGAGCAGAGACCTGTGTGAACTAAGGGAGTGAACTATACAAGTATTTAGGGGGAGAAGTTTCCAAGATGATAGAACAGCCAGAGTAAGGATGCCCTCAGGTAAAAGCAGGTTGTAGTAGTCTAGGAAAAGCAGAGATCAGTTTATTATGTCTCACTATCCTGACATTTTTGGTCTGATTTATACAACTCTCCTCTGAGCTTTTACAGCACACTGACCCTCTATCATATAAATGATACACTTTATGTAATCATCTGCTTGGTGACTGATTTTTCAACTCTTTTTTTTTTTTTTTTTTTTTTACTTTTTAAAAAAGTTTTTATTTAAATTCCAGTTAGTTAACATACAGTGTAATATTAGTGTTTTCTCCAACTCTTAAGCAGACATTCAAAGGACAGGGTCCTTGCCTAACTTTTTCTCTGTGCCTGGTGCACACTATAAAAAAAAAAAAGGCTCAATATATATATATATATATTTTACCAAAAAGGAAAGCATAAGCAGGCATTCCTATATAAACGTACAAACACATTTGTGTCTGTATGTATAAATACACTTTTCCCTCCCCTCAATTATTTTATTCTTGCTTACATTTGTGTTTCCAATCATGAATTAAAAAAAAAAAAAAAAAAGCGGGATGAGTTGACCACAAAGCACGGTGGCTCCCAAGGCGGAATCACTTCCCACCCTCCCCTTCTGAATGTTACACCAGCCAGGCCTGCTGCCTGGGTCACATCAACCCACCTGGACTCCTGGCTCTTCTTACTCTCAGAATCTGGCACAGGCACAGGCGAGCGGGACCAGAGTGGCTCTAGGAATGACCATGGTGGGTGGCAGGCGAGGTGCCCACCTTGACATCCCCACTGCGGCTGCAGGCGTAGTTCCTGCGGTTCACTATTGCACATGCGCCGGCGCGGGGCCCACCTACCAGCAGCCTCCACAGTCAGCGTAGCTTGCGCAGCTTGTGTAATTTGCGTAGTTTGCGTGGGGGCTCCAGCGGACAGAGCGCAGCTTCAGCTGCACCGTCCCCACCTTCTGGCTTGTCCACCAGCTTGTGCGGGCGTCCGTGAAGATATTTCTTAAAAATATACATCATATATATTAAAATATACATTAAGTGAATAGAATATAAAAGATATATATAATTAAGTCTATATATATAATTAAGTCTATCTATATTAGATGTATGGACACACACATCCTACCGGTTCTGGATCTCTCTTTGGAGAACCCTGCATGACATATTTTGATACTGAAGGTGGTTCTGGAGAACACAATCTTAAGGATGAGTTTTCTGAATTCTGTCCAAAGTTTTTGGAACTGGTTCTCAACCCTGATTAGATTTAAAGATGTTCATCACCCTAGTTTCAGTGGTAAAGTAGGCAATGAAAGTCCATGGTGTGATGTAGCAATAGAGATAGGCAAAATATCATCACTGCATATTCTTTTTTAAAAATACAATTTTAATGAAGCATTTTCAACATCTTTTTTTGGGGGGGTTGGATATTTGGAGGGGGGGGTTGGATAAATACATGCACATTTAAAAACCTGACTGTCTTCACTGAACTATCTTTTAAAGTGTTAAAGGCTGGGGCAGCTGGATGGCTCAGTCAGTGTCCAACTTTGGCTTAGGTCATGATCTCCGGGTTCCCGGGTTTGAGCCCCGGGCTGGGCTCTATGCAGACAGCTCAGAGCCTGGAGCTGTCTGGATCCTGCCGTCTCCCTTTCTGTCTACCCCCCCCCCCGCCCTGCTCCCCAAATCAAATAAACATTAAAATTTTTATAACAAATTCAAATATGAAGTGTTAGAGGCCTATTTCTTTTCCAGAGTTAACATGAGTATTTTCATTTGATTTTTTATATTGAAGTACAACACACATCCAGAAAAAGATGAAAAGCATATGTGTATATAGCTCTTTAAGTGAGAAAAAATAGACACACCTATGTAAATACTATCTAGGCTAAGGCTTTGACAGTATCTCAAACACCTCCTTTCATGCCCTTCCTCATTACTACTATTTCCCTCTTCTCCCAAAGTAATCACTATCATGATTTCTAATGCCTGTTTGAATCAAATACAAAAGGAATTATAGAATTATACTTTTTTTACAAGGGGCTTTTTGGGTTAACAATATGCTTGTAGGGCATATTGATGTTGTTGTGTATAGGTATAATAGATTTTCATTTCATTCCAACATTTCTTTATATAAATATATCCCAATTTGTTTATCCATTCTACAAATGGACATGGGAGTTATTTTGGGGGAGTATTCTGAATAACATTTCAAGAACATTCATGTGTATGTCCTTTAGAATGCAGTGATTTTTTGTTAGATGTATTCTCAGAGTGGAATTGCTTGCTCATAAAATAAGTACATGTATGTTTAGTATAATATGTGAAAGACTTTTTATGAAGAGTATAGTAATTTATATTCTTGGGAGCAGTATATGAAAATTCTATTTGCTTCACATTGTTGACAACACTTGGTACTGTCAGTTTTCTTTTGTTTTAGCTTTTAAATGTTTTGCTCAATTTTAGCCATTCTCATTGGTGTGCAGAACTCTCACATTGTGGTTTTAATTTTCAATGGCCCTGTGACTAACAAGTTTGAAAACCATTTCACAGATTTGTTAGTCTTTTAGATATTTCTTTTGTCCTTCTTTTTCTTATTGTTTTGTATTCCTCCATATATTCTGGATTCGAATTGACTGAAAAATAGATTCTCCCATTCTGTGGTTTCTCTTTCCACTGTTTTAACATCTTTAAATGAACAGAAGTTCTTAAATTTAATATAATCTGATTTATTGATCTTTCCTCTTATGGGTAGTGCCTTTAATGTCATATTTAAGAAATCTGCATCCCTCAAAGTCATAGAGATATTCAGCCATGCTATAATCTAGAAGGTTTATTGTTTTTGCTTTTCATATCCAGGTTGATAGTGTTACTGACATTTGTTTATGCATATGATTTAAGGCAGTGATCAACCTTCCATTTCAATTTTTCTTCTTTCTTTTCTTTTTTGTTTCCAATGTTGATATTTAATTGACACAGCATCATGCATTTAAAAGAGGATGTGTAAGTTTGTATGTGTGTGTGTGTGTGTGTTGTTTTGTATCATCACTGAATACTCTTAAGTGAATACTTATAAAAGGAATGTTCTGGTTGACCATGTATTTGATACCTTAGAAAAATTTTATCAAACTAACTAGTATAATGAGATTGGCTGATAATTGGGCTGGAATAAGTCAGAAAAGAAAAGAATGAACTCAGGGCTTTAAATTCTCAGTTCAAGCTCAGCAAATATGACCTGAAAATTTTTACAGCTGAAGGAAACCTTTATCCCCTGGAGCCCCAGAGTTGAGGTTTCAGAAAACCAAATCTGAAGTCTCATCATACAAATTACTGAATTACAATCTAATTTGAATCCCCAACCATGCAGGGTATCATCTGTTAAACCGAGAGCATTGATTAGGAAGGAATGAGATTCTGAAAGCTGGAATAAGGACATTGGCAGATCCTGATGAAGCTGGAGACACTGAATCTCTAAATTCTGCTGAGTCTCCTTTGCTGGTAGAAGGAGCTCATCCACCCCAGTCTGAGTTTGTTAACCCTCTGTTGCCTGAAGAACTTGTAATAGCCTTCCCTAAGGTAGAGATACAACATTTACACTCAGATTTTTCTTTTTTTCTGCCCAAAGTAAGAACTTGAAAAAAGTGAGTCACATATGATATCACTAATGATAAACAATACCTTAGGAGTAAGTTAGATTATGGGGCACGTGGGTGGCTCAGTTTGTTAAGCGTCCAACTTTGGCTCAGGTCAGGATCTCATGGTTTGTGGGTTCAAGCCCCGTGTCGGGCTCTGTGCATACAGCTCAGAGCCTGGAGCCTGCTTCAGATTCTGAGTCTCCCTCTCTCTTTCAACCCCTCCCCCACTTGCATTCTGTCTCTCTCTGTCTCTCAAAAATGAATAAAGGTTAAAAATTAAAAAAAAAAAAGAGTAAAGTAGATCTTTGCATGACACCAGTACACAGAAATGGCTTGTTACTAAACACTTTTCTAATTTTTGTTTTAAAATATAAGCCTTATCTGGAAGAATCCATAGAATCAATATATTTACATTGTATGAGTTTGTATGCAAACTTAAATCTAAACGGTACTGCATGCTTACTAATGTTGCACTAGAAGATCTGAACTAAAATAGGGTGTGGTGAAAAAAAGCAATTCATTTAAAAGCTGTTTTGACTACCACTTGTCTACAGATAAACTTCAAGTTATCAAGACCTTTCAGTTATTCTATGCATATTTTCTGGTAGTGGGAGATGTCAATAGAATTATGACTATAATAATTTAGAACTCTGGTAAGATCATGCTCCTTTAAAGATGGTCTTCAAATAGTAATGGGAAAAAAAATTGTTAAAGAGTATACACCTGAGCCTTCAGTTGAGTTCAGGTATAACAATAGTTCCTCCTATGTAAAATAATCAGATAAAGTGAGATTCCTTAGGCAAACCAACCAGCTAATCAGCAACAATGGAGAGGATGACTATAACTACAGCAAAACCCTGATAACCCATAAGAATTAATTCCAAGGAGGAAAGCAATAACTATTGCTTCCAAAACAAACGCACATAAAATTCTTTTCATAAAGAAAGTAAATTATTTCTTAATAACCTCTAGTGTCTCTTACTAGAGATGTCACCTCTTTTAAGAAAGTCAGACTTAATAAGTGAAAGAGAGAAAGAACATTTCTAGTTTCTCTGTATTTAAAGTGGCTCATTTAAAAATAAAATGAAAGAAAATGGCTCAGTTAAATATTGCAAGTCAACACATGTCTTTTGATAGTCCTGATTTTGTCTATTTTGAGGTACTAAGAGTAAAATTGAAGCAATGGGCATGTATTTTAAAACAAACATCATTATTCAGTACTCAGTTAATAAAGAAAAACTAATTTGTTTCACCTTTCAATATGATTTAATTCAGCAAGCAATCATTGATTTTCCTATGTTGTACAAAGCTTGGTGCTTGGTGTTACCAGAGGTACAGAAATGAATAATTTGTAGTCCCTAGCTTCAGTGAGCTCATAGTCTATTTAATGAAACAGATTCATAAACTTCCATACAAAATATCAAGTAGTAATTTTATAAAAAATGGAATCAGGCTCTCAAACTTTAGCAGGAATCAGAATTATCTGAAGGAATTGTCAAAACATAGATTGACTGGCTCCACCCTCAGAAATTCTGATTTAGTAGGTGTAGTTTTGGGTAATTCCAATTTCTAACATTGTCCCAAATTATACTTATGCTGCTGATCTTGGAGTGATACATCTAAAATCACTGCTTTAATACTATGGCAAACTGAATTATTAATTTTAACTTTTAGTTGTTCAACAAAGGAAGAATTCTGAGGAGACATGAACTTGCTGTTTGATAATTCATTTAAATTTTATAGGAAGATGAAAACATAAATAATTATATGGAAAGGAAATGACTTAAAGACATAAATAAGATAGAATATTGGATCATGTGTAGAAGGGTGGTTAGACTATGAATGGATGTATTGGACTACTAGAAGGAGAGATATGCAATGTAGATTTACTGAACATTTATATATGAGTAGATAAATAAAATCTGTGTGTAATAAAACAGGTTACCCCACCAGAATAGCTAAAATTAAATAATGTCAACTTATGATGATGATTGGTTGTAACTGGAACTTTTATTTATTGCTGTTGTATAAAATATTACATTATTTTTGGAAAACACCTTGTCAGTTTTTTATAATATTAACCATACACTTAGACTATGATTCATCTATTTTATTCCTAGATACAGTGCCAAGAGTAATGAAAACATATGCTGACAAAAAGACAAATACATTAATGTACAAGGAAGCTTGGATCTAGATTAGTCTAAAACTGTAAATAACACAAAATTTTTCAATGAGTGAATGAGTAAAGAAAATGACCTGCATATACAAATATGGGTGAATATCAAAAACATATTGAGTAAAAAAGTCGAATACAAAAGAGTACTTAATAGAGCATTCCTTTTTTGTTTTCATTTCTAGCAATAAAGTTATTCAATAATGGTTGAAATCATATCATTGTTTTATAGAATTTGGGGTAAGAATAAGTGAATAGAAATATGCATAAGGAACATTTCTGGGTTATGGAAATATTCTATTACTTGATTGGATGGTCACAGAAGTAATCTCACTAAGATGCAACAGAAAGGGTTTACTGAATGACTGGGTGTTGTTGGTAATGGTGGAAAAGAAAAAAAAATATGGTGACATGTTTTAAGCCTACATAAGTGAATGTATGATGATGTTAGTAAGTGAAATAGAAAAACAGCAATAAAAAAAAGTAGCATTTACAGGTATATTCATTTTCTACAACCGTGTAATAAATTACCATGATTGTAGTAACTTAAAACACACATTTATTATTTCACAGTTTCTGTAATTCAGGAGTCCAGGCAAGACTTAACTGATTATCTCCTTCAGGGCTCACAAGGCTACCATCGAAACATTAGACAGGCTGCCTTCTTATTTGGAGGCTTCGCTGCTGAAAAATCCCTGTCTGAGTTTTCTCTGGTTGTTGGAAGAATTTATTTTCTTGTTGTTATAAGGCAGCTTGCTACTACAAAACAAGTAATGGGAAGAGACAGGGAGAAGGAGATGGGAAGCAAGTAAGAGAGCAAGAACAGGACAGAGAGATGCTAGCCAGATGGGTACCACAATCATAGCAATATTTTGAAACCATGAAATATAATCATAAGCATGTTATCACCTTTGCAATATTTCATTGTTTAGAGCAATTCACCTGTCTTCCTCCTCTGCAGGGGAAGGATTATATAAGACTGTGAATACCAGGAGACAGAGATCATGGAGGTCACCTTAAAGTCTCTCCTCTACTGAAGAGTAAGTAAGTTATTTTACATTTGTTGAATTTGTGATTCTTTCCAGTGCCTATGTCAAGAACATAGCAGAAACACTTTTCCTTGGCAACATAGTGGAGTACAACTTGACTACTCCCATCACACACTTTTTTGGACTGACATCTAATCTTTCTGTTGAGTTTCTCCCCATAAGAGATGTATAATGAAAAAATATATTACAAGGGAATTTGGATCTTCTTAGTGATACCAACATGATACACTTTGCTGTCAATGTGTACAAAAACCTTTATTCTGATGATATTCCACATACTTTGAGAGAAAAAAGAGGCATGGTTGTTGCATGACTGAAATAGCTTCAGGCAGAAATGGAACCAATTGTGAAGACATTTGAAGATCCAGAAACTATAAGGCAGATGCTGTCGACCAGAGATGGGTAGATGCTGTGTAACTACCTGGTGGACAGGCATGGTTTTAGGTAGGAATATTTAGATATACTCTAAATATACTCTAAATATGTAAAATTCCAATATGAATATGGGAATTACTCTGGAGCACCAGAATATCTTCACTTCCTTAGAGTGTTGGTTCCAGCAACAGCCAGAAATGTTTTGAGTTCACTCAGGGGAAAACTTGCCTCAGAAATCTTAAGGCAGAATTGGGACGCAGTTATGGAAGACCTTACATGGTTAAAAGAGACCATAGATAATAATTCTGAGTTCTCCACTTCGGTCTCTTCAGCAGCAAACATGGCTCATCCACTGTCCTCTGTTTTCTCAACTAAACTAAGGGGCATGATAACATTATTGATCTCTTCCTTTACCAGCCATCATATCTTAATGCAATTCAGATGATGTGACCACATACTCCATACTATTGGGCTACAGCCATCATAACAAACAAAGATGTTTGAAAATGCCAGCTGCCGTTAAAAGATCTGGTTAAAGTTACTGAACAGAGTCTTACACATATAAAGAGCCAGTTACAGAATTTGTTGAATGCTTATATGTTAACTTTGACTTTGATGGAGCTCAGAAAAAACTGAGGCAATGTGAATTAGTACTTGTGAATGACTTCCTAGGTGGCTTGTCTTGAGGATTTCATTGAAAATCATCGACTCTTCATATCTGAGACTTTTTGTTAAATCCACCTGTGTATTAGCACTCACATGTTGGCAGACAAACGGAACATGAAAGATGGATTGTCAATGTGATTAGAAATGTAGGACTGGCTGCCAAGACTGATTCTAAAATAGGTCATGTGGTAATGGGTAACAACACAGCCTCACCCTATCAGCAAGTGATTCAAAAGATCAAAAGGCTTTCATTTAAAAGCCAGAGATGTTGGCCATGAGAAGAAACTTCATCAGAAAAGTAGGTCAGAGGCTTCTAACTGGGCATCTGAGGACCCTGACCTCTACTGAAGAACTGTATAAAGAAAAGATGAAAAAAAATAATTATAAAATAAGGATAAAATAATAAAACCATTATATAAAGGGTGACACACATTTTAGAAACAACATATTGAGCATAAATTGGGGGAAATTTGAAAAAATTGGCTGTGTTTCATTAAAAACATAAGGTAGTAGAAAATGTACTATAATTTGTGGTTATTTAAGACTAGAAATATTACATTATATTTAAACAGCATGTTGATAACTGTTCAGACTTTGTATTGAGTTTCTGGAATATAAAAGAAAACAGCTTAATGACAATTTCTTTATTTTGGAATAACCTAAGTTGATTTTTTTTCTTTTTAAAGTATGATGCAGGCAAGGAGAAGAATAAATTTGCCCACTTAGATCAATTGGACTATAAAGTTTTAAAAATAATGTTCAGGAAACATGATGAGTGATATTTTTAAACTGTAAAGTTGTACATTAGCATAAAAGAAGAGCAAGGAAGCAAGGATGAATGTCATTTCTGTACCAATGGAGTCACTGACCATATGTTCTCTTTCCTAGTCCAGGGATAAGATAAATCATTGTCACAATGCTGATAATCAGTTCTGTCAGTCAATTCTCTAGCAATCTGTCTCAAATCCCTAACAAAGGAACATAGTTAAAAGGTGATCACTTGGCCCAAGATTAACCAGGCTGAAATATAAGAGTTAGGCAAGAATTTAGCAAACTCCTTGGCAGATTTAATGATGAGGAAAAAGAAACTTTGTCATGGGCCATTCAATTTGTGAAACTTTGGTGGGGATCTTTGGGAATGTTGATAGTAATTTACCAAAAACAGAAGACAAGGAAAAACTAGCAATTATTGATGGTATTCCAAATGTATGAATAAAGCAACTCTAGGCAGATTCTTTAATAAGTAGTGTGTATGAGTAAAAATGATATAATAAAGAAAATAATCATAGAGAAGATACTAGAAAATATTTATAAATCATTTTAAAATGAACTCAGCTAAAGCAGATAAAAATCTGCTAAAGGTTTTCTAGAGCAATAGTTAAAACAGGAAATCTAACAGAAATGACCAACAATAGTGAGCAAATTAAATATCAAGTGTAATTTAACTCACTTTTAGTTTAAATCTCATTGACTTAGGAAATACAATATTATAGGTAAAGTATCTCTGAATTGGAAGGATTTTTAAGTAGTAGAACCAGATTAACATGGAAATATCTTCAGTTACTTAAGGAGTTGGGGAATATGAAGCAGTACAGCAGAGGGAACAGAGCCAATGCTGGGGCAGAGAACAGCTATACTATTCAATTAACTCAGGTTGGAGAGAACTTGTTGGAAGCACAGTTGTGTTAGGTAGTATGTATCTCCCAGCTGAAGAGTTCCATCAGTGCTTCAAAATGTAAACGAATTTCAATTGCCTATGTAAAGATGCAGTTTGGAGAGAATAATTTTTTATAGCTTATATAGAATTCTCACTGGGATATTTGACCCCCCAAAACTGTAAAATCTACATCTCTGTTGAAACTAAATTACATTTTTTAAAAAAATTCTTCTACGTTTAAGAGCAAAGAGGACCACGAAGATCTGAATGAAGCTTATGTGCTGAGGACTGACAAAAGTCTAGTCCTTGTTATACATTTGCTGAGGAATAAGCCCAGGAAAACTGGTACACATGGAATGATGTTTCAGAACACAAGATCTGAATTTCTTCTGGAGATACCTTTTTTGTTGTAGCTAAAGGTCAGAAAATAAAAGCCAAGGAATGAGTAGCTACAGCTATTGAAAACAACATATTGAAATGAGGAAAATAACCCTTTTCTAATCATTAGTAATTGTGTAGGCAATTAGGAAAGCACCAAATTATCACACTCAAATATAGTCTGACTAGACCATTCCTGAAGTTTTATAAAAATGGATTCCCCAGAGATTATTGCACATAGTGATTTTAGACAAAGACTTGTTAAAAAATTCACTGGATGGAATTAAACTGGCAATGAGGACTTTGTTCAAGAATATTGCAAGGTCAAGAGTATTGCAATAGGACAGAGAGACTGAACTCAACTCCACTGATGCAAAAGGCAGGAGGGTTTTTTAATGCTGGGATGAACCCACTAGAAAACTTCTGAAGAATGTTAGGGGAGAGAGAGGTGGGTCAATATGCTTAGGCCATCTCTGTTTGCTAACTCATTCTTATCTAAATGTGGCTCCTACCCATCCTAAGAGACTGGAACATAGAAACTCTATCTTTCTTGGGGATTACATTTCAAAGGATGACCCCAGATCCTTGTGAAAAAATATTCCTGGGTTTGTAAAACTGGCAGGAGGGTGGAAGAAGATTTACATTTCAAAAGAGTAGAAAAAGAATTCACAACTGTAGTTTCTAAAGTGAAAAGGAAGGAAAGGAAGGTCAGAGGCCTGTAGTCAGGAAGAAACCTATCTGAAGTTTAGTCAAGCTGAGGGAAATGTAAGGGTCTCCCCATCAGACTCTTCTGTTGTTCAGTACTTTCTTGGTATGACAACTGTACACTCCACCGAAATAGCTTCAGTCCTTATATGGAGATTTGCAATTAGTAGTATTTTCCTTTCACAGATTCTGTGAAAGATCTTAGACTTGGAGCTGCCACACTAAACACCATTGCTGCAAAATGGAGAGTGCTGTGTTTCCACTTGCCACTTTCAATTTACTAAACCATTCAATTTTCTCTGAAGTAAAAAAAAATGTATATGCGCACATATTTGAAGGGCTTATTATAACACATATACAGCTTGTGAAAATGTTTCTTCTAGAGTTTCAAGGCTTTTGCTGAATTGGCTGAATTTTGTATATTGCAGTAAGGCTAACTATTCTTTTGCTTACACTGCTGTAAATTTTGCTTATTGTTATGTATAATGTATGAAGAAGCACAATGTACAATGTATCTTTCACAGGAAGATTATGAACTAAATCAAAAGTATTTCCAATATAAATAATAAAAGAGAAAAGACAATTTACAATAGAACTAGAAAAGCTTAGATACACAAATAAAATTTCCAGAGCTACTTCAGAAAACAAATCATCTAAGGCAGGTTGTGGGTACAGGGCTTGATTATTGTTAGAACTCACAAGAGATATTTTTCAATTGATATGTGCAACTTAATGTTGAAGTTTAATTTCTGATGAAAGTTAATCACTCAATTTTTTTGGCTTCACTTTTATTTTATTGAGGTGAGGGGGGAAAATTTAAAGTATTATCCACAAAAGAAAGGACAGGATATTTATAAGTGGGAAAAGTTTTCTAACACCTATTAAGTAATACTAAGTATTCAAACTATAAGCAGAGAAATTATTCAAAGATGCCTCTAGAAGAGAACCCTCTTAGATACTAGATAAGTTCAATGTGACATTAATTTTAGCACTTATGGAAAATGACAAATCAACAAATGGCCCCAAATAGGACAGTCTTTTAATGTAACTCCCCTCAATTTGATACTTAAGCAAACTTGAAGTACAACCAAATTGAACCAATAAAAGTGTTCTTTCTCAGTGTAGCAACATTGTTGGCTGTATAACCTGGACAACAAATATTTAAAGGACAATCCAAATTGTTCTGTCGCATTTGCTAAATGATGAATAGTGTCCAGACCTCTCTTGGCTAGTATTGATTAGAAATATTGAAAATGCATTTAATGGTCTTTCAGAAAAAACAGTTTTGGTCATGAATCTAAATGGTGCTCTTTCAAATTGAATGTACATAGACCAGTTGTCCTTGAGAAGAATAATCTTGGTAATGGCCAAGTTAAAACTTCATAGAAGAAACAGACCATTATCAAGCTAATATCTTTGTCATACTGTATTGTACTAAGAGAATGAAAAAGTGTGTGTGTGTTTTCATCTATATAGCAAATTGTACCTTAAGTATTAAGCCACTCAGAATATGAAACTGTTTCTGGTAAAACTGGTGTTAGATTTGAAACTACCACATATTATTTGTATCCAATTGGAGTGTAAAAATAAATAAAATATTATTAGAATTAATTATATATAATTATATAATTTTACTATATAATTTTATAATTATAATTGGGAAGCAATATATTACAAATTTATTTGGGGCACCTGGATGGCTCAGTCCATTAAGTGTCTGATTCTGGATTTTGTTCAGGTCATAATCTCACAGTTGTGATATGGGGCCTGTGTTGGGCTCTGTGCTGACAGTGTGGGGCCTGCTTGGGATTCTCTCTTTCCCTCTCTTCCCCCTCTCCTGCTCGTACTCTCTTTCTCTTTCAAAATAAATAAACATTTTTAAAAAAGAATTTATTTATTTAAGAATGGATAAATTGTGCTTAATTTTCCTTATTGCTTTTCTGATTCTAAACATATCATAATTACAGATAATTTATAAAATTCAGAAAATGAAAAGAAAATGTTAAAAATCCACAACAAAACCACCATTGTGTACCATTCATGTGTTCAAATACTTAAGACTCCACTACTTGATACATATTTTGTTTTGTTTACCATAATCAGATAAAAATGTCCAAGTATACCCATATATGTATAAATTTGAGGATAACACTGAATTGGTATAACAGGATGAATTGATATGCATTGAGCCTACTCATAATCCAAGAAACAGGACACAGAAATATCAGAATTGCCTACCTGGTGGAAGTTCAGCAGTGTTTTTCTCCCTACACCATAGAGAAGGGGATGGTATATCCAGAGTTATGTCCCCAACCTCTGTCTCATTGCCAAGTAAATGGAAATGGTCCACAGAAATCTCAGTGGGCTTGAAAGTGTCTGTAAGATGGGAAAAGACCATTCAGGGCTCTAATAGTAGGATGATGGTTTAAATAATGAATGACTAGGTTTATCCTCTGGACACATCAACACCAAATGAATAGATGGATGGATGAATGAATAGACAGATATATACAGAGAGAGACAAAGAGAAGGAGATTTGGAAAGAGATACAAATAGAGCAGTCTATACTTCTATTTTCAGGCCTGAGACAGATTTTCTATGAGTTTATTTTGGGTCAAGAAGAACATGCTAGGAAGACCCGAACATTTGGTAGTTACCCTACCAGAGAAGGTTTCTACATTTGAAGGAAAACTTAGCAGCTATGAAAAAAAAATTGAGCCAGATATGAATTCTAACTTCCTAGATCCTGGCAGCAGAAAAGCCTCAGAAGAGACTGTTAAAGACTCACATTTACACCCCCATAAGTCAGCAAATATCTGGACAGAATTTAATTTTAGACAGAAGGGAACTACAGGGCATAAAGGAATGGAGTATCTTACTCTCCACATTGCCAAGCCCCTGAAGCCACAAGTTTAGACAATTATGATAGAAAGGGAAAAAATATTTTAGTCGGCTCAGGCTGCTATAACAAACTACCACAGACTAGGTATCTTGAACAAGAAATATTTGTTACTCATAGTTGTGGAGGCTTGAAGCCCAAGCTCTGGGTGCCAGACAGGTCAGGTTGGGGGGGTCCTCTTCTTGGTTTATAGATGGCCATCTTCTTGCTGTGTCCTCACATGGCAGAAAGAGTTAGGAGGTTCTCTAGCCTCTTATAAGATTATCTATTTTCTTTTGTCAGTTTTAGTAATTTGTGACTTTCAAGTAATTTCTTCACTTTATATAACTGGCATTAAGTCGTTTATAATGTCCCCTTTGTATTATTTTAATATTGGAATGATCTTGAGTGGTATCCCTTCTTTAACTGGTAATAATAATTTGTCAGTTGTCTTTTTTTCTTTATTGACAGAGTGTGAGATTTATAATTTTATTGATCTTTTCAAAGAACAAACTTTTTATGCTATTGATTTTTATCTTAGGGTTGTCAGATTTAACAACAAAATATATGAACCCAATTAAATTTGAATTCAGATTGACAATGGATATTTTTGCATGCATAGTCATATTCCATATATGTGACATACTAAAAATTTACTTTATCTGAAATATGAATTTAACTGATTGTTCTAGATTATATGAGGCAGCTCTATGTTCTCCATTTTTGCATGTTTTCTATTTTGTTGATTTCTTCTCTTAATGTTTTTTATATCTTTATTTCTGGTCACTATATTTTTTGTTTGCTGTTCTTGTCCTATTTTCCTGTGGTAGTAGGTTTACAACATTGATTTCAGACATTTCTTTTTTAATATTTGCACTTAACATTAAAAACTTCCCTTTATATATTTCTTTAGCAGCTTCACATAAATTTTGATATGCTCAAAATATTGTACAGTTCCCTTCTATTTTTATACAGTGACATATGTGCTATTTAGAAATGAGTTAATATCTATATGTCTGGGACCTTTCTATATGTGTTAATTTATTTGTAGTTTAACTATGTGATGATCAAGGAACATAGTTTGAAAGAGATCTATTTTTTGATCTCTATTGAGATTTGTTTTGCAGATCAAAAAGTGGTCTATCTTTGTGAACACTCCATATGTATTTGAAATAATGGTTATCCTGCAGTTGTTAAGTATAGTGTTCTACAAATATCAATTCGATTTGATGGCTGACATGGTTATTTATATTTTTATACCTTTCTTTTTTTCATCTAATGACTACAAATTAATATGAGGGATGTGATAACTATTAAAGTCTATTTAGATTTTTTGCCAGAAATAATTTTGTGGATATTTTTACCAGAGTTCTCTGTCTTATTTAGATGCTCCAGTATATTTAGATAATTTGTTCATATTGTTTTAGTTTTTATAATTGCTATTTGTAACAAGGGAATGTTTATTCAACCTATGGAGCATTATTCAACCTAATTAAGCAACCTATTGGATTTTTTTGCCATTATGGGTATGATGTTAAATTGTTTTAATGTGTTAAGTTTTTGTATCAAAGGCAATTGTTGATGCTTGATAGATGTTTCCTCAATTCAATGCATTAAAAAATGTTAATGTTTATTTATGTTAGAGAGAGACGGAGTGTGAGTGGGGCGGGGGGGGGGCAGAAAGAGACAGAGAGAGACACAGAATTGGAAGCAGATTTCAGGCTCTGAACTGTCAGCACAGAGCCCGATGCAAACCTACAAACCACGAGATCACGACCTGAGATGAAGTCGGATGCTTAACCGACTGAGCCACCCAGGCACCCCTAATTCAATGCATTTTAAAATGGGATTCTCCTTATGTATAATTCTAAGTCTATATTTTTAGTATTGATTATATTTTGAAATGAGTACCTGGGTAACTTTTTTGTTAATTCATTATGTTAGGCTTAAAGCACTACGATTATCAGTTTGACTGATTAATGTGACTTACAAACATGTTCATGATTTAGTTGTATTTATTTCTTCTCAGTAGAATCTTAAGTTCCTAGTGCATACGCCTGTGATTTTTTTCTAATGTTTGTTTCTGGATCTTTAGTAATTGAGAGGTAATTGAGGTGGTATTAAAATGAGAATTTTCTGCTTACTGACAGGCATGAGCTACCACAGCCACTGCATTAATCTTGTTCCTATCATTTCACCAATATAGAAAAGAACTGTATCATTTATTTATCTAGGTAATTTCTCTGATCTTCTTAGGTTGTGTCAATTATTCAGGAAACACTGTTGAGACAATATAGGTTCTGTTGATAGTCAAAACCTTAGGATTCTATTCAGGTTTGTCTGTACACATGCTTTATATAGTCAGTAACAAAGACAGAATTTTCTACAGGCTCTAACAACTCAATATATTTTGAATTTTTAATGGACAATCTACATGTATCCTAGATAGCATTTGGTTTTTCTTACTTTTGGAGATAAATATAATTTTGTTTCAAACCCCAAATCCCAAGGATTATGGAACTCAAGAATGCCTTTAATATTTAAAACAATATTCCCAGGAACTCCATTTCTCCTGTTTCCCAGGACCCCTTTCACTGATGAGTTACATGATATTTCTTCTTTACCTACCATTGACATCCTCACTCTCTTTAAAATCAAACAAAAAGTTTAGTTAATAACTTGACCATGGTATAGAGCACATAGACATCTACCATTCATCTTGCTAATAATACCTTGGTCTCTCTTGGCTTCTCATGTTAGTTCCATAGTGAATCCTTATTTAATTTCCTTCCATGGGGTTCAAATAAAATTCAATTTCCTTTACTCCTTTCCCACATTTCATGACAAAATAATTGATATTTTAATCAGCAACCAGTTTGCAAATGGCTAACTTCTCACTGTGCCTTCTATGGCAGAGACAAGGAGAGAGAGATCTCCCATATTCTCTTTTTATAAGATCACAATCTTATCAGGTTAGGGCTCCATCCTTATGATCTCTTTTAATTTTAATTAACTTCTAAGTACCCTATCTCCAGAAACAGTTACATTGGGGGTTAGGTCTTTAATCTACAAATTTTAGGGGACACAATTCAGTGCATAATAGTCATTATTAAGTAATTAACTACCAAAATAGCGATGTACTGACTGACCCTTACTGAAAATTTTTATTCTATATATAGTTTACATTCATTGTCACTATTTTTCCATTCTTTATTTTGAAAATTTTAAATATTTGTAACTGTGTCCTTTAGAGATGGCTTAACACCACCTTATGAGTTCATGTCATAAAAAAATTATAAAACTGAAGTTCCTGATGTCTAAATGACAAAAAATGATTTGATTTAATTTACTGTGAATCTTTAATCTTAAACTGGCTTGGTATATACTTTATTTTAAACAATTTGCTAATATTTTTAATTTATACATAAATAATGTTATTAAACATTCCTATGTTTAAACATTAATCAGTTTCCCCCCATTATTGATTTCTTCTGAAGCATCTGTTAGTAGATTAACCCAGGCTGTGAAAAGATTGACTGAAAGGAAGAAAGAGGTTAGACAGTTCTAGGATATAGTCACTCGTGGCTCAATCAACAAAGAACATCTGCTAAACCAAATGTGCACATCAACTGCAGAGAGAGCTTTTCTCAGCTATTCCCTGGATAAGGCCCATTCTCCCCAGCCTTCTCAACAGCCAAAGTCTACAAAGCCTGATTAATGAAAAGGATTTGATATTTTTATTTAGGACTGAATAGCAATCATGAGGGGAAATTCAGTGCTTCTAGATCTTTACAAGCTTCATATTAGTTGATTTTACTAAAGTAAGTATACTTTTGTGAAGAAAATATGTAAACATTCAAGATAAGAAAGAAAATTTAAAAAACTCAGACAATCGTTTTGTAGAGAGATTTCCTTACAGAAATTGTTCACATATCACAGCACTTCTCAGACAAAAAATTTCTCTTTAGTATTTTCAAGGAAAGAAGATATAAGGATTATTTAATCAGTATTTCAAACCTGTAGTTTTCTGTTTTCTGATGTTTCCAAGATACACAAATTAGATAAGAAAACAAAAAGATTTCTCTTCTTGTAAAAGTCTATACTCACATGCTAACATTAATTTCCTTATCTTCCTTTTCTCTTTCTTTTTTAAAGCAAATAATATAAGTATCTATTCTACTATTTACTCCAAAATGGGAATTTACCTTGCAATCAATGTTTTAATTTATTGTATTTCAATTCTATTCACTTTTTATAAAAAAGAAATAGCTACTGGTTATTGTAGAATTGCTTTTAAAGTCCTGATTATATAAAATATCTATACATTTTTGTTCATGGCATGAAGGTCTTTGAATGTTATGAAAGCATATTATTCAACTGCTTCAGAGGGAGCCTACCACTATTGGGAAAAGGAAGAAATAGTGATCTCAGAAATTAAGAATTTCTTATTGAGGAAAGAAAAGATTCATGAATTCATTTGTCATTATAGTTGAAGATAAAATACATGTGACTTCTTATAAGTGATATAAAAAACTGAGTGATGCTATTTTAGACTGGCATTATGTAAGTGTCTTTTTCTGAAGGAAATAGAACATAAAATTCATGTTACCATGTACATAGATAAGTAACATTTGAGCTAAATCCAAACTATTTGATGTAGTTATGCGATCTACATGAGAATAATTGTATTCATCTAAATATGACATTAAGACAAATTTGAATTAGGTAGAATATTTCATTTGGGGTAGTGTGTGTAAATTCAGAGCTAATTCATCCAAGAATTAATCCTAAATGTATTAATCAACACTTAGTGACCTAAGGAAAAGCATATTACTTACATGACCTTCCGAACCCTTATCTGATATGTCAATTTTATCTACCATAAGCATCTCATGTAGAATATGTGAGAATTGCAGAATCATATTTAACATTATTGTAGAATAAATGGTGAACATACAGAAGATGAGAGGATTTATTAAGGGAAATATTATAATTCCTTAAAATTGGCAGAACAAGAAGTTCAACTGTGTTGCTATGGTGTTGGCTTAATACATTCAGCATTTTATAAAGAAAAAGGAAACTGAAGAGAATATATACACACACACAAACAGCTTCAGTCATATGCATGGGGAGTGTCAGAATTCTATTGCAAATGGGAACTTTAAAAACAGGAAGAAATCCTGAAATTGTGCAGAAAAAAAAAAGGAAATAAAGAAAAAAATTGAAAAGGTTGAGGGAAAAAAGAAAAAAACAGATATTGCCACTCTTCTTGTTTCATCATCAGAAATCATTATAGGATGCAAAATGAACAGATAAGAAAAAATTTATAGAAAAAATTATTTTAGGATCACATATCCCAAAGATGATTCCAAGTATCATGCCAATGCCTGAATTATTGGATCTTAGATTGTCACTGAAAATTGAATGTACTTTGAAGACCATATTTGTCCTAACTTAAACTCAGTAAATATAGAGTTGATGTGATCTTTATTTTTTTAATTTTTTAATGTTTAATTTTGAGAGAGAGAAAGACAGAGTGTGTCAGGTGAGGGACAGAGAGCAAGGGAAACACAGAATCTGAAGCAGGCTCCAGGCTCTGAGCTGTCAGCACAGAGCCTGATGCAGGGCTCGAACTCACTAACCATGAGATCATGACCTGAGCTGAAGTCGGCCACTTAACCGACTGAGCCACCCAGGAGCCCCTGATGTGATCTTCTAAAGAGAGAAGAATTCTTCATATTACTGTATATATTTTATGGCATCCCAAACACAAACAGAAAACAGAAAATTTTGGGGTGCCTGGGTGGCTCAGCTGGTTAAGCGTCTGACTTCAGTTCAGGTTATGATCTCACAGTTCACAAGTTTGAGCCCGCATTGGGCTCTGTGCAGACAGCTCAGAGCCTGAAGCCTGCTTCAGATTCTGTGTCTCCCTCGTTCTCTGCCCCTCCCCTGCTCATATTATCTCTTTCTCTCTCTCTCAAAAACAAATAAAACATTAAAAATATAAAAACAGAAAATTTTGACCCATTTAGTTATAGAGAAAAATCTTCTATAACAATAGCTAGTATTTACTGATAACCAACTGTGTATCAAGCAATGTGCCTTATGCATTCTTTATCTACAGAATGCCTTCCCAATTAAGGTGTCACAAAAAATTCTAGGTATTCTGTGTTACTATTATTTTCAGTCTTAGAAATGACTGGTAAGAACCTGTGGAAATCAGAGTAGGGTTATGTATTTTACTCATTGGGACATAAATATATTGGGTTCTCTGTGTACAGCAATGTGAAAGTTAGAAAGTGATGATAAAGTTCTTGCAATGATCCTAGTAAGTAGTTACTATTATCCTCACTTTAAATAAATTTATACTGAAAGAAGTTAGGAAGTTAAGTAACTTTCTCTAGATCACACAACTAGATAATATTGCTCACTGTGAATCTGTCTGACTTAATCTTGAGCTTTCAAGCATTTACTACACTCTATAACCAAACACAATAGAACCTCTCCAAACATATATCTCTGCTTCCAAGTTTATGTGTATCCTCTCCTTCCCCTTTTGTGTCCCTTCTTAGGTGGAAATAATCATGCATTTTTTAAATTCCATCCACACCATTTTACTTGATTTTATTTTCATAAATTAAATAGAGTACAAAGAGGACAGATGTTGGACTCAAAGAAATCTGAGGTGCAACTCAAATTCTAAATGATTGCTACTGTATAACTTTTCTTTGTGTTAAGTACCTCCAAATTCTCTAGGATTATAGTTCAGCTGAATGAATGTAAGTACATACACACATTGGAATTTGCCTAAAGCAATGGAACTTGTAGAATCTTCCATTAAGCAGGTTTATGGTGAGTTTTCTAGTTTAAACAGATTATGTGAATGAAGATGTCCCAGAAAAGAGTTATTAGACAGAAGCCTCTACTAAATGTCTCTAGTTGCTATCCTTTGCTCCTGACTAGCTCAGCAACTCCATTATCTGGCCATCTATTCTTTACCTATCACCATTTGAACACACTGATGTTTTTAGTTCAATGATCACAAATCCAGTGCTTTCCAAATTGGCATATCTGCTTTTATATTTCTCTGCATGCAATGTTCTCTTTGTACTTGGCTGATGACTTCTCCTACTTTATGTAAAGCAAGGCCCACTCTGTTATTCTTTTATTCCTTCTTATTTGCTTATTACTAATTTATCTATAAGTAGCCATTGTGTTTCTTGCCACCAGATAGCTGAGCTTTGTAGCAGTATTCAATTGTTATTCTCTAATAACTAATAAAAAATAAGACTCCTGGGGCCTTCCACATGAAATAATTACTACATGAATCAATAAATAAAAGAGTATGCAAAGTGGAATGCATGAAGCCATGTATTAGATAGCCAGAAATCTGAAACACAGTGTATTAGAAGAATGCATGAGAACATATTCTGCAAAATATAAATTGGATGAACTCCATTGCTTCTGGGTAGTTTGAATATGGTCCTGTGCCCTGGTAGTAGATTATTCATAATACTGTAGCCAGATCCTTTATTCACTAATATGCTGTACTTGGATATTTTTAATTATGAACACTATATCTGGATTATATAGAAATTTACACATGTATAGGGGACTGGGAACTATCAAAAGTGTACTACTAGTTTCTATGCAAAGACATAAAGTATGATTTTCTGACTTTATTGAAGAACATGCATTTGAAGATGAATAAAATAATGACTTTCCCTCAGATACTTCTTCCCAGCATGGAGCCCTAGTTGGTACATTCTTTATTTTGTTCTATCATATGAAAGAAGAAAGTGTTTGCTAGTTCTTATTGAACTTCTTCAGATAATAAAAAGTCACTGAGATGATAGCGTACTCTGAAATCTGGGAAAGTTGTGAAGGTAAAATACTATCTATAGGGAGCATAGAAGGGATCATAATTTTTCCAAATTATGGCAAATCAACAGCAACGTTCTGTTGGTTAAGAATGGCCTACAGCTGGATGTGCAGCTACTGGGACAAAATTCTAAGAATAAAATTAAACAATACCCTTGAATTGTATATAGCTCATTCATTTAGGCAGATGTCTTCTAAATTCAGATTTAGGAAAGCAGTATTCTAAGAAGGTTTTGTTTTTTGTGGGGAGAGGGATGGTCGGGGATGACCTATCATAGTTTTTCTTCCAGACATCTATATAATATTAAAGTTTCCATGTCTGGTTAATGTTAACACCTTAGGAAATTGTCTCCTTACCATCTGTCCATAGTAGTTCCTCTTGTTACACAATGCTGTTTTCTCTCCTTCTTCCTCCTCCTCTTCCTTTCCCCTCTTCTTTTCCTTCCCCTCCACCCCCTCCTCCTCCATCACCACCACCACAACTATACTTCCAGCAAAATGAGGTTAACTACATTATTTTATTTCATTATTGATTTCCCAACAACACTGCTTGTAGATCCTGTTACATGTTGGTTTTGAATGTCAAAATGGTGTGTCCCCAGAATTTCTACAGAGGGAAAAGAACCTCAAAGGAGAAGATGATGTATCATTTACGATTCAATCATGAAATAAAACCACATAATAATTTGAACAATGATATTTAACTTAAAGATTCATTAACTAGTTAATAGATTAAATATTAATAAATTTAAAAACCCTAAATACTAAATCTAATATTAATACTAAAACTAATACTAATACTAAAAATCCTAAATACTATAAGAGTAGTAGACATTGAGATAAAATCCCTGTATGACTGAGAGAAAGTACAAATGAAGGCACACATTTGGAAGGCCTCCACCCTCAAGTTGGAAATTTAGATCTCTTAAGAAAACAGGATAACTTCCATTACTGCATGACAGAAAAGTATCCATAATGCTGTAAGGCCAAGGCTGGCAAGCAGTAAAAATGCACAAGATATCATAACACTTGCTAAGAAGCTGACTGAGGTGAGAGAGAGAGAACTCCCTGGGAAAGTATCCATGGGGGTGTTATGGAAACTTGCTGGAAAGCCTCCTTCAGGAGCACCTGCACAACCCATTTGGAAGCTTTCCATGGGACAGCTGATAAAACTTGGTTAGAATATATAATAAACAAATACATAAAATAAGCAAATTGTAACCAAGAAATTATAACCAAGGACCAAAAGTTACCAGTAAGTTGCCTGAGCAAGTAATTCAACATTGATTGCTGCTGTAGTCCTCTGCCACAATCCATGCCTGTAGTTTGCTGGGCTATTTCTTATAATTAATTGGCTGAAGATTAAAAAAAGAAATGTCAAGTCTAATTTACCTATGTGTTTGCATAATATGCTGGTACCACCAAAAAGAGGGCAGCTCTAGTCCTACAGCCTTACTTAGGGTCATCCCTAAAGAATAATAGAAAGAAGTTCTTTCAGTGGGCCAAACTTGAAGTACACTTAATTGTCTAATATATCTGGTAACAGATGGCCAGAAGCACACATTTAGATTATTTAAGAGAAGATGCTAATGGTTCAACTGGATTGATCTTGAAAAAAGAAGGATTAGAAGATTGGTAACAAGGAAATCTGGGAAAGAAGTATGGTGGATAGACTTTTCAGATTTGGCATATATTGTGAATATACTTGTGGCAGTGTGAATGTCTACCAAAAAGTGTACACAATGAGAGATGACTTTAATTAATCAGAGGATAAACCAATATGCTTTATGGGTATCAGGCAATATCTTTCCCCTACCCATCCAGTGCTGACTCAGAAGGCCTATGACCAAAATGATCCGGTGGTAAAAATGCAGGTTATGCATGAGCTCAACAACGTGGAATTCCCTTACCAAGGCTGACTTCACTAAAAATACTGCTGAGTGTCTAATTCATTAATGGAGGCCAACACTGAGGACCATTGTGAGATGTGGCACCATTGTGAAGAAAGGCAAGCCAGACTGGGGGCTGTTGATAAAACTGGCCTTTTCCATCATGGAGAGGCAGAGATTTGTTCTCATTGAAATATACATATTCTGTATATGAATGTGTCTTCCCTTCATGTAATATTTCTGCCAACATCACCATTCATGGACTGCCTGAATGGCTTACCCATATTCATAACACTTCTGATGAAGAAAACAATTTCTCAGCAAAGAAAGAGTAGCAATGGGCCTCGTGCTCATGGAATTAACTTGTTTTGATACATACTCCTACACTCAAGGAATGATTTAATTAATTTAAAAAGTAAATGGTTTGTCAAAGATTCAGTTATGGCATCAACTGAGAGACAATATCCTAAAGGGATGCAGTACATTATTTGTACAATTTGAATCAGAGAACATATATCTTTCTTTCTTCCCCAAAGTAGCAATAGATGAGTCCAGAACACAAGTAGCAGAAGTGGAGGTGACTGGTCTCAGTCTTATTTCTAAACATTCATTCAAATTTTTGTTTCCCATCTTGGAAACCATGACCTCTGCTATCTTGAAAGTCTTAGTCCCTAAGACATGACAAATCCTCAGTACATGTGAATGGGACACGATACAATTTCAATTCAAATTAAGATGAGGCTGCTACAAGCTATTT
This sequence comes from Cryptoprocta ferox, assembly GCA_028646485.1. NCBI lineage: Eukaryota > Metazoa > Chordata > Mammalia > Carnivora > Eupleridae > Cryptoprocta > Cryptoprocta ferox. Next base: position 108,479,176 of record CM053574.1, on the reverse strand, counting down.
GGGGCCTCTTTTACTATTGAATCAATAGGCAGAAAAAAGCCTCCTCTCTTTGCCAAAGTGATTGATGTCAATTACCATGGAGATATTGTGTTGCTGCTACATATTAGGTGAAAGATGTCTGAATTCTAGGGGATGTTCTGTGGTGCCTCTTAGTACTTCCAACACTCAGTAGCACAGATTGATGGAAAACTATAGCAAAAAGAGAGAGACAGAGAGACTCAGTCCCTCAAACTTACATCACCAATTTTATATCACTATACCAGATAAAAACCTTATCAACTCGTGTTCTGACTGAGTACAGAAAAATATAGAATTCATAATGGGAAAAGGAAATCACAGATATCAACTAATGCATTGTGACCAATTTTAGATTGTAACCATACTAGTCTCACATAGTATTTCTAATAGTTTCTTTTTTGTCTTATATATGACACATATATATACACACATACACACATGCATATAGATGACATATATATATATACACATACATATATGTATACACATACATATATGTATGTGTATATATATATGTATATATACACACAGACAGAGGGGAAAGAGAGAGAAAAGGGTGAGCAAGATGAAGAAAGAAAGGAAGAGAGAGAGAAAAAAAGGAAAGAGGAAAATAAGAGGGAAAGAAAGGGGAAGAAGGAAGGAAGGAAGGAAGGTAACAGAATATACATATCAATCTCTTCCTCTCTCCTAAAAATGACTGTTGAAACTATACATCTCCTAATTTTGAGAGGTGAGAACTTCTTCACTTGTACGAAGATGAGCTGTATCTTTTTAAGTAAATATATAAAGCTGTGGACTCTCTAGCTGTTGATTTATTGTCCCTAATATCCAAATATACCCTTTGCCTTCTCTGTGATAATGTAGATATGCTTTGCCAATATTTTCATATGACAGCTGGCACTATGTTAACCTTATCAATAGAGGGTGGTGAAAGGACACTGGGGGTGAAGAAGTTTTTCTTTTCTTCTCTTCATTCTGTCTCCAGCTCCTGTCTCCAGTCTCCTTCAAGGCAAAGCTGTCTCCCAGGTGAGAATCCTCTATAGTACAGTTAATCCTGTGTTGGGTTCCTACTGTGTGATATTTCATCAATGTTAGGCTATTGTCGGGTGTGACTTCCTCCAGTCCCAACTCCTGCATAAGATGGATTTTCCAGCTCCTGGTTCCAGAAGCACTCGGTTTCCCATCATGCTCCCAAGACCCTTCTCTTCACAGTAGAACGCCACAGTGGGACCTCTCCCTGGAAAAGGGTCCTCCTGGTTTTCACTTGGGTGACTTTGCACTGTGTTCTAAAGTGACAATGGCTTCTCCCAATACCACAGAGAGTGTATTTTCAGAAGGACCTCAGAAACATTTTCCACCATACCATGAGCCAGAAATGTGTCCCCAACCCCAGTTTTTGGTCAGAGAAGAGGAGGTGCTCTTTAAGTAGCTGATGCAGCTGTAGGGATAGTACATATGACAACATACACACACCTGCACACACATACACACAGAGATGATATATCATCTCATACAGACTTAAGTATGTGTATTCAGTTCTCTTTCTCTCTTTTCTTTGCAATAATGACCTGCCAAGTTATGCACCCTGAAAAACTAGAGAACTGGGAGGCAGGCCACTGAGACTCCTTACTCTGTCTTAATCCAGCATACAATTTGTTACCAACCCTGGTCATTTCTTCTCCCATGGTATCTATCAACTTATTTGAATTATTTCTACTTCTCCTTTGTTCATGAGCTCATAATTTCTATCACAGCTAATTAAAATTTTTTCCAAGTTATTCGCTATTTCTGATTTAATCCTCTTGAACCCATTTTCCATAGAGCTACCAGAGTGATTTGTATTAAAAGTCAGATATGATGTTGCTTTGTTGCATTGAAATAGTTCAATGTCAAAATACTTTTGGGGATAATAGTCAAGCTTATTACTGAGAAACTGGGATCACTTCTATTCTAGACTGCAACTACTTTTCAATCACTCATCATTTTATCTCCTAAACTCTATTCATACTTATACAATACCATTTTCTGGTGCCTAAAGTTAAACTTTAGTAATTCTGAGCTTTTTGCATAACTTATATTGTTTTATTCTATCTATTCAGCACCCAGCATTATGAGGGGTCAATGAATTATTGTTAGACAAATAAGAAAATATAGGAATAAAAAGTGGATTAGAGAAGAATGGATGAATGAGCAAATAGACCAACAGTGTTTTTCTTAAATTATTTAATTGTAAAACAAAAGGTCATTGTTGATATTTGAAGATGACTAATTTCTTGTAGTGTTGCAAAGTAAAATATACATGCTGGATTTATGTGATATAGATGTGACATTCATGTAAATGTAATCTCATGTAAATTTAGTGTGAAATATGCCTATGCAAAAATTCAAAAGCACCCATTAAAATAAAATTAGTACAATGAGAATGTTTTAAATTCCTTAAAAAGGTGAAAATAAACAATTATGTAGGAAAACAAATGACCAACTAAGAACCAAGAGCTAGATAAAAGTCTGAGAATTACAAGTGGCTGTAAGAAGAAATGGAAAGAAAATCTGTAGAGACAGTTAATTTAATGTGGTAGAAAGCTAGATAACTAGCTAGGGAATGGACAGAAAGACACTCTCCTGCAGAGAAATTAAAATAGGTGTGTTTTTTTTTAAAATAGAAATACATAAGTAGAGTAAGTACAATGGCACCCATTAAAGATAAAGGGGTATTCTAGTTAATATGACTATGCCCAGAATCTCAAAGCCTGAAATTCTCATTCATGAATCTGGCATTATCACAGTTTTACCAGCTGGCATAGAGGGATTATTTCTGTCCCCACAAAATTCATAATGTTGATTTCTAAACCTAATGTGATGGTACCAGGAGGTGGGATTTTTGGAATGTGATAGTTCATCTGGGTGAAGCCATTAAGAATGGGAATAATGCCCTTTTAAAGAAGACCTCATAGAGTCCCTGCCCCTTCCTCAATGTCAAAATATAGAAAAGAGACAACTGTCTATGAACCAGGTAGCAGGCTTTCACCAGACAAAATATCTGCCACGGCCTTGATCTCAGGCTTCTGGCCCCAAGAACTGTGAGAAATAGGGACATATGGGTGGCTTAGTCAGTTGAGTAAATGACTCTTGATTTTGGCTCAGTTGTGATCCCAGGGTTGTGGGATCGAGCCCTGCATAGGGCTCTGTGCTGAGCTTGGAGCCTGCTTGATATTTTTTCTCTCTCTCTCTCTCCCTCTGCCCATTTCCCCTACTCACTCTCTCTCCCTCTCTAAAATAAAATTAAAAAAAATTACAAAGGACTGTGAGAAATAAATTTCTGTTATTTATAAGCCACCCAGTCCATGGTGTTTTGTTATAGCAGTGTGAAAGACCTAACACAACAGTTTAGGCTAGTGAGGTTATTTGGACTATTTGTTCTGAGGGGAAAAAATTAGTGAATGGACACTATGCTGAGCTTGCAATCTGATTCTAACCCCTTACTGATGTCCTACTTTGTTGAAATAAAGTAGAAAATCAAGCAGTTTTAACAACATCTTTTGCCTATCCTAGAATCATGCTAACAGACCTTCCTAGAGCTACTTTATCCTATGTCCCATTTGGTGACATTTGCCTTCACGAGTGGAGGAGGAAGCGATTTTTGATGCATAAGATTCCATTTTCTTGAAAGTATTTCAGAGCAAAGAGAGATAAGAATTTTGTAAAGAGAAAAAGCAATACGGCAACACACACAAGGGTTTTAGGAGTTCCATTGACAAAAAGGTTTTACCCATTAGCCCCTTCCTCCAAAAGTTTCAATTAACATTACCATGTCAAAATTTTCTGACTTGATTCATAGCTGATATTCTCCCTGACACTGAAACAAGTGGTGAAAGAGAAGGAGGATGGAATCTTTGAGCTATCATTAAAGGTTAGATGCTTTTTTTTTGTTCACTTAAGGTTTGATACCCAGACCACCTGCATTAACAAACCTGCCGTGCTTTTTAGGAATGCCTAAACAACAGGCAACACTCAAACATATTAAAATAGACTAAATATGCCTTAAAATAGTCTGAGACAATTATCATGTAGGACAAACACTATGATGAGTACTATAGTGTCTGCTCTACAAGCTTATTTGTAAACATGATTCCAATTTAAGGTAGAATACAGATAAATGAAATAACGTACGGTATTAAATTGAGCACAGTAGTCTGACTTAGTTTGTTCAATGAAATGTGACCAGAAGTGGCATGTATCATTTCCACTGGGATTTTTCAAAGCCTGAGAATACCTTATCACTTTTTCTTTCTTCTGCCTAGGTGATCTTGGAAGCAAATGTTAAGATGAAGCTACTATCAGCTGGGATCCCAGAATAACTATAATGAGCTAAACATGCTGCCAACATGATAGACTCAGTGTGAGTGAGAAATAAACTTTTGTAATGCTAAGCCATCAGATTTGAGATTGTTACTATAGCATACCCCAAGACATACAATGGACAGTAACTCATTTTATTAATCCTGTTGTACTAACAATAGGATTGAGATACGTTATCAAATGCCAAACAACCCACCTTTTCTTCTATCCTGTTATCTTCAGGGGTGGGAGATGCTATTACTTTTCGTGTATTACCTTTCAGTATTTTTCTTCTATGTAGGCTTCTCTTCTTATGTTTTATTGGTTTGTTTTATTCTTGTTTTCTCTTGAGCACAGTAGTGCTCAAGATTTTCCTTCAAATTACTGGTCATGTGAATGGCAAATGCCTCTGCAATGTGAATACTGTTATACACTTCTTGCTATTTTTTATCACACTGACTATTTAAAATTGTCTTCTGAAATGGAACAATTGTTATCTTTGTGAGTTGAGTTTGCTTTTTTGAAACATAGTCTGCAGTCGTGATTTTTGAAGAATGTTTGTCCTTGTGTCTTACATGTTCAATTGTCATGCTCTGAAGTTGAATACACTTTCACAGACTGTTGTTTGTGATTGTCTGTTGATCTATTAGTGAATGATTATAGACTTGTTCCATCTTTTGAACGTCTACAGATTGTTCTTGCTTCATCATATTTTCTAACTCTTTAATATTAATTTCTCTTTTTTAAACCCTAAGTTGTAGGACAGATCGATATACATAAACTTTATCATAAATCTGAGTATTTACTAATACACATCTGTAGCTGTGCAGGTCTGTATAGGGATCTCTGATGCCAGTGCTTGGTCTTATTACATAGGAGGATGTAGTTTATTTTAAATCTTCTAATGGTCTTTATAGTTTTTTCTTTCCTGAGAATAAGCAAAATGTAATAACCTTCAGAGTATAGGGAGGTTAGTAACTTTTTTGTAATATATGCACATACGCAGTTATGAAGAACCACTGATTTTTATTTACATCTCCTACCATATCGTGTCATAGGTGGTAATAGTCTATAATGAACATACTATAGAAAATAGCTATAGAATTATGATCGGGGTGAAGTGATACTGGCTATTTTAGAACGAAACTCAAGACTAAAAGCATGGAGGTGGAGTGGGAGTGAGGTAAAGCCATCCCCACCCTTCTCAGAGGAAACGCAGTTTATAAATATGGTCTATTGTGTGGGACTTCTGATTATAACCACCCTCTCTGTAGAGATAATGGAAAATAGCAATCACATATATTTGGAAAATTTCCTGGGGTGCCTTAGTGGCTCAATTGGTAAACATCTGACTCTTGGTTTTGGCTCAGGTCATGATCTCGTGGCTTCATGGGCTAAAGCCCCGCATTGGACTCTGCACTGGCAGCATGAAGCCTGCTTGGGATTCCCTCTCTCTCCTTTCTCTCCGCCCTTTCCCCACTCATGCTGTCTCTGTCTCTCTCAAAATAAATAAACTAAGAAAGAAAAAGACAATTTCTTAGAGAATGCCATTAATATAATTATAATTAATACTTCTCAGAAAATAACCTAAGCTATAGTGAAGATATTAAGTATGTTTTGGTTCAACACACAAAATACATTATTCACTAATGTATTTTGTTAGCAGTCAATATGAAAATGACTGAGCTCTGCCAAGGAGATGAAAATGTACATTTTTTGCTTATATGGTCTTTTGTGGCCCAATGCATGTCCAATAATTGCTCATCTAAGAGAAACAACACAATTACAGAGATCAAGTAACAAGTATTGGCCACATTGGTCATTTCCACATTATCTGTTAGTAGCTAAACCCAATCAGAGGGAAAATCTCAGATTGTAAATATATTATGGTACAGGATAGGTGGCCAGCTGATGATTAAAGCATTTCCTCTTTGCCTTATAAGTCCATGACATCTGATGCATAGTTCTCATTTCTTTAATTAATTAATCCATTAATTAATAATATTTAATGTTTATTTTTGAAAGAGAGAGAGAGAGCCAGCAGGAGAGCGGCAGAAAGAGGGAGACACAGAATCCCAAGCAAGCTCCAGGCTCTGAGCTGTCAGCACAGAGCCTGACACGGGGCTTGAACTCATGAACCATGAGATCATGACCTGAGCCAAAGTTGGAAGCTTAACTGACTGAGCCACCTAGGAGCCCTGAGTAGGTCTCATTTTAAGGAAAAGGCATTCTTTTTTAAAGTACCTGGTTATGAGTGTTCGATTTAATAAGATCAATAGGTTAGGGTGGTGAGTAGGGAGTATATGAAGAAACAATTGTTTAAGTTTCTTTAAGAAGCTTAGAGGATACCTGGACTATAGGGAAACTCAAAGGAGTGCATAGATAATAATCAACTGTCTTTCCCAGTGTTCTTCCAACATTTTACCAGATGACCTGTGATCCAAGAAAGGTAGAAATTCCTCAGTGTTTCTAGGCATAAAACAAATTGCTTACAATGATTTGCATTTTATACCCCTTTTGAGTATTCATTAATATTTCATAGGGAAGCTAAAGGAGTTAATCAGGTAACCCTATTTTTCTGAGCTCATAACTACTTAGCATGTATTTATTGGAAGAATAAATGGTTGGGGTTGTATTATCATCTGTAGAAAAAAAAACTAAAATTAACTGAGATATCACTCATTCACCTAAAAGCCACAGTGTGTAACTAGTATGTATTAGTTAGGGTTTTCTAGAAAAACAGAACCAATAGTATAAGGCCACTGGACAGGGGAATTCTCTCTTACGGGGAGGAGGGCCAGCCAACTGCTCCATTCAGACCTTCAGCTGATTGGATGATGCCCATCTACATTAGGGAGAACAATCTGCTTTACTCAGTCTACCAATTTAAATGTTAATCACATGCAAAAACACCATCACTGAAATATTCAGAATAATGTTTAACCAAGTATCTGGGCTCTCTGTATCCAGTCAAGTTGATGCATTAAATTAACTATCATCAACAGTAATCACTTTCTTATCACTATCTTCCTATTTATTTGAAAAATATATTTCAGATTCTCTTCTGTATTCATAAGTCAAGTCATATGTCAAATAATACTTGTTTTCCACTATCTCAAAGTGATAATGCAAGATTAATGCGCTAGTTTCATAATACACATTGAGTTCCTTGCAAGAAAAAAACAAAGGATTGACATTTTAACACTGTCAATATATTATAGATTTTAATATATTCAACAGAGACTCTGTCATTCATTATGTGACATGAATAATGAAAATCACCTTAGGAAAAGAAGAAAAACAGTCTATAATACCTTTGAAGAATCATGATTAGATGCATGCATACCCTGTGTTCTATAACCTACACCAGGTATAGTATTCTGAGGTACAATAAGGGGAAAACACTGATATAATCTAGTTAAATTTTACTTTAATATTTGTACAGTAAGGGTAGTCTTGAAATGTTTTTCAGTATACTTTACCAATAAACATCAGACTAAATATCATTAGATCTGACTTCTATTCCAGGCACTGAGGTAAAATCAATTTGATTTTAGTATATTCATTTGTAAAATTGTTAAGAAAGGCACAATCTCTAACAAAACATCCTATTTTAAGATTCTGTAGCAAACCACTGGCCTACAGTTTTAAAAAGAAGAATAAAAGGAACTCATCGTTTATAAAACATAAAATTTTTCAGAAAATATTAAGTGGTTATATTTCTTTAAAACATAAGATCTGACAACTCCCTCCTAAACTTGCGCATATCAGTTTATACCAATGGTATAATCATTCCATTTTGGTTGTCATTTACTATTTAAAGAAATATGTATAAAATATCAAACACTCAATATTCCAACACTGTTCAGTGCTTTGGTTTTTCTACTTTGGTATGCAACTGAAATTGCAGCTCATGTTCTAAAAGAACTATATATATAAATCTATATTTGATTTTTCTTTGTTTTGTCTAACCAAATTGAGGAATTAATCCATGAAGTCATATGAATATGACAGTAAATGATGTATTAAGTCCCAGGATGTTACTGAGTAGTAAAATCTCATCCTCTTTTTAAAATTATGGGGGTAGTTACTTGTTTCTTCTTTCCATTGCTAGGCAGATTGAATGGCTCAATTTTACATGAAAGGAAGAGGGAAAAATAGCCTCAATTTACACATAATGAAAATCAGTACGGATATGACTTTCTACCAAATAAATAATTTCACATTATCTTTTGGGCTACTGATGCCAGAATAAAGAGAAATGGGCCAGCTATTTTGCACTAAGAAACTATTTATCATAATATATCAACACAAGGTAAGGTATTCACAAATGAGTCCAAATACTTGATGTCTCTACCTAAATGACTTAAATCTGATGTCATCAACTATTAGTAAATAAAATGATGGAAACATATTACTATTATTACTAAATATATTAGTATATAAAACAATGAAAATATACGTCATCTCTGAAACGACACTCATCTTGCTACTATACCTCTTACCAAGAGGTAGCAGTACCATATTTTCAACATTCATGAATTGTTGGGAAATATTTGATATTGATTCAATGAATTACTATTCCTCTCCTTTGAAAATTAGGAATACAAGTCAGTGCTTTTGTGTATTCTCATAAGAATTAATTAATGTGTGATAATTATAGTACATTATTTATCAGCCATTACTTATCTTCTTTATAGAAATTACCTAGAACATTTTTTATTAGGGGCAGTGTTCTCTAATGATTGCCAGTCCATACATATCAAGCTGCCTGACTCCAATACTCAGTTCTTCATGTGCCTAAGAAATGATTAGTAATTGGGGCATGTGGGTGGCTCAGTCAGTTGAGCATCTGACTCTTGATTTCATTTTAGGGCATGATCCCAGAGTCGTGGGATTGAGTCCCATGATGGGCTTCATGCTGAGTGTGGAGCCTGTTTGGGATTCTCTCTCTCTCTCTCTCTCTCTCTCTCCGCCCCCCGCCCTCCTTCCCCACTCCCATATGCTCTCTCTTTCTCTCTCTCTCTCTATACCTCTAAAAGAAAAATAAAAAATTAATTAATTAAAATTTTAAAAAAGAAAAAGAAATGATTGGCTATCACAAAATTAACTTAAAAATATAATCTATTGTAATTTAGTGATAGATATCAGAGTTGGCCTAAAATATATGTTATAATGTTTACATAATATAAAATAATTTGATTTATATAATATATCCCCTTGCCTCTCACAGTGAGAAGAGGCCACACTAATCCCCTGGGACCTAATTATAAATATAGAATAACTGTACCTATCCAGATTTAATCTAAATGTACATTTACCAGGATCCCCAAGTGATTTGTATGCACATTAAATGGTAAGAAGCACTCATCTGGACTAATGATTACAAAAATGAGCACTGAATCACAAATGGCCTTAGAATGGTGTTTTCTAATCTGTGTTTCACCAAATCCTGTATGTCTGAAGTAGCGCTTTTGTGGCTAACATGAAAGAAAGAAGTGTGTCCTAGAGTTAGAAAATTCTACTCTCATCTTTTTTTAATTGTAGCAAGAACAATTAACATGAGATCTATCATCTTCACAAATGTTTGAGTGTACAATGCAGTGTTGTATACAACACTCAAGATAGCATATTGTACAGCATATCTTTATTCATCTTACTTAACTGCAACTTAATGCCCATTGATTAGTAATTTCTAATTTCCCCCTCCTTTCAACCTCTAGAACCACTATAAAACTCTTGTTCTATGAATTTGTCCAATTGAGATACCTCTTACATGTGGCAACATTTGTCTTTCTGTGTCTGGTTTATTTCACTTAGCATAATGTCCTCAAAGATCATCCATTTTGTTGCATATTATAGAATTTCCTCTTTTTTTAAGGCTGAATAATACTCCCTTGAATGCATATATCATATTTTCTTTTCCATTCATTGTTTGATGGACATTAAGGTTGCTTTCATACCTTGGCTATTGTGAATAATGCAGCAATGAACGTGAAAGCAGTAATATCACTTTGAGAACACGGTTTAAATTATCTTGGATAAATACGCAGAAGTGGAATTGCTAGATCACACAGTAGTTACACTTTCTATATTTTGAGAAATAATTTTAATGTTTCTAACAAATTCGTACCATTTTGCATCCCTAACAACAGTGCCTGTGGATGTGTAGTTGTTTCAGCACTACTTTTTGAAAACAGTAAATTTGCTCCGTTGAATGGCCATTGACCTTTCGTTGAAGATCATTTGACCATATTTACGTGGGTCTATTTCTGAGTTTTCTATTCTGTGCCATTGATAATTTTTTTTTTTTTTTTGGTCAACACCACACTGTCCTGTTTACTGTAGCATTATAATAAGTCATGAAGTCAAGTAGTGTCAGTCTCCCAACTTTGTTATTTTCCTTTAATGTTGTGCTAGCTACTCTGTTTTTTTTCCCCCTCTCCACTTAAACTTTAGAAACAATTAGCTTCTATCCACAGATAACTTGCTGGGGTTTTAATTTGAATTGTATTGAATCTATAAATCAAGTTGGAAAGAACTAACATCTTGATAATATTGACATGGAGTTTACTGTCCATGAACTCAGATTGTATATATTGTGTGCTTCTGTGAGTTTTGGCAAATTTCAAAGAAATTTTGAGATCAACCACTTATCTGATATATGGTTTGCAAACATTTTCTCCCCTTGAACATGCTGCCTTTTCATTCTGCTGATTGTTTCCTTTGCTATACAAAACTTTGTTTGTTTATTTATTTATTTTCATTTTAGAGAGAGAGCATGTGAGCAGGGGAAAGGGGCAGAGGAAGGGGGAGGGAGATTCTTAAGCAGGATCCAAGCTAAGTGTGGGGTCTGACATGGGTCTTGATCCCAAGACCCTGGTATCATGACCCGAGCTGAAATCAGAGTCGGACACTCAACCAAAGGAGCCCCCTAGGTGCCCCTGTGCAGAAACTTTTTAATTTGATGTAGTCCCACTTGTTTATTTTTCCTTTTGTTGTCTGTGCATTGGTGTCATCTCTATGAAATCATTGCCAATACCAATGTCATGACCTTTTCCCTCTATTTTCTTCTGCTAGTTTTACAGTTTTAGATCTATATTTTGTCTTCCATCTATTTGAATTGATTTTTTGTGTGTACTGTAAGGTAAGGGTCCAGTTTCATTCTTATGTATACTAATAATATTCAGTTTTTTTAAAAACCATCATTTTTTAAAGAGACGATTCTTTCCCTATTTGGTATTCTTGGCGACCTTGTTGAAATTCAGATGACTGTACACACGTGGTTTTATTTTGGGCCTTTCTATTCTGTTCTATTGTTTTATATGTCTGTTCTTATGCCAGAACTATGCTATTTTGATTACTGTAGCTTTGCAATATATTTTGAAATTAGGGAGTGTGGAGCCACCAGCACTGAATATTTAGATTATTTTGGGCAGTATGGACATTTTAACAATATTAAATCCACCAGTCCATGAATATGGGTATCTTTCATTTTGTGTGTTACTTATTTAATTTCTTATCAATATTTTATATTGTTCAGTATACTAGTCCTTTGACTTTTAAATTTATTCATCATCTGTTTTTTATACATTTGAGTTGCCTATTATGTGATAAAATGCAAAGTCAGCAGTAACAAGGAAAATAATTTATTCTTTATATCTTCCTTGAGCACCTTTAAGGAGAACACACACACACTGCATTCAAAACACATCTAAAGTATTTTAAAACAGCCAGTTTTTAAGTCATTGTTGAAATAGACACTTTTTGGGGACTGATCACCATATGAAGTAATTAATTTGTCATTATGGACTATATTCTAAATATATGTCTTTATACATTGAAGTCATAATTGGCTCTGTATGAAAGGTAAAAAGAGAATGACTGTTGACAAAACAAACAGAAAACCTTTAAGTTCACATTTCCACAGCACCTTTGTTGAAGAAACACTGTTCTTTATTGCAATGGCAGCTGGAATTACATACTGCAAAGATCATTCTCTCTGTTTCTCCTTCCCTTTTCCTCTTAATCTAATATTTGTTAATCTAATTAAGTATCAACAGGATAGAATTTTACTTTAGTTTTCTCTCGAAGCTATCCACTAATATGTAAAAGTTAAATGCATTGTTTCAAGTAGATAATCAGGTATATATACTTCCTTTGCTCCTGTGACAACTTCACTTTATTTTTTTTTAATTTTTTTAATTTTTTTTATGTTTTTATTTATTATTGAGACAGAGAGAAACAGAGAATGAGTGGGGGAGGGGAAGAGAGAGAGGGAGACACAGAATCTGAAGCAGGCTTCAGGCTCTGAGCTGTCAGCACAGAGCCCGATGCGGGGCTCAAACCCACGAACCGTGAGATCATGACCTGAGCCGAAGTCGGACGCTTAACCGACTGAGCCACCCAGGTGCCCCGACAACTTCACTTTAAATCTCAGTTTATATCAACTGATAGCTATGATGTATTTAATTTTGTATTGGTCATAGAGAAATTTTAAGTTATTAAAGAGAAGACATAGGTGTTAATAGAGGAGAAGGGTGCATATAATATGACATCTATCAGTATTAGGTTTTATAACTAGGTTCACTTTCCAAATTAATAGATGAGAGTTTAGAATTTTCTAAAATAGAAGGTTTTGGAGATAAGAAACTTTGATGCAATAATTACTAACTCACAATTATTTTAAAATGACAATCCTCCTCACATCCAGAATCAACCTGGCATTCACGATTCCACATGAGAGTATCCAGATTTAAGGAGTTTTGGTTTTGTCTTTTTTTTTAGGTGAATATCAGCATCTTTATGCTGTGGAAAGTAAGTAACAGCAGTGGTCATTAGCAGTTTTGGCAGGCAGTGGGCACGTAGAGAAAGAGCAGTGATCTTGCATTGCAACTGCTTTTAACGGACTGTTTTGTATGTACAGGTAAGACAGCACTTTGGGAACACCTATAAATAATGGGAAAGGGGTGAACGTTGAATGAACTAGCTTCTAACAGGATGGTAGAAATCCTATTAACTATAATTTGGTAAAAAAAAAAAATGAAAACATTCCACCAACGGTATACCAGGATTCCAGTTTTTGTACATGCTCACTAATACTTGTTATCTTTTCTCTTTTGAATAACAGCTATTCTAACAGGTGTGAGATATCTCACTGTGGTTTTGATTTGTGGTTCCCTGATAATTACTAAAGTTGAGAATCTTTTCCTGTATCTGGTGGCCATTTGTATGTCTGTTTGGAGAAATACCTGTTCAAGTCTTTTACACATCTTTTATTTGGGTTATTGTGGGGTTTTTTGTTTTGTTTTGTTTTGTTTTTGCTATTGGTGTGTAGGAGTTCCTTATATGTTTTGGCAATTAAGTTCTTTTCAGATAAGTGGTTTGCAAATGTTTTCTCCCATTCCACAGGTCGCTTTTGCGGTTGGTATAAAGTTACAATTATACAGGATGTATAAGTTCTAGAGATCTGCTATACAACATAGTGTCTATAGTTAAAAATATGGTTTTGTGCACTTAAAATTTTGTTAAGAAGGTAGATCTCATGCTAAATGTTCTTACCACAAGAAGAAGAAGAAGAAGAAGAAGAAGAAGAAGAAGAAAACGAAGAGGAGGAGGAGGAGAAGCAGCAACAGCAACAGCTGTAGCAGTGGTGATGGTGACAAAGGGACAAGGACAATTTTGGAAGTGATGAATATGATTATTATTTTGATTATAATGATGGTATCATGGGTATATGCTTACGTCCAAACTCATCAAATTATATGCATTAAATACTTTCAATTTTTAAATAAAATTTATTTATTTATTTTTAGAGAGAGAGAGAGAGAGAGAGAGAGAGAGAGACAGAGCACATGAGCCAAAGAGGATCAGAGAGAGAGGGAGACAGAGAGAATCCTAAGCTGGCTCCACACTGTCAGCATGGAGCCTGATGAAAGGCTCAAACCCACGAAACACAAGATCATGACCTGAGCCTAAACCAAGAGTCGGATGCTCAACCAACCGAACCACCCAGGTGCCCCAAATGCTTCCAATTTTTGTATATCAATTATATCCCAATAAAGATACAAAAAGGGCTTTTGTTTTATGATCACAATGGGCTAGTGAGCTCTGTGACCTCTGGACTGCTGTTACAACTCGAGTATGAGAAATAGCTCTATGTGGAAACACACCTTAAACATTCTCCTCTTTTTCTCATTGAACACCACACCTTCCCCAGGCTTAGATAAGCACGCTTTGTTCACAGAAAGCTACGGTTCCTAATAGACTCTCAGAAGACTGAAAAATCACCTAATCATAAAAATGCAATTCTAATTGGAATCCTATATAGAATTAAAAAAAAGTAAAAGGAAAGAAGACAATTTTCTTTTCTCTTGGACCTTTGAAAGTGAAAAGGAAGGGGAGTGAAAGAAGTATCAGTTTGAACAATCTTTTAATTATACGGTATATTTTACCATTCCACTGACAATATACTTACGAAATATGGACGAATTAAATTAGACTCTATAAAATAAAATCACATATGCGAATGTAATCTCCAGAATACAAAAAGAATTGTATGAAACTTAAGTATTGGGGTGGCTGGGTAGCTCAGGGGTTAAGCATCTGACTCTTGATTTCAGCTTAGGTCATGATCTCAGGATTCTGAGATTGAGCCCCACTTCCTAGTCCATGCTGGGTGTGAAGCCTGCTTAAGATTCTCCCTCCCTCTACCTTCCTCCCTCCCCCTCACACATGAGAGTTCACGCTTTTCTCTCTCTCCCAAAAATGAAACAAAACAGGGGTACCTGAGTGGCTCAGTCAGTTAAGTGTCCGACTTCAGCTCAGGTCATGATCTTGGGGTTCATGAATTTGAGTCCCTCATCGGACTCTGTGCTGATGGCTCAGAGCCCGGAGCCTGCTTAAGATTCTGCGTCTCCCTCTCTCTCTGCACCTCCCCTGCTCATGCTCCGTCTCTCTCTCACTCTCAAAAATAAATAAAAATGAAAAAAATTAAGAAAAACAAAAAAACGTAAGTATTGATGATAGTCTAATTGCTGCTACCAAATATTCTAAATGAAGTCATTTTGGGGCCATAAAGAAGTGATACGGCTTATGCAAATTTAATATATACTATAAATATATATCATTTCATAATTGTTATTTATAATGTATAAATCAATACATGATTTTTAAACACTGATTAATCATCACATCAAAATGAGATTTAATTACAGGCGTTGCACATTCAAGTACATGGTTTGGTTCTTCCAATGTTCCATTTTGTGTCCTCCTTAATGATGTTACAAATTGTGCTGATGATAATTTTATATATATTTGAAAGGAAGTTTTTTGGACCATCCAACTTCATTTTGATTTTTGAGAGCATGAAAAATATAAAGGCAAACAGGGTTCTGAGATTCAGATAAGCTATGGAATATTTTGATATCAGAAATGACACAAGGGAGATAAAAGGTCTGAAAATCATATTATATAAGGTATACCTGAATGAATTGAAATTGTGTAATAAACAATTCGATTTTAATTGCTAACCTCTGATATATTAAGACATAACATTTTACCTGAATGCAAAAACCAGCTTAAAGTAGCTTTAATATACCTGAATGATAAACTCATAAAATTTTAAAAATTTAACTTAAGAAAATGAAAAATTAAATAAATAAAGATACAATTTTAACTGAACAAAATATGAGGGGTACCTGGGTGGCTCTGTTGGTTAAGCGTCCGACTTTGGCTCAGGTCATGATCTCATGGCTTGTGTGTTCGAGCCCTGTGTGTGACTCTTGCTGACAGCTCAGAGCCTGGAGCCTGCTTCAGATTCTGTGTCTCCCTTTCTCTCTGACCCTCCCCCACTCGTACTCTATCTCTCTCTCAAAAATAAATAAACATTAATTAAAGAAAATTTTGAAAAGGTTAATGAACAAAATATGAGTCACGTATAATGCCACAACTCAGACGTAAATTTAAAAAATCTGGATTTAATAGACTTAGACAAGATTAAAAGAGTGTCAAATAATTATTTTCAGATGCAATGATAAAGGCTAAATTGTCCTGATTTTTGTTGTTGTTTTGTTGTGTAGTTAATTTTCTCCTTCAGATTTTATTTTCATTTGTTGTGTGTGTGTGTTTCCATGTGAGTGTGTGTGATAGGGGCACTTAAAATGCTATGTAACTTAGAGTTTGTATCAAATTTGGTTTATACAAATTTATACAGACATTCACATTCTCCGATCATTCCTATGGAAATTATATTCAATACACCACAAAGGTATCTGGATTTTATATGTTTAGGATAGGGCCAACATAAATCTTAAATGGAGCAATTTTGAGAAAACCAGGCATAGAAAAGAAAGATATACAAGAAAAGTATATGTCTTCATTAAGTAAATTTTTACAATTGCAAAATAACCTCAAATGGTCTAAACATTTTTTTCCTTGTGCACTAACGAGGTAAATGCAAATTTGCTTTGTTTATAACTAATGTTTTTTTTAAATTTATCAACAAAGGACAAATTAACTGCAATTTTTTATTGTAGCATATGGATGTGATTTAATATAGCAACTTTATGCAAATTAATTTGGTGCCACACAAAAACACATCTGCAACACTTAACAAATGAGAAAACAAGTAAAACAAAACAAATATGCAAATGTAAAAATTCACGTATCTCATAACATCATTAATCATACTGAGAGAAAAAAAATAAACCCTGGAAATCCTAAATGCATGAATACTGTATTAAAAAATGAAAGCAAATAATTGAGAAAGAGTTATTTAGATATTCATTCATATTATAAATAACTTTGAGATTCTATAACACGGTGATACAATATACAGTCTACACTTTATAGGACTTAAACTATACTGATAGGGAAACATACTAAATATTATTTAAATATGAGGACAATTCAAATTATTATGATACATAAGATAAAATGAAGAACTGAATGAGAGATTATAATGAGGAATCAAGGGGTGCCTGGGGGGCACAGTCAGTTAAGTACCAGACTTTGGCTCAGGTCATGATCTCACAGTTCGTGGGTTTGAGCCCTGCGTGGGACTCTGTGCTGGGAGCTCAGAGCCTGGAGCCTGCTTCCCTCTCTGTGTCTCCCTCTCTCTCTCTCTGCCCCTCCCCTGCTCACGCTCTGTCTCTCTCTGACTCTCAAAAACAAACATGTAAAAAATTATAATGGGGAATTAATTTATTTTAAAGTGAGGGCTAAAGTGGACCTTCAAAATGAGACTGAAGTATGAATAAATCAGTGAAGAAATATGAGATGTAAAAAGGTTAATGCTACACATGGCAAACTATACATACTCGTGTATGCATCTACTGAGAAAATAATGTGCTATCCCATTATGATCTTAAGAGAATATTATTTTATCTCATACAAACTGTGGATCCCTTACCATAAACCCTTTGATATAAAATCTTACAGAATCTTCCTTAGAATATTGGATATCTTAATTTATGCTTAAGGCATTACCAAGAAGGTTTGAGCTACAAAATTTACTCACTTATGCCATGGTGATATAAAGGCAGATAATTTTTAGTTTTCATAAATGTTGCATGGTTCACAGGGTAGAGTAAAATGGTTTTGAAGTTAACTATTCCCTTCAAGTTTAAGAGGTTAAATGTAACTGAATAACTTATTCTTGTGAAAATATTATTTTAGTTATTACTAGAGAAGAAAATGGACAAAACACATTAAACTACATCAAATTTATAGGTAACTGTAAGCTAATCAGAACTTTAGATAAACATATTTTAAAGCTATTTAAAATATTATGCTATAAACTTCTATCACTCCAAACCTTTATTTATGCCACATCCCTGGTCCTCTCATGACGTTAATTTGTGGTTGTTTTAAAAATTAGACAAAGGGATCCTGTACCTTGTCAGACTATGTTACAGTAGAGAGAGAGCATGTAAGAAGTTGCATGATAATTAGTAATCTAAATGAGTTCAACGAAGGAAAGATTTTGCACCAAGTGTTTATCATGAAAACATAACCTGGTAACCAGTTCCTAGAAATTCACAGAAATTTGGGGATGACATCAATAATCCCCAAATTTTCCATTTAGGGTTTTTAAGATACTTTCACCATGCTTAAAAAAATGCATCGTATTTAGAGTGACAAAATTTCAGTGAGGTAGTTAATTAATTTAATTAATTTGACTTTGATTTAATGCAAAAATAAATCTTTCTATTATTTTCAGTGTTTTGCTTCCCTTAGAATCAGTAAGGGAATTATTTAGGGCTTAGAATTAGCCCTAACAGTTGGATTTACTACATACTCTTGCTTGTTTACTTCTTTTTAAAACATCCCAAGACATCTTTATGTGCATTTGGCCGCTACAGAATCAGGATCTTATTCTACCAGTGACTAATTTTCAATTTGAGGTCAAATTACTTTCCTCATAGCTCTCCAGTGGGAACTATTGCTGTTTGGTAGATCTGATCACCATGGTGCAGCAATATAGTTTGCAAAACAGGAATTGGAAGGAAAATAACCTTTCCACCTACCATCTGAGGTTTAGTGGCTTAGTGGTTGGGAGTCTGTGAGTAAACAGACAAAAGGCAGATTAATAGTAAAGAAAGCAAAATGTGTTCTCCTACATGGGAGCACATAATGAAGTGACTCCCTGAAAGGCTAGAATGAAAGGCTTATATATCATCATAACAAGAAAGGGAGTTAGAACCTCAAGAGAAAGCAAATGATGGGAAACCAATGAGAAACAAGTAGGAGAAACAAGTAGAAGACAAGGAAAGTTTTGATAAGGTTGTGTTTATGTAAATTATCATCTAGGCATGAGTGGTGCCTCTCCTTTCTGGCTGTAAACTTCCAGGAAAGGAGAATTATGATGGATTTATTTTTATGGGGAGAGGGAGCTTTGCCTAAGTACGCAAAAGAAGTTTAGATGAGTGTTCTTTTTGTATATTTCTTTTTAATTTTTTGTAGCTTCTCTTTGTTCTGATATTTTCAGCTTAAAATATTCTTCATACCATATCAGTGCAAACAAATTGGTTCTATATCAGATGATCTAGTCTCAAAGTTCATGAGAAAATAAGATAGTCCGTACTGGATACTGTCAAAAACACATTTGAATGTGTTTGGTTACTTCTTATTAATCACATTAACTTGATCCATAAACTCATTAGAGCATAGCAATAATGAACAATCAATTTCAATTTTGATACCATGGGGATTGAATTCTGGCTTTACCACTTACATGCTCTGTGAACTTAGGAATGCTTCCTAATTCTCCTCAGTTGCAATTATTTATGAAGAAAGAAAAGCTACATATATATTAAGGAGCAAAATAATGAGGATTAAAATGGACTCATATAAATTAATATTTTAAATCCCATTAAAGAAGAATTTTTTTATATAAAATAACATGGACAAACTCTTTTAAAAGGTATACAACATTTTGTTGCCTGTGTATTTTTAAATCAGAGAAGCACACATTTAACTTTATCACCATGAAAGATTTTCATAAGAGAGTTCTACTTTCAAAATAGTTTTGTGAAGTCCTATAGGGACTTGCTGTCCAATGAAACAGGCATCATTGGTGAAACTTCTTTTAAAAAATGTAACCACAGAACATCTCTGAAAATTGACCTAAGAGCATACAGAAAATAAAGAAGGCTTTATTTTAAAAATATCTGCTAAAACTCAGTAAGAAGGGTGGCATTTAAACCACAGCATGCTCCTTTTCTACCTTCTCCTAGCTCAGCATAATAGAAAGTGCACTCTGGATGAGTGCATCCAGAACACAGAACTCCTTCCTTTACCCAACTTAAAGTTGACAGCTATGGTGTCTCTCTGAGAGAGGCAAGCTACTAGCATTTCACATTCCACTCAGCTATGAGTTACAGGGGATAAATTACAGGAAAGTGCAACCAAGACCTTCTGCGACCCAGTCTCCACTTGTAGAGCTAAGGCTCTACCCCAGGTTTGACAGGCTAAGGATAGTGGGGACCGGGCTGCCATGATACCCGCTTGCTCACAGGGCAAATGTTCTGCTCCAGACAAAACAAGCAAACAGGACAGGAGCCTACCACCCTTTTCCAGTTTCTTACTTTGGTCTAAGAAATGTCACTCCCAAAGTAGACCTCTGTCTCCACTCACAGCTCCAAGATAGTGGCTCAGATGTTCTGTACAGGAGGAAAGTCAGGCCACAAGAACAGAGAGCTCGTTCTACAACAATAATTATCACTCTAAATGGTACATAGTATCAAACCAAATAAGATAGATTCATGGACATTTTATGACCATCAGGTATTATCCAAAGATACCAGGAGACATGAGAGGAGACGGCTAAAGCCTCTACTGTGACAACAGTGAAGGAGATTTGGGGTGGGGACGGTGAGGGAGGTGTGGGGCAAAGGGGAGTGTCTGTTGTATTCCAATTGGGACAGATTCTGGAGTGTATTGTTAGAAGGGCCTCTATTGTTAGTGGGCTGATTTACAAGTAAAACCATAAGGAGCTTAAGTAAAACTTGTCAATGAAGTATGCCTTGCCTACTTGATGCCAACTGTTACTTTTTAACTGTTAATAAATTAATCTAGCCATTATTATCTTCACATCCTAATTGTAACTTAATTTCTCTGATTTTAGTCAAAAAATATAAAGCCTTTATTCCTTATTATGAGTCTCTTCCTCTCATCTATTACCTACATTCCAAGTGTTATTTTTTTGGAGGAAGAGTGTTTTGCATACACAAATTAATGTGTAATCACTTTTAAAACCAAAAATTGAAATACCTTACACCTGAGGAAAGTCAAGAATTGGATTTAAAATAAGTTTAATAGTTTATGCGTTTTACTTTCACACACCTCCTCATGTAAATTCTGTTTATGTTGGAATACATTTTTTTATTTTTGAAGAAGCTTGCATATTATATATTTGTTTTTTTAAGTATTTTATGATAATGCTAAAATATTTTAAATATCAACATATAAGAAGCTACAAAATAGATCATTTAAAAATGCCTTTTCCCATGAACTATTCGGACAAATAGCAGAGTCTACCTTGAGTTATACAGTTTTCAAAATTAAATTAATGTCTAATTTGAAAAGGCTCTCTGTAAGTTTCACATTTTCATGTTTCAAAAACTCCAACTATTCTTTATATATAGCAATATTTTACTTTTATGTAATAGTTGGGTCTGAATGCCCAGAAATATTGAGATATTTTTTATGTCTGGATTTCCCCCCTTCTGTTTCATAGATTACAAAATATCAAATATATCATGGGATAGATCTGACATGAATCAAATTCTGGTGTCCCAACACAAAATGTAAAAAGGACACTACTTTCTTTTAATCATCTTTAGGGTAAGTAAGGAGCACACACACTAAAAACCAATGGAGACTGGCACCTAACATGAGCCAATAGCTAGAATTTGCTCAGCCATCTCTATCAGCTGTTATCATCCCTTTCCATGTATTTTGTTGTTAAGACAGGAAGGCCCAAGGAATTCCTGAAATTGATCTACTCTTAAATTTTTAGACTGTAAGTCAGTGGAGTATTCGGCCAGAAATTAGAACCTCGGAAAAGAATGTTTGTATTTGGGGATTTAATGAAGAAGAATATTGACTAGCATGCTCGAAATTAGCAGTTTGGAGGTAGGTAACAGTTGAGAAAAGAGAAGATGCAGCAGTAAAATTCCTTTATGGATGGAAATGATAAGGAAATGTTGGGGATCAAGAATTCCTACCCCTCAAACATGCTTCCAGCTGGACTAAGAAGCAGATTGACAGAAGAAAGATGAAGAGAAAATCGCATTTAAGAGCATACGTAGGGGAAATCCACACAGACATGGAAATTCCCAAGACCGTCGGGCAAAATGAGGTTTATATGTCATTCTGAACTAAGAAGAAGGGAGTGGGATTCTGGGACTTCAGAGGGAAGGAATGTGTGACACAAGGTGATAAGAAGAGCAGGTATTTGGTAATTACATGTTTGCCTTCCATATAGATGGGTCACTAGATAAAAATTCATCTCTGTTAATATCCCTTATTCCAGGAAAGGCCCCCAATTTAGATTCTTCTGTGTGGTTAAGGGAGGGACAAAAGTTTCTCTTGAATCTGCAGGGTCTCAAGTGCCTTCAGCTCAAATTAATCCACATGCCAAAGTGGCACATTCTGGGGGGCTGTTCTGAACCCCTTCAGAGAGACATTGAAGAGAGGCAAATCAACACATGCCCAAATAAAAACAAAAGATATTTCAATTGTAATAGATAGAATTCTGAATTATCAAACAATTTCAGACATAGTCAAACTCAATCATTCTTGAAAAAACAGTGCAGAACTTATATATAAGGGTGTGTATTTGAAATAGTTTGTGAAAATACATATGCATTTCTCAACAGTCAGAACAAATCTATTATTTTAGGTACTATTATGATATGCAATATGAAACAAATGAAATAATTAAAGAATACTTTAGGGTTTCCCAAAGCTTTTAAAAGCTGTATCATATTTATTGAAAATATAATGTTATACTACTTCAGGGAATAAAACAAGTTTCTTTCCCTCTTAACAAAGTAATGGTTTTATTCTCATTTTCAATAAAATTCTGCACAGTATATTTTTATTGAAAGAAAGAAAATCCTAAATATGTAGCTTTGGAAGTCAGTAAATTAATGATTAAGAATAATAAATTAATCTAGACCAAAAGATAATCAACTTCAAATTTTAATAGGTTATTTCTTATAGAGCAAAGATTTATCATATAAAGACAGTGTGGTATTGGCAAAGGAATAGATTAAATAGATCAGTGGAACAGAACAGACAGCCCAGAAATCAACCCACATAAATGTAGTCAACTGATATTTGACAAGGAGCAAGGCAATACAAATAGAGCAGAGACAGTCTTTTTAACAAATGCTGCTGGAACATTTAAACATCCACATGACAGAAAAATGTATCTGGGCACAAACTTTATACTGTTTCCAAAAATTAACTCACAATGGATCACATACCTACACATAAAATGTAAAGCTATAAAACTCCTAAAAAATAACATTAAAAAACTCTAGATTTGATTTGGGTATGACTTTTTATATACAACACCAAAGTCATGACCAATGAAAGAAACAATTGATAAGATGGACTTCATTAAATGAAGGACTTAGGCTTTGTGAAAAACAGTGTCAACAGAATGAGGAGATAAGCTGCAGACTGGGAGAAAATATTTGTAAAAGACAAATCTGATAAAGGATTGTTATCCAAAATATACAAAGAACTCTTAATAGTCAAGAATAAGAAAACAAAAAACATGATTTAAAAATGGGCCAAGGACTTCAGGGGTACCTCGGTGGCTCAGACGGTTAGGCATCTGACTTGGGCTCAGGTGATGATCTCACAGTTTGTGAGTTCAAGCCCCGCATCAGGCTCTGTGCTGATAGCTCAGAGCCTGGAGCCTTCTTTGAATTCTGTGTCTCCCTCTCTCTCTGCCCTTCCCCCACCTGTGTTCTGTCTCTCTCAAAAATAAAATAAAAACATTAAAAAAAATAAATTAAAAAAATAAAAAAAATGAAAATGGGCCAAGGACTTTTGCAGACCTCTCACCAAAGACATATAGGGACAAATTAAGCATGAAAAGATGCTATACATTATATTTCACTAGGGAAATGCCAATTAGAACAGTGAGGCACTAGTACACACGTATTAGAATGGCCAAATTCAAGAAAACTGACAACAGCCAAAGCAAGTGAGGATATGGGGCAACAGGAACTCTCATTGCTGGTAGAAATGCAAAATGGTACAGCCACTTTGAAAGACAGCTTGGAGGTTTCTAACAAAACCAAAGATATTCTTATCATAAGATCCAGCAATTGATGAGCCCATCAGAGACACTGTTCATTTGTTATAGTGTTTTTTTGAATTTTTTTTTTTAATTTTTTTTTTAACATTTATTTATTTTTGAGAGACAGAGAGACAGAGCATGAGCGGGGGAGGGTCAGAGAGAGAGGAGGAGACAGAATCCGAAGCAGGCTCCAGACTCTGAGCGAGCTGTCAGCACAGAGCCTGACGCGGGGCTCAAACCCATGGACCGCGCGCGAGATCATGACCTGAGCTGAAGTCGGCCGCTTAACCGACTGAGCCACCCAGGCGCCCCATGAATTCTAACATATCTTTTTGACCCTCATGGAATTCCAATTTCTCTACCTGTAGTATCCATTAATCTTCTTTAAAAATATTTTTTAATGTTCATTTATTTTTGAGAGAGAGAGGGAGAGAGCCCACGTATCCTTTATCTTCCCTGAAAAAGTTAACCTGGGCTTGGTAAGGATCCCTTACAGTAAAGGATATAAAGGAAGGAGGGTCACAGAAATCCCACTGAATGTCTGTTGTGATAATGAAAATAAGCCCAGTGTTTCAGCACTCTTTAGTTTTCCTCTCTCCCATGTGGGTGACAAATTAAGAATGAAAATTTTCAAGTCATGCAAAATAAGAAAGAAGCCCAAAAATTCAGTTTAAAGCACTATTATATCCAGTTGAGGCATACTAGGTTATGTCAACAGTTTCATTTCCTTTGTAAGGTTCTTACAGGAAAGTCGTATACCTTTACTAAATAAGAAAGAAAAGGTGGAATGTATTTTATCCTATTAGACCATTTTGAAGTAAAGATATGATGGGGAAATTTATGATATTGGGCCCTGTTGCTGATTTCACCTTTATTTCCTTGACTGACAAAGTAACTGATCTTTAGATCAGTATGTATAAAAAGAGAAACAGAACAAACTTAGTATGGAAAATACAGTGTGTTGAAACCCTGCATTCTTCTCTCATTTAAGAAACCATAAGTGTTGAAAATAAAGGTGCATATTGAATTATGAATTAGCTCTTTTATGTTAAAAAGCCTAAAAAAATCAGGGACGCCTGGATGGCTCAGTTGGTTGAGCATCCAACTCTTGATTTAGGCTCTGGTCATTATCTCACGGTTTGTGGGATTGAACCCCACGTCGGGCTCTGTACTGAAAGGGCAGACCCTGCTTGGGATTCTCTCTCTTCCCCTCTCTCTTTGCTCCTCCTGTGCTCACACTTTTACTCTCTCTCAAAATAAATAAATAAGCTTAAGAAATAAAAAAAATAATAAAAATTCTATAAAATCAGTTACATTATAAGGTGTCAAATGAGTTCATTATATTTTGGATCAAAACACAACCAACCTATATTACCCTACACCAGTCTTGTTTTTTCACTGTCTAGAGGGCATACAACATAATACATTAACAGTGACTGATATTCATTTGAAATAGGGACTTCCTTTCATTTCAAAGTTCGCTCCAAAAATTTTAAGATGTTCCAGATTTTGTTTTATAACCCCAAAACTTCTTTTACCAGCTACTGTAGCATGTCTACTTGCTATCACTGCTGTGTCTTCCCTGTCTCTCCAAGTCCTTCACTGTCACACATGTTAAAGTCACTGCTTTCCGTCATCACCCCACTACCACCATCAGGGAATGAACTGGAATCTTGTCCACAAATAATGACTTTTTGATGACTTAAAGAATACTGAAACAAGTCCTTACCCTACCAGTGTCTTAGAGAATTTAGGGGGAATAAAACGTGTTCCTTTAAAAAAAATAATGTTTTATTATTTATTTTTGAGAGAGAGGGAGGGAGGGAGGGAGTGGGCAGAAAGAGAGGGAGACACAGAATCCAAAACAGGGTATAGGCTCTGAGCTATCAGCACACATCCTGACATGGGCCTCAGACTCATAAGCTGTGAGATCATGACCTGAGCCAAAGTTGGACTCTTAAACAACTGAGCCATCCAGGTGACCTAAGCTGTTCCTAATTTAATTAATGGTCCTTTCTCTATGATCTATTCACTTGTTTACGGAGCTAGGCTAGGCATATTTCTGAGGGGCAGATAAGACTGTATACGATGACTCCTGTGCCTTTTTGAGGTGTGAGACATTTTTACTGGATCAAATTACATATGCTCAAGTTTTCCTTTAGCATAAATTCTCTTAGAGGAAGCTCTTCAGGAAATCCCAGACACGTGTTAAGAAGCAAGTCCTGCAATTCACCAGACAGGTACAAACTGGAATGTGCCACAGTAATGACCCAAATAAGCTTAATCATTAATCGCCAAGATACATAAATGTCCTATGTTCTTCAGCAGACAGAAAGCTCAAAACCAATATATAAGACAGCTATAAGTGGAACTGTGGCGATGTAATAAATTTTACTATGTATTGAATTGTAATATTTTACACAGAAGTTTAAACATATGAAAATAATTCTTATTTTAATTTAGACCAAAGTACTCTAATTTAATGGAAACAACCACAGTATTCTTAGAATTATAAGAAAGCTGTCATGTGACAGTGTGAATTACTGTGAAAGAAAATAAGAAATTTTAGGAATGAGTCTTAAAGAAAATTTTATATTGAAAATAATTCATAGTCTAAATAATCAGATTATTCCTGATAATAATAACATTTTAATGGAAAATACTGCTTTTGTTTAGAGTAGGGAACTTACTGTTTTCAGTATAAATTTAAAAGATTGTTATGACTTATATTGATTTAGAAATATAGTGAATAAATCTATACATTTCTACAGTGTTTTCCATTTCCTTTTATTTATTTATTTGACAGAGAGAGAGTCAGAACATGAATGGGAGAGGGACAGAGAGAGAGGGAGACACAGAATCCAAAGGAGATTCTAGGCTCTGAGCTGTCAGCACAGAGCCTTACATGGGGCTCGAACTCATGACTGTGAGATAATGACATGGGCTGAAGTCAGATGCCCAAACAACTGAGCCACCCAGATGCCCCTTTTTTCATTTCTTTGTTTTTATTCCTGCTGTAGGGATGAAAACATATTTCCCTTTAAAGAAATTTCTCCTAAAGAAATTCCTCTAAATCCCTAAATAAACATATTCAGAAACGATGGGAGCTCTGGGTTTAAGTTACACTAGGAATGCTACATCCAGAATGCAATGCATTAAGAATGCTTGTGGGCATTTATGGTAATATCATATGTGGTACCAGATTTTATTTCAGGATGATATAGGAAATTTTTTTATCTATAATAAACATGATGGAAACTTGCAGTCAGATTTTTTTTCTTTTTTTTTTTTTTTTTTTTTTTATAATTGTGTAA
>CM053574.1:108428582-108451184 GCA_028646485.1 Cryptoprocta ferox | reverse complement strand
TAGTTTATTTTGGTTCTTGATTCCCTTGCCTTTGGGGATGTGTCACGTAGGAAATTGCAAATATCATATGTGGTACCAGATTTTATTTCAGGATGATATAGGAAATTTTTTTATCTATAATAAACATGATGGAAACTTGCAGTCAGATTTTTTTTCTAACAAGATCTGCTGGATAAAAATTTTCAGTTCTGTGCAATAAGCAAAATTCCCAGAGGCTGCATAATCTAGAAAAGTATAGTATTTAATTCTTAAAAAACCAAAGGAAAGGTACTTAAATGTATTTTTGGAATCTTATCCTCCCTTCATAATATCTTTTGGACATCAAATACACTTTTTAAAATTTGGGGGACAATAATTAATTAAGACAAAATGTTTCAAATTTTTAAGAGTACTAAATGTAAATATCTGAAATGTGGAAAGAGCAAAGGAAGACCAGGCATATATCTTATAGTATTTTTATCCCTAGATCTAGAACTTTAAACCTTAGTATGAAGGTTGGATCAGCGACAAGGGAAGAAATAAGCTGAAAAATAAGTCTAGACTAACACGGCTCAGAGGACTTTGTACAAATGTGCAGTTAAGGCCATGTTCTATACCTGTGCCATCCAACAGCCACAGCTCCCTATGGATATTGAGCATATGAATTGTGGTTATTATAATTGAGGAACTGAAATGTAATTACATTTTAACTTAATAAATGCAATTAATTTTTAATTTTTATTTTTTTATTTCAGAATAATTTTAGATTTTTCAGGAAAAAAAATGCAAATAAAAGTTGAGATTCCAGATACCTCACACTTAGTTTTCCTTAGTATGACATGTTAGAGTTAATGAACTAATATCAATACATTAAGTCAACAATTTGACCACATTTCTGTAGTGTTTACCTAATGTCCCCTTCCAGGTAAAAGATTCTATGTCCCACACTCTACCATTACGTATCTGTATCTACATGTCCCACACTGTATCATTATGTCCCCTTATATTTCAGTTGGCTGTGGGAAATTTTTCAGACTTCTCTTGTTTGTGAGAATCTGGACAGTTTGCAGAGTACTTGTCAGGTATTTTGAAGAATAGCCTTCAATTATATTTGTCTGACGTTTTACTCATGATTTAATTGGGGTATGATTTTGCAATGAAGGACCACCGTAGTACAGTAATATTCTCATCACATCGTATCAAGGGTACAAACACCAACATAATTTATTACTGTCCATATTAAACTTGACCATCTGGCTGACATTTGTCAAATTTCTTCACTGTGTAGTTACTTGTTTCTCCCTGTGCACATATCATCTTTTTGGAAGTATGTCACTACATGCAGACTTCACTCAAGGTGTAAGAATTTTTACTCCATCTCTTTGATAAGGAAATATCTATACAAATTATTTGGAATTTTTCTTCATGGTAGATTTGTCTATTACTCCCCATTCATTTATTTATTCAATTATTTATATCAGTATGGATCTATGGACATTCATTTATATTGTAGGTTATAATTTGATAATACTTTTTTTACTTTGTTGCTAATTTCTTTCTGACTTTGGACATTGGAAACTTTTTCACTTAACTTCTGTGTCCCTTTGACATTGTCCCATTGGTTGTGTATTTTGTTTGTTTGCTTTTTGGTTTTTTTTTGGTGTTTTTGTTTGTTTGTTTGTTCTTAAGCACTTCTTCACTCCTAGTACAAGAAAATGATCATGGTTCATCTTTTACATTTCCTGCCCCAGTCCTAGATTTAGATCTTTCTCAGTGGAGCCTTGGTTCTTTTTATAGGACAATAGCACTAACATTTAAATTAGCTAAAGATTTAAAACAGTTTAGCCTCTGGGATGAGGAAGTGTTGACATTATCTCATAGTCCCTATAAAAGTAAAATTAATTGATTTCCTTTGCATTTCCTGATTAAACTCTATTTGATATGTCAGCTTTTATGAAGAATGGAAAAATACAAAACTTTGGTGCACTATAAGAGGATACTTTCTCTTTGGTCAGAGATAGACCATGGATCAGCAGTAAATGCATTGTTACTTGGTTCTCAAATTCAGCCTGAAATGACATTCTTTCAGGTTCTGTTGTATATGAGAATGAATTATTAATATTGTTACTAAACTTATTAAACATTTATATTCTCACATGATTTCATTAACATATATAATTGAATATCTATAACTATATAGTTTATATCTGTGTATAGTTTTTTCATAAACCTGCCTTTTGAAATGTGATTTATGAGAATCATAATTCAGAAGAAAGTATAAGATAAAAAATACATATTTCACCAACATACCTTAGCTGCTCTAAAATCAAGTAGGATAAATCCATCAATCCAGGAACACAGCACAAATCTCAGCATCAGTGACATCCCAAAATAAAAGATGAATGCAGGAGGGCATAACTATGGTTTCTACCTAACTTCCCAGGAACACTTACAGCTCTGCAATGCCTAATTACCCTCTTTTCTTTCTCCCCTCTTTTCTATAATATCTCTGCAACATTCTATCACGGTCCACCTGTGTCTTAAGTGGTAAGCCACTATTCTGTGGTCTGCCTGAAGGCAGGGGCAGAAGCTACAGTGACAGGGGAGGCTGAAAAGTATTTATGCCAGCTCAATGTTTTACCTACCTGCTTTGAAAGCATGAGTCTTTTAAACCGAACAGAACGTTTTGTTTTATAATTACAAGTAAGGTTAAAAAACATTACACTTAAGAGAAGTAACACACTGGTTTTCAATCGTGCACATTTGTAAACAGAGCAGTTTAAGTCTTTTCTAACCAAGAGGGGTTTGATAGGTGGTGAGGGGAGAACTGCTAAGACAGACTTTTAATTCACATTTTTGCCCGGAGCCATTCTAAAGATCATGAGGAGTGTGATTCAGACAGTTATTTACTTGCCCATTAGTAAAAATCTTAGATTTTCTGAATTGCCAAAACAACGTCTGTCATACTAGAGCTTAATGTTAGCTCATAACATTGGTCCAATTAAGTGAAGTGCTCCACAGCCACCTGCATTTCTGTCAGTGTATGTGTCTCCAGGGTACAGTCTGGAGCTTATAATAATTCAGGAATGATTTGCCTCAAACGTTTTATTGGACTCACTCAGTTAACCCAGATAAAATACAGAGAAAAAGAAAACCTTTTTCTTGCTAACTTTCAGCTCTTGTGTTTGTTTTCTTACTAGACATGTGTTATATAGCTCATGGAGAGAAACATGGATAATATCGGATAATACTTTGTCTAGTTATCAAAGTTCCAGAATTGTTTTTCCAGCAGGGGGGGGGGGAGGGCGGGACATCAGGCGCTCCAAATAAGTGCTCTTTTAAATACTTATCTGTAGTTGGTTGTTCTCTGTAAGAAACAAGTAACCTGTATATTCGTTTCCGGGTAGGGGAGCTCCTATAAGCTCATATTTGGTACCAAGAACAAAGTATAAGGGGATAGTTATCTTATGTGTTTAAATTATACACGTTACTTGCCTGATTTAGAAACTATCTGGAAGGATTTAAGTGAAGAAAACAGATATATTGTTAACTTTCTCAATTAATCTTTGCTCTTGGGAAAATGAAACATAAATATGACCTCTTTGAAGCCATGTTGAGATACAAAGAGTAGATTATATGATACGTTGTTGAATGGGGAAGAGTTACTGTTACCCCAATATTGCTCTTTATCATATCCCCTATGTGTTGTTCCCTTTGCCTAAACTGTTCTTCCTTAATTCTATGATTAGCAACTCATACCTATCCTTATCATCTCTTGCCTCATTTCCAGCAAAAGGACTTTTCATTCAGCCCCAGCCTATCCCAACCTGGCTCTACTCTACGATGTCAACAAAATCCTTTTCCTCAAACCAATAAATTCATGAACAAGCATATGTAACCTGATACTGTCATCCCTCATTTTGGCAATTAGCACATGGAAAATAACAAACATATTGAAATTTTATTTTAGCTCATGTTTCCTTCAGGATAAGTATTTTAAAATATCACTTAAAAATTAAGCTAGGGTGCCTGGGTGGCTCAGTCTGTTAAGCATCCGATTCTTGATCTCGCCTGAGGTCATAATCTCACAACTAGTGAGTTTGAGCCCCACAACTGGCTGCTTGGGATTCTGTCTCTCCTTCTCTCTGTCCCTCTGCAGCTTATGCATGCACTCTGTCTCTCTCAAAATAAATAAATAAACTTAAAAGAAAAGAAATTTTAAAAATTCAGTTAAAATGTCTCAGCTTATTGCATGAGTCCTGAGGAGTCTGACTCCAGCCTCATTCTCTAGCCTGGTCTCTCTGCTACATGACTTCATACTTCCTTTATTAGCAATGGTTCTCCAGAGAAATAGAATAAATAGGGTGTGTATACTTCAATAGGAAGCGTGTTTTTTTACCTTACTTGTGGTTATATATATATATATATATATATATTTACATATATTATATATATTTATAATATATACATAGTGATAGAGAAAAAGAGATTTAAAGAGATTTATTATAAGGGATTGGCTCACATAATTACGTGATTATGACTGAGGACCCCAGGAGAACAGATGTGCAACACTAGTCTGAATCTGAATGTCTGAGAAGAGGAGAGCTGATGATGTAAGTTCTAGTCTGAAAGCTAGCAGGCTCAAAAGCAATGTTTAAGTTGGAGTTTGAAGGCTGGTGCAATGCCCCAGCCTAAGCAATAAGGCAGACATTTCCCCTTACTTAGCTTTTTTGTTCTATTCACATCATCAATTGATTGTAGGAGCCTCACTCACATCAGGGAGAACAATTGGCTTTACCTAATCTACTGATTCAAATGTTAACCAGAAATACCCTCACAGACACACCCAGAATAATATTTTGCTAAATGTCTTGGAATCCCGTTGTCCAGTCAAGGTGATAAACAAAATTAACCATCACATCTGCCCTCACTTTATTGATGAGCCACATGAACATGCTCTCACTTCTTGAATTTGTCACATTTTTCATCCTCTGCTAGGACTTTGTACAAGTTTCTCTCTTTCAATCAAATGACTTCCCTTTTTCTCTATGACTGGTATTACCCCATGTGTCCTTAAAATCTATTTTATAGCCATATGATAGTGAAGACGCCATGAACTGACCTAGGCAAAATTAATTTCCTGATGCTCTGTTTCAGGAAAGAACCTTGTTTGCTCCTCTTTTAGCTACATGAAATATGACTATCTGGGCAAGGCTAATTCTCTGTCTTCCTCACTTTTCTGTGAGCTAATTACTCTGGGGCAGTAGCTGTCATACAAGGATGCTATCTACCCCACCATTGGGGGATATTTGTTAATATCTGCAGATATTTTTGGTTGTCATAACTGTAGGAGGAAGTGCTAATGCAATGTAATGTGTAGAGGCCAGAGTGTGACTAACCAAGCAATTGTGCAGAAGATACCCTTCTGCAACAAAGAATGATCTAGCCAAGGTTTCCTTGGCACTGTTTGATACTGTAAGCAGGATAAATGCTTGTTGGAGGGAGCTAGCTGTCCTGTACAGTGCAGGAGGATTAGTAGGATCTCTGGCTTCTACTCACCTGATGCAGTAACAGCTCCTCCTCCAGTCATGAAAACAAAACCTTCTCCAGACATTGAAAATGTCCCAAGTTGCAAAATTTCTCTATGAATGTTGAGAAATGTTTAAAAATATATGAAAAAAAGCCAAACTTGTAGAAACAGAGATTAGAATGGCAATTATCAGGGCCTGGCGGAGATAAGGGGTGGGCAGTCTGGGTGTGGGTGTTTGTGTATGTTGTGGGAGGGATGAGGAGATACTGGTCGAAGGGTATAAATTTCTAGTTGTTAAGTTCTGGGGATCTAATATACAGCATTGTGGTATAGATAACAATACCATACAATGTACTTGAAAGTTGCTAAGAGAGTAGATCTTAAATGCTTTCAGACAAGAAAAGAAATGGAAATTATGTGAAGTGATAGAGGTGGTAACTCACACTATAGTAATAATCCTATTTTAATATATAAGTGTATCAAGCATGGTGTACACCTTGAAGTTACACAACACTATATGTCAATTATATCCCAGTAAAAGTGGTGGAGAAACACACACACACACACACACACACACACACACACACACATTGTGTATAATAGCACCTGATTAGGCAAGATAGTGAAAGGCTTAAGAAAATGAACTCTGGAATCATAGAGTCCTGGGCTTGAATCCTCTCTGTATTTAGTGCAAGGAGTAATGAGACATATTTAATTTCCTCAAACTCTGTTTTCATCTGTGACCTAATGGTTTAATAGTACTAAATGACCTTCACAGTAGTTGGGATAATTAAATGAGTTAATATGTAGTGTCTAATAAATGGTATGTGCTCAGTACATGCAGCCTCTGTGATAGCCTAAGAAAACGCCACCATTAAGGCAGGTGTATTTACCTGATAAATACCCTTAGTTGCATTATTTCAGAACATCTATTAAACTTAAAATTTGCACCAAATATCTTAACACAGAAGTACTGTGCTGGATTAAATTTAAATGTTTCATGTGTAAGCTTTGTCCCCTTGAATACAGGGATTACATTTTTGCTATCTCCCATTGTGTAGGCTATAATAAATATTTGTTGAACTGAAACTAACAAGAAAAAATATCACCACTTATAAAATTGAGTGTGGCTGTTATACCCCTAAATAATTATTATTTGTCTGTTTCACCCTATTACTGTTATGAGTAATTTTCTTTTTATCAGTATAAAGCACATACAGAGGCAGCACATAAAATATCAATTTATAGGGTCATGGCATACTGCTACAATACCATGATGTAATGCAATGAAAGATGAAATTTGGGACATAGATGTCTGTAGGAGGCCCAAAAGTTATGGAAAGATGATTCAAATTGTACAGACCACAATCACAGGATTAAGGGAAAGCAATTGTCACTTGCACTCTGTGCTTATAACAAGAGTCAGAATGTGCCAGATGCACAGCTTGTCTGCAGCTGTTGTCGTTCGAATCTTTTGTACAACATCCATTTCTCTCCCAACTGTGTAGGATTTATAAGTGCAGAGAGTTGATCAGAATCACTTTTTTTTGGTAGAGAATTCTTGTGTAATAGCTCTTAGATTTAAACCATGCATAAGAAAACATAACCCAGAAATAATTCCACACATACTGCTTAAGCTAGCACAGATGCCTATGTTGGATTTCAATGAATACAACTTTAAAGTACTGATTAGGTCAGACTATGAGCATTGCCAACTAGAGCTGGAAACTTATGAATCGCTAAAATGCCACCTTTGGGATAAGTGTATATTTTAAATGCAGTCTTTGCATGAATATTAGAAGATCAATCTCTAATAACAAATACATATTTTCCACTACACTTTATATTTGCAACATGCTTCTACTGTACTACAATATTAGGGAGACAATGTGATTGAAGAACATATGAATGTACCACATACATATTTTAAGACCAAAGGCTGTAATAGTGACCATGGTATATTTGTTACTCTCATATTTGTAGATATCATCTTTGTTACATTAAAGACTAAAAATTTACTTCAAATTTCCACACTAAAATTATGTCTCCCATAAATCAGCAACTCATCTATTTCACTTTATTTTTTCTCCATGCTCAGGCAAACATCTCAAGAGAATATTATAAATATTAATTTGTGGTTTGATCAACCTTGATAGACACTTTGTCTAACTAAAGCCAACTCTAAATCTTTTGTTCAGATTAAATTTAGTATTTTCATATTCCAGGAGGCTTTTATTTCAGTCAGGAAATAATCAAATCTATATACAGTCTAAAAACATTAGAAGGACCCTCAATACATCTAAGGTATGGATGGAGGTGGGGCAAGGAGAATATCCAACATGGCACCTGGAGAGAGGGATTGGGCATTGCTTTGGCAGCATTGAGGGCAGGACCAAGAAGCTTGCTGAGTGTAGGGCCAGGAAGGTACTGCCTGGCAGGCTGAGCCTGTCCACCTAACCCCACAAAGCAGACAGAGATGTTGAGACTACTTATGTGGCCAGCCTGCCCCAGAAGAAGCCAACACTCAGGCTGGATTCCCTGTTAGTAAGCCTGAATCTTCACAGTGAAGTCCACAGTCCCTGAGAAGAGCCAGCCCTGGGACACAGCCATCACAGTCACATTGCCCTGGTGACAGAGAAGGATCTATGTACAGATCATGCTGCTCCTACTTCAGACCCTGAGGGACTGGTTATAGCAGGGGATTAAGACTTAGGTATGGTAGGGCTTCAAGGGCATACATAGTGCCTGTGGACTGTCAGGGTCCTCACCTGCTCCTTAGGTCCATGCTTCCCACATGAATGAGTTCTATGTGCTGTAGACAATGTACTGTTTCATCACATGTATAAAATAGATATTGTTACCAGATGTCTGTAGGATATGGATACAGTTGAGGGTCTAGATGTTCCGGATATTCATTGGTAGTAGTCACTATACAGGTACCTCTGGGCAACTATTAGGGCCCACACCCAATGGCTAACAGCCATGAGCTTCTTCAATTTCAATTGGGTGCCCAAGATGTTGCAGACCTTGATGACATTTAGGAAGCCTCTGAAGAGCATGCTGTGTAAGGAAACCAGCATTCACACTGTTGTCATACCATCTTCTACAAGATGTTTCACAAGATTGTGGCATAGTCTTCTGTGTTGCTATAGAGTTTGCACCCCAGGATGTGGAATGCCAGCACAAAGACATTATGGTCCTCCAGTGTCTTCTGGCACTTATAGGTGATACATGTGTTCCACACATTAATGGTCCTGTTGGAGAAGCCACAGAAGAGGAGGTCACCTGTGGAATGGAAGCAAAGGCACCAGACAGGGCCCAGGAAGAGTCCTTTGAATGGAAGATCTGCTGAAGATCATGGGATCTTTAGGATTCCCGTGTTCAGGCATGCATTGATGCTGATGCAAGACAGCTGGTCATTCAATGTGGCCACACCCCTATAAAACACCATGATGCCCTGCTCAGCTTGCTCTGGTTTTCATTTTGGACATCACACTTGATCTTGATGCTCTTCACCAGCTTCTCCTACAGCTTGCCAAGCATAGAGCTCAGGAAAGCATCTCCTGGCTCTTCCACACTAGTACCATGTGCATTTCTGGAAGTGGTATTTTGCCAGTTGCAAGAATTCTTTCAAGCCCTGGAAGCAGCAAGTCTCCAGGTACATATCATATGTGTCCTGGTTGCCAGTGAACCATGTACCTGTACTTGGGGTGGAGCACTTATGTTCACAACCTTGAGGTGGGCCTCCAGGTTCATCTTAAGGAAAAGCAGGCAGCTGAGGTTTTTGAGGCATTGCATAGGTCTGTAGGCAAGGTTGCCCTTGTGGTCCTTCCAGGCACTGAACTTAATGGATGAAGAACTCCTTGATCTGCTCTGCCATAAACAATGCTGTTCACCACCACAATGGTTGGTGTTGACCAGGGGACACTTCTGTGCCTGTATGGCTCTTCTTTGACAGAACCTGTGCCCATGTGTGATGTCACAGGGTCCTTGAACACACAGCAGTACAGCTGGTGCAGGGCTGGGCTTCCTCAGGGGCTGCTCTGCAAACGCAGTGGCTCCTGCATGTCCTTTGCCTCAGGCAGTGAGAAAGGGGAGCATGGGGTCATGCTGGACTCAGAGTGCAGGGAGGTAACCAAGATGGCAGCGTCTCAGTGGCAGAGGTGCTGATAGGGAGCATGCTGTCTTCCTTACCCCATGGAGAGTAGGCAAGTGTGCCTTTGTACACATGGGTCCCGTCAGCATTCCTGATGGTGTTGACAACCAAAAATGCAGCTCAAAGGTTATTTCCATTCTGGTCCTAGTGGCAATATCTGGGGTGGAAAGGTTGACAGGGCCCTCAGAGAAGCAGTTGCAGAGGGTGCCCTTGCCTGGGATCATGCTTTAGAGAGGCATCTAGAGTCCTCAAGTGATGTCCCCAGCCATAGCTGCCCCAAGGCTATAGCAACACATTCTGCCTTCTTGTGCCCCCTGGCCACTGGCCAGAAAAGGGTTTAAGTTTACCTCTAAGAATACTTAGAGTCTTCAAACTGGTGCCTTCCTCCATATTCTTTTGTACTGTTGAGTTCCTGTATCCTTTGATAATTACCTATTACAGACAGATTCCAAAAAAAAAAACTATTGTTATTTGATTCTTGTTGTTAGAATTGCTCAGTTTGTAAGCATGAACTAATTATTTCTTCTCTCTGGTCCAAAAGACTTAGAACTAAAGTCAACTGTGCCCTCAATTTTTTAGAGTCTCCAATAATACAGTCAGATATCTATAATGAAAAACTGTAAATAAATTATATCCAGGTAGCCCCTTCCTTCTTGCTGAGAACCTATATGCAGTGAAGGTGAGCGTGTTGGTAGTGGGCATGGAGAAGGAAGTCTTGGGGATAATGATGGTTTCACAAATAACCTTTGCTCTCTGATGCATAAGAACTGGCTTTTAATTTGAAACCTGATAGACAACATAGAGTGCACATTTTCTTTTTTAAATTTTTAATATTTATTTATTTTTGGGAGATAAACAGAGTGTGAGCGAGGGAGTCACACAATCTGAAGCAGGCTCCAGGCTCAAAGCTGTCAGCACAGAGCCTGACGCTCAAACTCACAAACTGGTATATCATGACCTGAGGTGAAGGCAGATGCTCAACTGACAGCCAGGTGCCCCTAAAGTATACATTTTCAATCACAATTACTTTTTGAAGTTACTCAAGTGATTTGACTTTTGAAGATCACTGTCCCATTATATACTGGTCCAACAACCAAAAAGAGTCAGCAATTTTCTTAATTCCAAGCACTATTCTATAACAAAGAAATTATTTGAAATATTCAACATAGATTTTAATCTAAAAAATGTAAAAACACAGTATCTATTACATATCCCATCATATATGCTTTTTGTTGCATATTGTCAGCTTAATGGATCTCTATGTAACTTAGAGGTTTTTATCTTTACCATGCAAGATACCAGCATAGATAGTGTTTGCTTGCTCTAAGTTCCCATTCCAAGTTCCAGAGAATCTCATGGCTTCAGCAGTGGGCATATATCTATTCCATTCTGATTCACTATGTTTGTGGAAATCAGGGACATGTAATAAAATCACAGTTGGTGTAAGTGTCTATGGATAGCAGCACTTTTCACAGTAAAGAGGGACACTGCCAACTGTCTTGAGAAACTAACACTGATTATGTTGATGATAGCCAGCAGTAACATGTTAGAAAGTAATACCTGAGTTCACAGACAAGGAGGTTGGTGGTTCCAAGGGAAAACAGAAGTGGTCAGTTACTTTCTGTGTACTCATCCAATCAGGTTGATTCCAAGAAGAGTAAATCTGTTGCTCATATTCATAATTGCTGTGCTTTTGAGTGAAAACAACTATTTTTAATAAAGACCTGTTACAGGGCACCAAGGTGGCTCAGTCAGTTAAGCACCAGACTTCAGCTCAGATCATGATCTCACAGTTCGTGGGTTCCAGCCCCACATCAGGCTCTGTGCTGATAGCTCAGAGACTGGAGCTTGCTTCGGTTTGTGTCTTCCCCTCTCTCTGCCCTCCCTCGCTCATGTTCTCTCTCTCTCTCTCTCTTTCTCTCTCAAAAAAAATTAAAAAAATAATAATGCCCTGTTATATATACATTCAAATAAGGTACTCTGCCCCAGAGGACGATGAAATTTCAGTTACTCTCTTACCTTCCAGGCATATATTTGATTTACATATATCCAATTAATCAAGAAAGTACAAAGCAAGGACATGTCATTTGCTACAACTATTCTTTTTAATGATTTGGATTTTTTATTCATCAAGTTTTCTGACAATTTAAAAATAATTTCATAATAATGATTTATACATATATATATCATATATATATGGGTCTTATAGCTTAGTTTTTCTTTTTTAATTTTTACTCTCTTTTTCAATTTTACTCTCTTTGTGTGAAACTTATATATATTATCCCAAAAGGGAAAACAGAAATAATGATCCTTAAGGTCACATTTCAGTAAGTGAAAAAAGTTTTCTCATCACGTTTTATTTTAGAACCTAACCTCTCTTTAGGAATAACAAATTATTTGAAAATATGACAAAAACAGATGTATAAATAACTAATGATTTGGTTATTTTAACATGTTTTTCCCTAGCACCAGGAAGCTATTTACTAAGAATCAAGCTTAGGAATCAAGATCCAGAAACGATTAATAAATATTGCCTTTTGTTTTGTAAATGAAAGGTACAGGATAGCTAAATAATATATATTTTTATTTATAATATATAAATTTTATATGTAATTTATAAAATTTTTACATATAATATATAATTTTAATTTAATATTTTATAATATATATTTTATAATTTTATATAATATAAAATTTATTATTCTAGGAAAAATTTTCTATGGTCACTTAAAACTGAAAATTATCATAAAATATTGTGATTTTGAAAAGCATCAATGTAGTTAAGTGCTAAGAATTATTGAGTATGGTCAACTCCATTTTGAAAGACAGATTTTAATGTGCTAATGCTGAAATCAAGTGAGAATCCTGAGTAGTTTCATCACCGCTGATTACAAGATTTCTGGTAGTTTACAAAGGCCATGGTGGTCTCTTTTATATCACGAAGATAATAATTCATTCAGTTATTTATTCTGCAAAGATTTTTGAGCATCCATGGTTTCTTTGAGAACTTTGCTAGATGCAAATATAGATTGGCAACTAAGACAGGAAAAATCTAATAACTCTCAAAAAACTAATAACTAATAAAATTTACCATATTCCTAAGATTGTTAAATAGAAGAATTGATAATAGCTGTGAATGTTCCTCTTTGATTAAAGGAAAAGATGGTTTCAAATATTTTTATGGTATTTAATCTATTGTACATTCTTATGCCCTCTCTACTAAAAATACAGTCAAGGCAGTGCAAAACAGTATTGCTAATTTATTAATAATTTAGTAATATTTTAACTTTTAGCTTATTACATTCAAGATTCCAGAAGATTAAAAATGTGAAACGCAGGTGTTTGACTCAGGCTACGCAGTTACCAAATTCACATTTATGGCAACATTAAACATTACAACAATTTAAAATTCTTCATAAAATCAGTGCAAACTCAAACTACAAATACAAATGCGCGCTCACTCTTCAAACAGCTACAATATTCTGTGAATAGGAGGTAAAACAACCTAAAACAGTGAATAAAACTTTTAATTTTTACTTAAATATCCATACATCACTTTAAAAAGCCATTAATTTTCTAGGTAAATATAAGTAAAAATAACGTAGTTTTCATTTTCCACTCCCACTAAAAATCTTTTACTTTGCAAGCAACTCACAGATTTTTAAAATAAGCATTGGCTAAATTTTAAAAGAATCAAAATTAATTATTTAGCAATTATCCTTATCTGGTATATGTAAAGTCTCAACAGTCTAGATATAAAACAGTTGTTTAAAGTAAATATATTCTGGAATTAGCATTTAATTATATATCAGAGATTTGCTCTGTTTCATAAGAAAATTATATTGCCTTCATACATATTTTGAGGAAATAAAATTAGATTTTCTAAATATAAAATGTCTTAAAATAATGAAAAATTACAATTAAATATACTGACTATATTCTTATAAACTTATAAACTTTGATGTATATGTTTAAATAAATACTTTTGTTAACAGAGTGTTATCATATATGGACTCGTAATATGTTCATCCAAAACAGAACTTACAGATAATGTGATCCAATCTCTTCACCTAACAGATGAAAAACGTGGCATCCAGAAAGGTCATGAAAAATTTACAGACAGACGCCAGATGTTTTGACTTCCTGTCAAATACATCTTCTGTTATACATATTGCAACTTCACGAATCACCAATTTTCATCAGAATGAAATGCCATAAAGGTCCAATATTAAAAATACTTAACCATTCTATCATATTTGATTGATGATTTAGGTGGCATGTAAACATTTTGCAACATCCCTAGGTCATTACTATTACTATAAATATTAATGTGCATGCGTGCGTGTGTGTGTGTGTGTGTGTGTGATCGTATAGATAAACAGTTGTTTGGCAATGTACTTTGGTAGAGCAACAGTGTACTTCATCAAAATTATTTCTCTTGTTTTATAGTTTACCATGCTTTATAGTTTATAAAACTTGAAATAAAACCTATGTTTATTCTTCTATCTTCACCTTACTTATAAATGGTTTTTAGATTTCTGTAGTAACCTTATACAGTTGTCTGCAGTGCGGTGACTTACTCTTAACTTCCCTAGCTTGAAAGGTACATCTGCATAGACCCCATTGCCGCCTCCTCTTTTATAAATCATAAGAATACAATAGTAATTCTTCTATCTATCTATCTATCCATCTATCTATCCATCCCTGTTACAGAATGTCTTTGTTTTGCATGGTGAAGAGAACGATAACCTTTTTCAAGGGATTTTTATGAGGATCACATGAAATCATAGTTGTAAAGAGTAAAGTACTGCTTGTTCTGAGAAGATAACAACATTCAACGTCTCTCTGTCATTGGACCTAATGAAGACAAGCCAGAGTAGCATGAGGAAATGCGTAAGAATATGGTGGCCCAAAGAGTGGTCAGTGATGAAATCCTCAAACATATCTCATTGAGGTCACAACACCTACAGTTTTCTTATTTAGTAATTCAAATTTGCATCCCAAATTAAAATCCTCCACATAATGAAACATAGTTATCACTTGGTGAAAAGGAAGTCTGACAACTTCAGCAAAAGTGAAGGGCATTTCCAGTGACCTTTACTACTGGCTAAGGAATCTGTCTGCTGGGCAACCATTAAATTTTTGACCATGGGATGTTTTGTATCTCGTGACCGTCAGCATCCTGCACATCTCCAAAGGCACGCCCCATGACCAACATAACTAAAGCAGATATGTGCTGAGGTTTTAAATTTATGTATTAACAGGTGTCCCAGTATAAGAAAACATGAAAGAGTACTATAATTCTGATCAAACATTGCCTAAGTTTTCAAAAAGGGAATACCTTTGACTGAAACAACATTGTTGTATTTTAAATAGGGAATTGGTCACTGTTCCTTAATGTCTATTTTGATTTCCTTTCTAAAGACTCACCAACACGTACTAGGATGCCGACTCTTATTAAAGAAAGCTCAAAAAACAGGGTTCTTTTATGATTACTATTATTAGCTATTTTGTTTCTGATATTGAAGAAAAAAGAATGTACGAGCACCAATTTAAGAAGACTGCTAAAAGCCACAAAGCTAAAATACTTAGTATGAAATTTAAATATTTATATGTTACAAGATTCTTTTGAATAATAATTATCACAACCTTGAGAGCAGTGCTAATGTATCTAAAATTGTTTTCATTGCCAGAACAGGCTGCAGGGAATATGTGAGGAAAAAAGAAATCAAACAGGCATTAGCTCTGGAATCCCTATGCAAATAACTAAGGTAAGTCCGTCACCCTGCTAATTTCCAATGCTTTGCCAATTACAAAATAGAAAACCAAATGTATATCAATTAAATATATGTTTGTTTCATATTCCATGTTCCATATGCATGTTTGTGTATATGTGTACCCAGGTGTACGTGTGTGTTAATGGGTGAACTGGGCATGTGTTATCTTTGCTAAGACTACTTATGTAATAAATTTCTAAGGCAACTTATGATTACACTATTTGGAGCCTAATTATGTTACTTAAAGCCATTACATTATTTGTAGTAAACAGGGGTTGGTGTTCTGCCCATATCTCTTTTACTGGGCTGCACTACCCATCTCTCAATGGTTGTGACTGTTCGCTGACAGTAACTCAACACTGTACTCTTATCCTGAGAAATGGTTTTGGCTAAATTGAGCCACCTAAACCAACCAGAAATATCTCAGTTTTTTGCTCCCCCTGAGCATGCATAAAGCCAAAGACTGGAAGATATGGGGGCACAGAAAGCTAGCCACCCCCACTCAAGGTCTGGCAACTTCAGGTTGCCATTCATGTTCTTTGTTGAGTCAGACTGAAGCTAGTGATCAGCAGAAATCAAATCTTTATCTAGGTTTTTTTCCCTGCTTAATGCTGCATCCCTAACATCTTATCTCTTTTACTGACACACTTCCATCACTATCATTTTCTCAATAATCCTCCTTTTAGTCTCTGCTTCTAGGCAAACTGCACCTGGAAACAATGCAGCTACTACTGGGTACAGTGCAATTACAGTCAAATCAGATATTTTGAGAAGTCAATGTCTGCAAAATTTTGTTTAGTTATTACTTAATGGTCTAAAGAGGTCCTAAGGAAGCTTATGATTATAGAAAGCTCGTGAGAACATTCTCTATAGGTCTCTCATCTTTCTGCACATCTTGAATCTACTTTTCTTCGGAATTATCTTTTATTATCATTAATACTTTATTTTTTTAGAACAGTTTTAGGTTCACAGCTGAATTGAGAAGAAGATACAGAGATTTCTCCCACATACTCCCTATCCCTACATATGCACGGCCTTCTCCAACATCAACACTCTTCACTGGAATCATACAATGTGGAGCCTTTTCAGATTGGCTTCTTTCACTTACTAATGTGCATTTAAGATTTCTCCGTGTCTTTTCATAGCCTGAGAGCTAATTTCATTTTAGTGCTGAATAATGTCCCACTGTCTGGATGTACCATAGTATATTTATCCATTTGCCTACAAAAGGACACCTTTGGTTGCTTCCTCATTTTGGCAAGTATGAATACAGTTGCTATATATATCTATGCACAGGGTTTGTTGGACATACATTTTCAAGTCCTTTGGGAGGTAACAAGGAGCATGATCGCTGGATTATA
Organism: Cryptoprocta ferox; assembly: GCA_028646485.1. Lineage (NCBI taxonomy): Eukaryota > Metazoa > Chordata > Mammalia > Carnivora > Eupleridae > Cryptoprocta > Cryptoprocta ferox. Next base: position 108,434,381 of record CM053574.1, on the reverse strand, counting down.
CAGTAAGAGTATGTTTGGTTTTGTAAGAAATTGACAAACTGTCTTCCAGAGTGGCTGTACCATTTTGTATTCACACCAGTAATGAATGAGAGTTCCTGCTATTCCATGTCCTTGTCAGCATTTACTGTAGTCAGTGTTCCAGATTTTGTCCATTTTAATATGTATGTGGTATTTCATCATTGATATCATTTGCATTTCTCTGATGACACTATCATGCTGAGCATCTTTTCATATGCTTACTTGCCAACTGTATATATTGTTTCATGAGGTGTCTGTGAAGGTCCTTGTCCTATTGTTTAACTGTTTTTTTGTTTGTTTTTCTTATTGTGAAGTTTTCTTTTATTAATGTTTTATATAACAGCCTATCCAATGTGTCCTTTAAAATATATTTTCCCAGGGGCTCCTGGGTGGCTCAGTTTGTTAAGCATCAGTCTTGATTTCAGCTCAGGTCATGATTTCATGGTCTGTCAGATCAAGCCTCACATCAGTCTCTGCACTGACAGTGTGGAGCCTGCTTGGGATTCTCTCTCCCTCTCCCCCTCTCTCTGTGCCTCCTCCCTGTCTCAAAAATAAAATAAACATTAAAAAAACCACTTAGATTAAAAAATATATATTTTCCCAGTCTGTGGCTTGTCTTCTCATTCTCTTGGTATCATCTTTTACAGAAGTTTTTTAATTTTAATGGAATCTACCTTATCAATTATTTCATTCATGAGTCATGCTTTTGTTGTGTCAAAAATGTCAGCACCATACTCAAGGTCATCCAGGTTTTCACCTATGTTATCTTTTATGACTTTTATAGTTTTGCATTTTACATTTAGGTCTGTCGTTCATTTTGATAATTTTTGTGATGGGTGTAAGTTTTGTACTTAGATATATCTCTATATGTTTATGTATGCAGTTGTTCTAGCACCATTCTTGAAGAAACTATCTTTATAATGCCTTTGTTCCTATGTCAAAAATCACTTGACAATATTTAGTGAGTCTATTTCTGGGCTCTCCATTCTGTTTCACTGATATATTATTAATCTGTACTTTTGCTAATACCACACTTTCTTAATTACTATAATCTATGGTTAAGTCTTCAAGTTGGGTATCAGTTCTCCAATTTTGCTCTTCTCCTTCAGTATTGTGATGCTTATTTTGGATCTTTGCATCTTCATTTAAATTTTACAGTTTGCTGCTGTCCCAAAACACCTTGCTGGGAGCTTGATTAGGGTTGCACTGAATCTATAGATCAAATTGGGGATCTTGATAATATTGAGTGTTCCTATCCATGACATGGAATATCTCTCCACCTATTTAGCATTTTGATTTTATTCATTAGAATTGTGTAGTTTTGTTAATATAGATCTTGTACATATTTTGTTAGATTTATACCTGAGTATATCATTTTGGGATGCTAATATAATGGGATTGTGCTTTTAATTTCCAACTCTACTTTTTCATTACTGCTATATAGAAAAGTGTTTGGCTTACATGTATTAACCTTGTATCCTTTAACTTTGTTATAATTGCATGTTAGTTCCAGGACTTTTGGGTTTTCTGCATAGATAATCATGTCATGTGTGATCAAAGATAGTTCTATGTGTTCCATATATGTATACCTTGCACTTCCTTTTCTTATCTTGTTCCATTAACTAAAACTTCTAGTACACTATTGAAAAGGAATGATGAGGGGTGCCTGTGTGGTTCAGTTGGTTAAGCGTCTGACTTTGGTTCAGGTCATGATCTCACAGCTTGTGGGTTCAAGTCCCATGTCAGGCTCTGTGCTGACAGATGAGAGCCTGAAGCCTGCTTCAGATTCTGTGTCTCCCTCTCTCTGCCTCTCCCCCTCTCATGCTCTGTCTCTCTCTCTCTCAAAAATAAAATAAAATATTTTTAAAAATTAGAAAAGGAATGATGAGAGGGTACTTTTTTATCTTGTACTTGATATGGTGGGAAGGTTTTGAATTTATCACCATATAAATTCAAAGTATGATGTTAGCTGTAGGCTTTTTGCTGATATTCTCTGTCAAGCTGAGGAAGTTCCCCTTTAATCCGAGTTTACTGAGAGTTTGGATCAGTGTTGGATATTATCTAATGCTTTTTCTGCATCTACTGATATAATTGTGTGGATCTTTATTTTTTTTGCTGTTTATGTGATGGGGTACCTTAATTGATTTTCAAATGTTGAACCAGCCATTCGTACCTAAGATAAATTCCACTGGTTGTAGTATATAATTCTTTTTACACCTTGTTGGATTCTATTTGCTAATATTTTGTCAAGGATTTTTGTGTCTATGTTCATGAAAGATATTAGTGTGAAGTTTTATGGTCTTATAATTAGGGTAATTATAATATTAGGGTAATTCTGGTCTCAGAGGATGTGTTAGGAACTGTTCTCTCTGCCTCTATCCTCTGGATGAAGTTGTAGAGAATTGCTATAACACTTTCTTAAGTGACATAATTTCCAGTGAAGCCATCTGGGCCTAGCACTTTCTGTTTTGGAAGGTTATTAGTTCTGGACTGTCTTTTCAAGGAGTTTTGTATAGTATACAACTTTGAAAGATAGTGTTGATGACTTCTTCCAGGGAGAGTACAGATTTCTTTACTGTCCAGTCTAATGAATATAACATCTCTGGAATAAAACTGATTTAGGTTTCTACATTTTGGGTTTCCTTACCTGCAATGCAAAATCTCTGCATGGGCAGCATCCATTAGTGCCACTTTGTATTATTCCTTGGGACTCGGGGGGTGGGGGTGGGGAAGGGGTACAAGGGAAACCAATGCAGCTTGGGGCTGCTGTGCTGTAAATATTCACATCCTATACCTCTGACCAGGGAGTCTCTTGTATTCCGCTAGCACCTATACTATAAAATAAGATACTTCAAGGGAATACTCTCCCATGTTTTGGATAATATTAAGGATCTTCAGAACCTTCATAGGGGTGCCTGGTGGCTCAGTTGATTGAGTATCTGACTTTGGTTCAGGTCATGATCTCATGGTTTGTGGTTTCGAGGCCCATGTCAGGTTCTATGCTGACAGCTCATAGCCTGGACCCTGCTTTGGATTCTGTATCTCCTTCTCTCTCTGTCCCTTCCCTGCTTGTTCATTCTCTCTCTCTCCCCCTCCCTCCCTCCCTCCTCCTCTGCCTCTCTTTCTCTCTCTCTCTTTCAGATAAATAATAAACATGTTTTAAAAATGAAAAAAAGGAACATTTTTAGATCATGAGGTAACTAAATAACAAAATAAGGTAAAATATTAGATCTTTCACAGCTCTTTACAAGAAATATCCCCAGAAATATAAATATATATTACCTAACAAAGATGAGGATACAGAGATCTCAGAGGTTATGCTAGTATCACATCCACAGAAACAAATTTAATAAAAGGTAATATAGAATGAACATAGTATCTTAAGATACAAATTTGTTGTCACAAATTTGATGATCAGAGTCAGATTCTGTTGTTTAATGAGATCCTCCAACAAGAATGAGATCCATCACAGATTTTAATAACAAACTATGTTTAAAGGGATTTCAAATATGTTAATAATGTATATGCATTATTCAGCTTGGGGTAAAAGTTTCTTGTTTGACATCCTGAACTCTAGAGACTTGTTATTCTCATTCCTGTAGGATATGAAATAATCAATAGACCCTCAGTCACATGAATTTGGACTTTGCTTTTTGTACATTTTTTTACAAGTATTTTGCCCAAGCTCATAATCATACAATGCATACAATTGTGACATTAGATTCTACCTCCATTTTTCACTGACTTATATTCCTCATTGAATTTGAAGTTTTGTTTTATTTTGTTTTGTTTGCTTGACAGCATGGATATTTTTTTAAAAAGATACAAACAAGGCTTATATTAGAACAGTTTTTTAAAACATTTAATAGCTTTTCATTAAAATCAGATAAAACATGAATGAGAGCAGAATATTTCAACTTTTGCCTGTTGTTGGTCAGAAGGTTAAGCTGAGTTTTCTCATAGATGATTTTGCATTAAGATTTAATCATTCTGTTTTCCTAACATTTTAGAAACTGTAAGGATCTTAGGAGGAAAACTAACTCAAGACATGTGAACTCCTTGAAGAGTTGAGCTCTGAGGTTTACTCTCAAAGCAATCGAAGGCAATGTATTTATACTCCCTATGTGAAATGGAAAGAAACTATGTTAAAATGAATCTAAGTCATATTCAGCTGTAGCATTCTAAGAGGAATCCAAGACCTTTACTACAAAATATAATATTGCTTTTAATAAAGAATCATGATGCATTTATAGCTGATCTAAGAATGAATACAAGTAAATGTTAATAATATTATATGTAAAGTTAAATTTAATATAGTTGGTAATAGGTATGTATGAGCTGCGCATGATAGAAGATTTAGAAATTAAAATAGAAATGACACTTTACTGATGTCCAAATATATGCCTGAAGACAAACACTGAAAAAAGATCCCAGACAGTATTTACATAGGCATAAGTGTATGAAAATCTGTCATGTCTGGGAATTACAAGTAGTTTAGTATTACTGAAACATAAAGTTTGAGTTAGGAAAGAGCTGAGAAGGATTTTAACATATAGGCAGAGGCCATGCCATGAGCATTCAATGAAAAATAGTTTAAATTTTATTGTGTCAGCAGTATGTAGCCATTGAAGATTCTGAGGAGGTTAGAGACCTATTTCTCACTCTCAATCCTTGCCAGGAAAAGGTAGTATAGGAAGTAAAGGAGGGAAGACAGTATGAAGGAGGAACAGTCCTCTAGAATACAGAATGATTCCAGTTTAGTATAACTTCCCGATGAGCACAGATTACAATCTTCCCGACTAATAAGCCTCTTGCACTCTTGCTATAGGAGGAACTTGGACACAATCTCCCAGCATGAGGTCAATCCAAGGTACTGTTTTCTACTAACTTTCCATATCTAGCATATAGAGACAACCTATTTTCCCTCTACTTCTTAAACTTGGTAAGAACTATTAAGAGCTTACATAAGTGGATTGTTTAACATGGTTTTGAGAACTCCCTAAAGACAAAAATACTAAACAGTAATGTTCTACCCAGAACTGAGTCTTTCTCTGTGTATACTTTATTAGTAACTTTGAAACAGCCTTTAAATCATTTGCTAAAGAACTCTGTGATAGATAAAGCTAAGACTAGAGCTCTCATTTTACATCAGAACATAACAAATACCAACCCTTTGAAAGCTATATTAAGATTTTTTAATGGTCCTGCTTCCAGTGGCTAGGTCTGGGGAAGGGGTGGCAGGTGCTATGTCTGGCCAAGAAGATGGCAAGAAGAAGCCCCTGAAGCAGCCCAAGAAGGAGGCCAAGGAGATGGATGAGATGAAGCGTTTAAGTAGAAACAGAAAGAGGAGCAGAAGAAACCTGATGAGCTAAAAGCAAACGCCAGGAGAAGGGCTCTCTTGGCCACAGGTGGAATTAAGAAATTTGGCAAAAAGTAAGCTGTTCCTTGTGCCTGAGTCAATGGTGATACTTAAGTCCATTCTGTTTAAACATCTGAATTCCCTGTCATAGCATCTGTTGACACCTGTAGCTAGAACGAAGTGTTGTCTTAAAGCCTGTTATACATTTAAGAATAAACTTTTTAAACCAAAACGGGAGGCATCACAATCCCAGACTTTAGACTCTACTACAAAGCTGTCATCACCAAGACAGTATGGTACTGGCACAAAAACAGACACATAGACCAGTGGAATAGATTAGAGAGCCCAGAACTGGACCCACAAATGTACGGCCAATTAATCTTTGACAAAGGAGGAAAGAGTATCCAATGGCAAAAAGATAG
>CM053574.1:108357815-108428082 GCA_028646485.1 Cryptoprocta ferox | reverse complement strand
AGACGAAACACGAGAGACTCTTGAATACTGAAAACAAACTGAGGGGGGAAGGGGAAGGGCGAATGGTAATGGGGGGTGATGGTCTTGGTGGAGGTCACTTGTGGGGAAGAGCACTGGGTGTTATATGGAAACCAATCTGATAATAAACTATAAAGTTTAAAAAAATAAATTAACATTAAAAACCAAAAAAAAAAAAAAAAGTCCTGTCAGTGGCTACTTTCATGCTATAACAGCAGAACTGAATAGTTCTGACAGATACTCTGTGGCCTGTAAAGCCTGAAATATTTCGTATTTGACCATTATCAGAAAAAGCTTAGAGATCTCTATCCTAAAGGGAGATTTTGCTTGTCCACCTAAGTCTCTACTTCTTATTCCTCCTTTATTCCTGCCATTTCTGCCTATACATTTATGTAGCAAAGATGGTATCATATAGTCTTCAGATTATCTAATGTATTCATTTGTGTACCTTAGCATAAAACCTGACCTTAGCACTTACCTGTTTGGAAGATAAACAGTTACTTACTGAATAATTTCGATTCACAAGATAATCAGGGGAAATGTTACAGAAGTATATATGTACACATTCTTTTCTTTGTTGAAAGAGTTTATTGTTCAATTACTAGGTCATTAATCCTGTAATTCTATATTATGTAATATGTTACTCTTTTAGACATAAAAAATCATGAAAAGCCTGGGTTTACAGAAAAACTTATTCAATTATTTGAGCTGTATTGGACAGTTATATGGACCAAGTAGTCAATCACTAAGACTTTTCCCCTCCAAATTGAACAATTTTTTGAATAAAAGACATTAATAGCCTTTCTGTTACTATACTGGCATTCCATATATGTGGTCTACTTTGCTTTCCTCTTGAATGATACTCTAAAATATTAATGACAGCTATGCTATATTAATTAACTCCATGATTGTATATTGAGCAAATATAAAAAACAGGGTTATGTGGTAAGTCTTTTACATGCATGATCTCATTAAATCCTTACATCAATATGAATTGGACCTGTACCTGGGACAGGTTGCACAGATCAGAATTCATGGAGACTCTATTTAAATCAAAATTGTCTGACTCCCCATCTTTTGTGCTTAAACACTATTCATGTTGTTTCTGAATCACAGCTATTTTGAGTCTCTGGCAAGACCACCAGAAATTTTTTAACAAACAGAGCTATTAAGATAATTGTCTAAATGGGTTGATCAATCAATCAACTCAGTTATTTAAAGGTTGCCTATTTGGCTCTTTATCCCCTCTCTTTCTCTCTGGCTTCCTGCCTTTGGCCATTTCATTGCTCTTTAGTACTTTCATTAGAGATTTGGCATGAAAAGAGAAAAAAGATAAAAACTAAATGAAGCTATTTAGTTTCCCAGTAGGCCAAGCAACTTTTAAACTTTCCTTCAGGGGAGGAAGGTGCAGTTTGGGTTATCTCACCTATTTATCCAGCAGGTTATATGCTATATTTAGTATTACCCTTTTTGCCCATCAGAAAATAGGCATGTGAAAATATAAATGAACTTATTTGAAAATACAAATTCTGCCTTTTCAAAATGTTTTCAAGTTTCAATAATACACTTGATTAGTATTATCAAATCAATTTTGATTAGTGTATTTTATTTCATTATGTTTTTATTTCACTTGTTTCTTATTAAACAGCTTAACCAGAACTATTTTAGGTATCATAAAGTTCACCTATTTCCAATGACTCATTTCAAGTGACTTGTGGTAACTATCCCGAGTGGTGTAACCATTAATATAAATCAATTCTAAAACAATTGTCTTCCATAAGCCCATTTACTGTAAATCTCCATTCTGTGCCCTAGGCACCCACTTATGTGCTGCCTCTATAATTTTTCTCGATTATGTGATATAAATGGAATCATGAAATGCATTGTCCCTTACATCTAGATTCCTTGATTTTACATAATGTTGACATTCATCTAGGATGTAGCATGTGTCAGTAGTTTGTTATTTTTCAATGCTAAATAATATGCTATTTTTTTAATATTCCATTTTGTGTGCATCTGCTCATTAGTTGATAAATATTTGTGCGGTTCCTAATTTCTGGATATTATGAATATCTGGTGTGAACATGTGCATGCATTCCTTTTTGATGTATGTGTTCATTTCTCTTAGTTATATACCATCAAGTGGAATTTATGGGTCATATAGTAGTTTTATACTTTTTAAAGTTTATTTACTTATTTTTGGTAAAGAATAAGTGCAAGTGGGGGAGGAGCAGGGAGCGAACAAAAGAGAGAACATACCAAACAGGCTCTATACTGTCAGCATGGAACCCAATGTGGGGCTCAAACCCACGAAATGTGAGATCATGATCTGAGCTGAAGTCTAATGATTGACCAGTGGAGCCACCCAGGCTCCCGCCCCCCTCACTTCTTTTTTAAGTTTTATTTATTTATTTTTTTTGACAAACTACTAAATGGTTTTCTAAACTGGTGTAATTTACATTTACATTTAATATATTTATCTGCTTGAATTAAAATAATAATGTTTATATCTTTATGTACAATTATTTTCAATGGTTTCTGAGAAAATTAAATATATTGCTAATTATTTGAGAAAATTTCAAATCTAATTTTGTAGAACTCAGAAATGCATTTATAAATTATATGTTTTGTATATAGAAAGAACTTTTTCTGGGAATGGCATACCACTTAATAAAAGTTTAATAATTAACTCTGGAACGAATATAAAACTAAAAGTAGAAAGTTTACATATGTAATCAACATGTACCTGAAATATCTTCAAGAGATTCTCTGTATTCTATATGTGTGCCTACTAATAAGTAATATTCCAAATGAAGTATATAAATACTCAAAGACAAAAATCTAACATTTTTGAACTTTAAAAAAAATTTTTTTTCAATGTTTATTTAGTTTTGAGAGACAGAGAGAGAGAGACAGAGCACAAGCAGGGGAGGGGCAAAAAGAGAGGGAGACACAGAATCCGAAGCAGGCACCAGGCTCTGAGCTGTCAGCACAGAGCCCGACGTGGGGCTTGAACCCATGAACTATGAGATCATGACCTGAGCTGAAGTCAGATGCTTAACCGACTGAGTCACCCAGGCACCCCCAATTTTGCCATTTACTAATGGCAAAGTAACTTGTATTTGACTTAACATCTTACATATAAAGATTACATATAAAAATTATAAAATCTGCTGGCAGGAAATCTTGTTTGAAGACATTGGAGAGCAACTGAAAACACTCAACAACTAAAGAAGGTATAACATTTGAAAGAAGCACTGAATAAGACTTATGTTCCCATGAGGGCACTCTCCACTCTACTCTCAGGGGAGCAGCTGTATTCTTTATATAAGAGAGGCACTATAAATATAAAGTCAGTTTGAAAGTTATAGAATTGAAATTGACATAACATGCTAACTCTAAACACAAACAATACTGATGCGGCAATACCAAAATAGACAATGCAGATCATTGCACACAGAGATTTAACATAGAAAAAGAGATTTTTTTTTATATAAAAGAGAAATTTCATCAAGAGTGAATAATAAACATCAACTTTATGCACAAAATAACAGCTTTCAAACACAAAATAAAAACTGGCTGAAATAAAGTGATAAAAAAAAACCCACAGTCAAGTTAGGGAAAAGAATATTCCTCTTTTCAGTGAACAATACATAACTGTAATTAAACAAAACAAAACCACACATACACACAGACACACACACACAAATCAGTAAAGATATAAAAGACTTAGGGGCGCCTGAGTGGTTCAGTCAGTGAAGTTTCTAACTCTTGGTTTCGTCTCAGGTCATGATCTTATGGTTCATGAGTTTGACCCCCCACATCGGGCTCTGGGCTGACAGTGTGGAGCCTACTTGGGATTCTCTCTCTTCCCTCTCTCTCTGCACCTACCCCCCTTGCACTCTCTCTTTCTCAAAATAAATAAACTTAAAAAAATATTTTTAAAGATATAGAAGACTTGAAGTAGTCTATCATCCAAACTGATCTCAATGATATTTCTAAAACACTATCAAATATTTGTAGCATACATATAATTTTTAAGGACACATAAAATATTGATGAAAATAGATTATATTCTAGACCATAAACTAAATCTTAAAAATAAAAATAAAATGGGAATTGTGCTGTGTTCTTCGGACAAAAGTTAATTAAATTGGAAAACAAATTAAGTTTACCCAGAAATAGTCCTCCATAATGAAAAGTTATAATATATTACTTAAAAAAATCATGCATTTAAATACAAATTATTTTAAAAATTAGAAAATATACTGAGTTTAATAATATTAAATATAATATATATAATATCACTAAGGTATTTTTAGAGAGAAATTTATAGCTTTATTAGTTTATAGTAAAAAATAAGAAAGGTAAAAAAAATGACCTAGGATTTCATTTTAAACAATTCAAAATAAAAGCAAACTTAAAATAAGAGAAAAATGAAAATAATAAAAGTGAAATAAGATTAAAATCAAAGGAGTGAAAAAAAGAATATTAGCAAAACCAATGTGTGTTGTCCTCAAAAATAATAACAAAGTTAGTAAGCATTCATTTATACTCTGGGAAAAATAAAATGAAACACATGTCTAAATGTCATTAAAATAGATGAAAATCCTATTATAAATAATGTAGTACTACCAGTACATTCTAACAAGTTCATTGAGATGGCAAAATCCATTGAAAGACACTACTTACAAAGATGAAGAGAGGAGAAATAGAACATTTGAAAAGTCCTGTATCTATTAAAATTTGAATATATTACTAAAAAGCAAGAACAAGTTTAGAATTTCTACTGTGCTTTATTGTTTATAATATTGCAATTGAAATCTAAGTGCAACAAAAAGAGAAAGAAAGAACATAATGTAAAAATAAACTATTTTCAAAGACACCATTTTCTTGTTAAAAATCTCAAGAAATCTACCAAAAAAACCAAGATGTAATTAAGTGAATACAATAAGGAAGGGAAATAAAAGGTCAATATAGAAAAATCCATTGCATTTCTGTATACTAAAACTGAATTGGAAATTTTTATTTATTATACCAATTATATATTTCAAAAATATGATGCTTACCAATAAATATTAGCAAAATATTTTTAAATGTTAGCACAAGTAGAAACTGTTGCAGTGAAAAATTAGAGAAAGCCTAGGTAAATGTGTAGACAAACTGCTGAGATGTCAATTCTCCTTAAATTGACCTATGTATTGAATACTGTTATCAAAATTCTAGAAAGTCTGTGTAGAAATTGATAAGACTATATTTATTATATGAAAACAAAGAGGCCACAAAATGGCCAAAATGCCCATTAAAAAAGTTAGAAGACTTTCATGACCTGATCTCAGGAATTTGTATTAATTTATGATAGTTAAAACAGTATAGCATTTGTATAAGGATAGAAATAATGATTAATGGAATAGAACAAAGAATTTGGAAATAGACCTTCAGCTATGTAGTTAATTGATTTTGACGTCATCAAGGTAAAATAATGCAGGAAGCATCAAAAAAATGGTGGTAGAAAAGCTGGGTATCTATAAGACAAAAAAACAATTTTGATCCATTCCTCACAACATTGGAAAACATTAATTTGACATTGATCACAGACCTAAATTTTAACAAATTTTGACCAAATGTAAAAATTCTAGAAGAAAACAAAGAAGACTATATTTACTCTTTTACATATAGAAAATTGGTAGGTAAAGATAAAGTAATAGAAACCAGAAATCATTAATACTAGAAGAAATATAAAAATTGGATTGTTTCACAATGAAAATCATGTGTTGTTATAAATATACGTTTAATATAAACAGACTGGAAAAAAATATTAGCACCATATATTTAACAAATGTGTTGTATGCAACACTTTAAAAAGTCCTACAAATCAGTGATAAAAAGGCAAATGACACAATAAAACTGAGCAAAACTCTTGAATTGATACATCAGCTAAGAAGGTATATGAATGTCCAGTAATAGCAAGAAAAGGAGCTCACTGTCATTAGTCATCAGGAAACAAAATAAAACCAAAATATACCACTTAAATCCCAGTAAAATAGTTAAAATTAAAAGTATGAAAAATATCACATGTTGGCCAGGAGCAAGTGCTATGATTCTACTCTCATTTCTGCCTATAAGGATATAAGATGGTAAAATTTGAAAAACAAGTTTGCAGTTTCTTGTATACCTTTCCTCTATATTCTACAGTCACAAAATAGCTCAATAATTTAATTTTTGTTGTTTTGCCAAGCAGCTAAGTTGGAAAACATATAGCTACACAAAAGTCAAGTACAAAAATATTTATATTGTTGGATTCATAAGAAGAAACTGGAAACAACCAAATGCCCATAGATAAATGAAGGAATAGTAACCTTATGCTATATTTATTCTTCAACAGTAAACATACCCTAGCAAAAAAGGAAACAAACTACCAGCACGCAATTATATAAATGCAACCAGTTAATAAATAAGGCAAAACAGATTCACTGAAATATAAGGTAAAAAAATTTTTAAAAAGTTACTTTTTAAATTTTTATTTATTTTTAATGTTTATTTTTGAGAGAGACACATAGAGAGAGGGAGACACAGAATGTGAAGCAGGCTCCAGTCTCTGAGCTGTCACCACAGAGCCCAACAAAAAAACACTTATTTTGTAATGAATACAAATTGAGACAACTTGAGCAACTAATTTGAAATTTTGAATAATTTAATTGATAGTACTGATCAGATTTGAGGAGGCATAAACATAGAGAATCAAGTTTTAAACATTTCAGGATTGAGGAGAATAAATGTCACACTGCAGTGAACTGGACAACACTTTTACAGCCATCTTTGTATCTCACTTCTACACTCTCTAAATAATCCTTATTTGTATGTAATTGAGAAAAGTATCATTACTCATGCAACTGGAAATGACATTTTCAAACATTCTCTTCTATGTGTCAAATCATTTAATATAAGGAATAGACACTGGTCACCAGATCATTACCAAGAGTGGCTATTAAAATAGAGATCAAGGAAAAACCAAATAAATAGATACATATGTTCATGGATAGGAAAACTCAGTCTTTCCAAAATTTCAGTTCTTCCCAATATGATTAATAGATTCAATGCAATCTCAATCAAAACCGAGCAAGTTATTTTATGAATATTGACAAATGCATTCTAAAGTTTATATGCAAAGGCAAAAACAAAAACAAAAAACAACAACAACTAGAATAGTCAAATAAAATTTTGAAGTAGAAGAACAAAGTTGGACGATAAACTACTTGATTTCACAACTTACTATAAAGCTACAGTAATCAATATGGTGTGGTATTGGCAAAAGAACAGATCAATGAAGTAGAATAGAATGCCCAGAAATTGAATGTATAGATATATAGTCAATTGATCTTTGGCAGAGAAGTAAAAGTAATACAACTGAACAAAGTTGGTCTCTTTAAGAAATGGTGCTGGAACTGGACATACACATGCAAAGAAATGTTTCTAAGCATAGAACTTACATCCTTCACAAAAACTAACTCAAAAGGGATTGCAGACCTAAAATGTAAAACAAAAAGCTACAAAACTCTTAGAAGATAACACTGAAGAAAATCTAGTTATCTTTGGTATGGTGAGGTCCTTTTAGATACAACACCAAAATTAAGATCCATGAAATAAATAATTGATAAGCTGGACTTCATTAAAATTAAAAACTTATGAAAAGATAATGGCAAGAGATAAGAAGACAAATCACACACTGGGAGAAAATATTTCCAAAGGGCATATCTGATAAAGAACTGTTACCCCAAGTGTACAAGGAACTCTTAAAACTCAACAATAAGAAAATGAACAAATTGATTTAAAAAATGGGCCAGGGGTACCTGGGTGTCTCAGTTGGTTAAGCATCTGACTCTTGGTTTTGGCTAAGGTCATGATCTCACAGTTCATGGGATCAAGCCCCACATCAGGCTCTGCAGCTGGCAGCGTGGTGCCTGGCGGGATTCTCTCTCTCTCTCTCTCTCTCTCTCTCTCTCTCTCTCTCTCTCTATTTCTGTCCTTCCCCTGCTCACACTGTCTCTGTCTCTCTCAAAATAAATTAATAAACTTTAAAAAAATGGGCCAAAGCCCTTAAGATCTTGTCATAGAAGATACTATGGCAAATAAACATATGAAGATATATCATATATATCATCAAATAAATGTAAACTAAAACAAGATAGTACAACATACATATTAGAATGGCCAAAGTCCAGAATATTGACAACATAAATACTGGTGAACATATGGAACAACAGGAATTATCATTCATTGCTGGTGGGAAAACAAAATACTATAGAACAGTTTGGCATTTTTGTTTGCTTGTTTGTTAGAAAACTAAATATACTATTTATCACATGATCCAGTAATTGCACTTCTTGGTTTTTATGCCAAAGGAGCTGAAAACTTAGAACACACATGTACTTGGCACACAGATTTTTACAGTAGCAGCTTATTTCTAACCACCAAAACTTGGGAGCAACCAAGATGTTTTTCAGTAGGTGAATAGATGAACTGTGGCACATCCAGGCAATGGAATATTATTCAGTGCTAAACAGAAATGAGCTATTAAGACATGCCGAAAACTTAAATTCATATTAATAAGTGAAAGAAGCCAATCTGAAAAGTCTACATCCTCTAGGGTTTCAACTATATTATAATACAAAAAAGGCATGGAGACAATAAAAGATCATTGCCAGAGGTGTGGGTGGAGAGAGATGAATAGGCAGATCACAGGGGATTCTTAAGGCAGTGAAAATAAATATGTTGTATGTTATTATAATAATTAACATATCTATATGTCATTGTATTTTTATACAAATCCATAAAACTACAACACCAAGAATGAGCTGTAAGGTAAACTATGGACATTGGGTGATTAGGATATATCAAAGCAGATTTATTCTTGAGAAAGGAAAAAAAAGTACATCTATCTGGTGAGGAATGCTGATAATATGAGAGGCTATTCATGTGTGAAGGCAGGGTATATATGGACAATTTCAGTACCTTGCTCAATTTCAATGTGTATCTAAAACTGCTGTAAAAAGTAAAGTCTATGAAAGAAAAGTGAAGTGATTCTCTACATATATTAGAAAATAAAGGTTGCATTTTTGGGGGTGGTTTAAATACATTTTTATTTTTGGAAAAAGGAAAAGATGGGTTTCTGACATAAAATATTGATAGTCATGTTCCTTCTATTGCCTTGTGAGCTCACAAGTCAGCTCTCCCTTATTCAAGTTCAACCCCTGCTTTTGCATCCTCAGGCACTTGCTTAGGAAAGCATGGATGTATTTCTATCAACTGCTCCTCTAATAGAAACTGTTTATAAAGTCAGCATCCTAGAAACAGTAGGTTACAGCACCTCTGTAAAATATGTATAAACCATGCTTAATTGAAAGTGCTTTTCTTACTGAACAAATAATACCTATCTGAAAAGTTACATGACAAAATGAATTTTGCTTAGAAATACTGCTAGCTACTTCAACACTGTCTACACAATACTGGGCCAATTATTTAGTTTTTGGCTGCAGTTTCCAAAGATATGGCTGTTTCAACTGGTAATAATCACATAAACATGTCATTTTTTCAGATACCCATCAATATCAATGTTAGCAAGAGAATTTATCCAGCCTATAACAGTTTTTCTCATTTTTCTAATATTTTTATATACACTGAATTGCATGTATTACAGTGAATCACATCACATATGAGATACTCTTAGAGCTCATAAGGGCACTAAGGACACAAGAATTCCACACTGGTGGAAAAAAATTTTCTTCTTATACCCATTCCTCCTCCAACAGACTTATTACTAAATTAAATAAAGAACATGCAGACAATGCATCTTGTCCAAATATATGGAAAACATATAAACTAATTTTCAAAGGGCAATAGGTCAATCTAAAGATTATAGGATTGGGCATTGCTTCCGTGTCTAAAGGGAATGTATACAAATAAATCAAATTGATGTATTATATTGAGTTTTCACATAATTCCAGAGATAGTTTTTAGTATAAAGGTAGATGCCATAAATAACTGCCACTTTTACTATACAATATAGCCATATAATTTATTATTTAGATAGAGCAATATAGCAATCTTGTTCCCCTGGTTCCCACCGTCCCCCCTCACCAACACACACACAATCTCAGAAAATGATGCTACCTCCATTCTCTAGTGTGTGCTATATGTAACTGTTCATTTCAGTTCTATAGACCTTAAAGTAAACTTTATTTTTCAGATGGATTGTTGACATATATGATTTATCCAAACAATATTTTCCAGTATGATGGAAAGGCCTGGGTATCAGAAACACCTGAGTACAAATACCTGCTTTTTGTTTGCAAGTAATGTGACCTTGATCAAGTTAAAACAACTTTCTTAACCTCAGTCCCTCTTCTAAAAATTAAGATAGTAATTTAAAGAATCTTGGGAGAATTTTGTGAGATATAATATGTGAGTTAAGATGGCATTTTACACAGCAGAGTCGGTAAGTGGTAACTATTACCACTGTCATGGACTAGACACATGGCAGGCTTTGGCAATGCATGGTCAACATCAATGCTACCAAGGCACACTCAGACAGAAATGGGAAGATGTGTATACAAATAATTATAATATACTACGATTTTTTATTCCAAAATAAGATTGCACTAGTGAGTTGCCTACATTAACATGTTCATCTTTGATTTCTTATATTTTTATTGTAAGGAATGTTAAAGGGGGGGTGATGAAACACACATTCTTCACACACACAATTAACTATTTTCTATTTGTTTAGCATTTCCTTTCTGCCTTTATATAAAATAATTAAAATGCCTTTTAAAATCAGTTTCAGACCAATTCAGTTGTTCTCTTCCCCTATGAAAATGTGAGAATCTTTCCAAATCACTTATGTAAAATCATGTAAGTTTTGTTCCTCTTTTACTCTTACAACATACTTATGTTATAAAATTGATACTAACACAATTTTTAAAAATAAAATTCAATACTATTTCTGATATAAGCTTGGTATATTAACTTTTGTGTCTAGAAAACTCTATTATCTATCATCTTTTTTTTCCATCCACCTAGATGTGACACAGTAGGGTAGTCAAAGGGTGTTCATACCATATTATCTTTATTTTCATCTTGATGGACATTGTAATGCTTTCTATTTTTTTTTTTTGGCATTACAAAAAAGCTGGGCTAAGCTGAACCTGTTTTTTTATGAACATGTTATTACTGATTTCTAGATTATCTGAAATTAATTTCATTAGATGTTCACAAACTTTGTTTCAAAGCAATTATAACACTTATCAGTCATATGTAAAATAAATTAATTCTTCTTTCTACTCCAAGAATGAAAATAAATTTTTACTATATTTTCACACTTCTTTGGATAAAAATAGAAAGTTGTCACATATTTTCATTGGGCTGATTGGTTTTCCTTCACAAATGATTTTTATTAACTATTTTTCTTTTCCTATTTGATATTGTAGAACTTTGAAAAATAGTTTCTTCTAGTTTGTCATATCCTGAGATATGAATTATAAATATTTTCTCCCAGACTATTGCTCATTTTTTGCTTTCATTAAAGCATTATAACATAGTATCTACAACTTTGGATAGTTAAATGGATCAAAATTTTTCTTCATGGATTGTGTCTTTAAATTGTCATTTAATAAGCTAATTCTACCAAAAGGAAATGCAAATGCATTCAAGTATCTAGTTGCTTTTTGGGTAATTTGTGCTTTGACTTGCTCTAAATTATGCCATAATTTATTTTTTAACAAACCTTTATACGTTTGAAAAGTTAGAGGGGTAGAAATTTCATCCCTATCTTATTCTTAGCCATCCAGTCTCCATTCTTACAGGCCGCCATTGACTAATATCAGTTTCTATGTACGCCCTTGCAGAGAGATTTTTTGAATGTACAACATTGTCAAAGATTTCTATGTCCTTTTGGAAAGACAAATCTTAGAATACCAACAATACTATACAACACAGTAAATTGAGGGTAGTTCTATACCAGTTCACCATGTCAACTTAAAAAGGGCTTATTAATTCATTTTTAATGGTTGTCCTCTATTCTTTGCAATATTTACCATGATTTATTTAACATGTTTTCTATTTAAAAAGCTTTTAAGTATTATTTTTTACTTTATTATTTTTCACTTACTCTTTCTTACTACAGATAATGTGGTAAATAAAAAAAGTATACTGCATATATAGAACTTCTTAGGAGTGAAATTACAAAGTTAAAGTTATGTTTTTGGATGTTACTAATTGTCTGGCCTAAAGATTATATCGAATGCACAGTTTAATGAACAATATACTACAACGATCATTTTCTTCAACCTTCAATTGACACAGTATTATCAAACTTTATAATAGGTGAAACAGTACTGCAATGTATTTTTAAATTTCATTTCTTCTACTATGGTTAAAATTGAATAGATTTCCACATATTAGAGCCAATTATTAGTCCTTTCCTTACATATTAGTAGCATACTGTTAGAAGATAGAGGAAGGTCAGTAATGTAACTTCCACTCTGAGAAGACACTTTAATATTGAAAAATGAAGCAAGCCTCTCCATACCATTTACAGAGTGTTATTCAGGGTAACTTACTGACGAGATCATCAAGCTGGTGGACGGACAGAAATACCAACGAATTGACAATCCAAGGCATTATATAACTATTCTCTAAAACTATCCTCCACTCATTCTCTGCCCCCTTCAGCTTTTATAGAGGGGCATAGTGATGATGTCACAGGGTCATTATCTAAAGTGGTGCTATCTGTGGGCCAGAAGATCTCTACTAGTTACCTAAAGTGGGGCCTTCTGTGCACCATTTTAGGAAAGATCAGAATAAACCTTCCCACGTATGGCTAAGGACATACATTAATTGGCATGGGGCCTGGTCTTATCCCTATTTAGAGAACATGGATTAAGTAAAAAACTATGTTCTCCCCTGGAAGAGGAGTAGAACATACATATATATGATATCACTATATGTATATGATGATACATATACATACATATATATGATGTCACTGTTACTTTTAAAATATAATTTCTCTGAAATAAATGTAAGCATATAGTCACAGTGGATATGACATACCTTTAACAAATCTAGAAGAGTTGGACTACCACATCTGATTTTATGTAGTCATGGCAATGGACATAGGTTCTTGTTCACCCACTGAAATTAAAAGGGCACACTCTAGTTTTAGGGTTAACAATAAAGTTGTTAACTGTCATATTCACATTATTTTTATATTCTTTAAAAAAAATTTAAGCAGCAGGCTGCTGTAATAGTTCTGGACCAAAGCCAACTTGAAAAGACAACCAAAAGATGAAGATTCTTAGAAGGTAAGGCATAATATGGCCATATGCTTCATGCCTTATTACTTTCACTGAGATGGCCAGCTGAAGTGGGGAAAATAGCACCTGAACTATCTTGAAATCTCTTTAAAACATAGATTCACTTAAGATTTTAAAATAAATTCAAATTATTTCCAGTATTGCCTCATCTCTTGTCTGAGGCACAAGACATTTTATCAGAACTATCTCAAAATTGAGTTGGGATCTTTATTTTCATTATAATTTACTTTCATTCATGCAATTTTTCTGATTGTATATAATAATCATAAAGAGAAGGTCAGTCATGATTTTCAGGCAAGTAAGAACAGTGCACGCACAATTCAGTGCTAGGTGGCCTCTGCATATTTGGCAAATTCTGACTGCCTTTTGTTATATTTTCATTTCCTAATCACAAAAAATAACATTTGATAGATTTCTGCTGGCATCCTGTGTATGTGTATATGTATTTTCCCTACATTCTTTTGACAGCACTCTTCTTTTTTTTTCTAAAAGCATTATATTCAAACACTTTATTTCTATGAATTAATCCTGGTAAACTTTCTTACAAACTATCAGATTTTCCTTTTGAATGTGCACTCTGATCAAAATTAATTTCTCAACTCTAATGGTGAGCAGTAATTAAGAAAGCAAACTTGGCTGAATGCACAAATGTTAGCAAAGGAGCATTTAAACACTGAAATTAATATATTTAATTTTATCAGTTAATCATGTATTAGGTATTACTCTGCCAAAAATCTTGCTGTAATTTTTTTCCTCATTGGCAAGACAATCAGGTACAGAATGCTTTTGCATTTAGTTTTACTTACAATTCTAATTGCCACCATCAATTCCCTCTTGAGGTTATGGAAAGAAACGAAAGAAAGTACAAATTTACATCATTCCAAATAGCAGATAATCATTAAAATACATAAATTGTATATGTGAACATAAATATTGAGTAATTCATTGTTTAATCATATTTTAGTAAATAATTATTTTACTCAATGACTACATTCAGTCTTTATAATAAATTCATTCCTAATTGGAATGGATTTCCATTTAACTGAGCAAATGGTGTTATAGTTTCTTTTATTAATCGCCAGTTTAGTAACTAAGTAAATATTATTATTATTACTTATTTCTAAAATGTATCAAGTGAATTTGCTGGAGTCCTGCTCCAGCAGGTCCAGGGTTCCCTGAAGGATGGACGGTGTCGGTGAGAGAGAGTGAAAGAGCCTCAAGTTTCTTTCTGATCACCAGGCAGGCATCTCTGCTCTGTCTGATTCTCTAGCTTTATTTATAGTGAAAGGTACAAGGAGAAGAAAGAGCCGTGTGTGTTTAGTAAATGATTTCTCATAGATAATTTTTTCAGCACAATTTTCAGAACTTGGATTCTGCAGAAGTTACAATTCTAATCTTAGTAGTAATGATTGTCGTAAAAAACTTAGCTACAGGCACTCATGCTATTATATGGGAAGGGCAGGTATTTTTTAAGCGTACATATTTTCCTTAGGATGCATAAGATCAAGATATACAAAACCTCAGGTACAGCCCTGAGAAAGCGATCTTTGACCATGAGGCAAACAGCATTGTTTAGTAAAGGTCCGTTTTTTATGAGTAAGGGTCATTAGGCTGTTTATAGCTCTAAGAGAAGGTACCCAGAAAAACAGGATCCCCAGGAGACATCACGTCTGCTCTCACAGTCCCAAAGACGAATGATACATTTTTGACATTTATCGCAATAGTGACTTTTGCAACGACGTCCAGGTCTAGAAAGTAGTGAGTTATCGGTTAATTGCTCAGCTAGGAGGAAAATTTTATGTTGCTTGCCTTAGTCGCATTAGGGTGTATCTAGTTTACTCATCTTTTCCCTGACCAGGTGCAATCATGCCTCAGGGACAGGGCAGGGGGACAGGCTGCTCCTGACACTAATCAGCAAAGCACTCCAAGGTTTGGTGCCCAAGCAAGGAGACAGTTATGATGGGGTAGATATTGGTTGCTGCCCGACGGCAAGAGACCTTGAAAACTTGCCTTAACCTCACTAGGAGTGTGCTCAACCAGTGAGTTCAGGATGGCTGCCAACATGAATTATTTCGTATATTCAGGCACATATATTCATTTTTGGTGCAGAACTATTTTCTACGAGAGGGAGGAATGATTATTTTGATTTTTAAAAGTCCAATCATGATTATGACTGAAATGTTATCTTTAAACAAATTATTATAACAAATATAAATGGAAAGTTGTTCATTATTATAATGTTAGATTTGTTATGAAATGTATATTTCAGTTTTTATATCCTTAAAAAGCCAAACAACATTGTAAAGCACTGTGCATCTTGATTTTGTTGTATACTACAGTTACTTTTCATCATTCATTCCTATCCTAATATTAGCATCTAAAACAGTATTATAAGAGACATTGACTCTTCAGTGAATATACAAGCAGCCATTAAGGGAGAATAGAATTGACTAAAATTTCACAAGGCAGCAGAGGTAAGTAGACAGAGAATCAAATTGAATGAATGAGAGAAAAATATATACAATTGTATTTGTTACAATGGCTTGTTTACAAATCATGACTACATAGTATGTCACAGAGTTTAAAAAATGTAATTTTCTTATTATTTTTGAATTTCCAAATACACAGACACACACATTCACCTACAAACCACACTATGTGAAAGACAATTTGAATATATTAACTAACACAATCACCAACTCAAATAAAAGTAGCAATAATTTAACAAGAGAAGGAAACATTGAATTATAATAAGCACTATCTAAGAAAAGAGTACCTATTAAAGCAATTAAATAGAAGATTTCAAAAGAGGGGCAGGGGTAAATAAAATATGATCAATCTAGTATAAAGCAGCTAAGAGAATAAATAAAGGAAAACAAAGAGAATAAAACAAAAATTAAGATGGTAGATTTAATTCAGTTGTACTATCATTAGAGTAATAAAAGTTGGTTATATTCCTTAAAAAGACAGAAATTCCCAGATTGGCTAAAACAAAAAGAGCTTTGTGCTGTGTAGAAGATACTTATAAAACATATGAATGCAGCAAGTCAACAACAAATGGATAAAAAGACTGAGGAACATATACAAAGCAAATAGGAATCACTAAAACGTGGAATAACAATTGCTATATGAGACCAAACTGATAAGGATATATAGTATTGGAAAACAAAATGAACCATCTTGATCTATGTTTTACATTCAGGATACTGCATACAATAAATGTAGGCTACACATTACTTCTGAGCACAAACGTTTACAAAATTATCTATGAAATGATTAAACAAGTCTAAGCAAAAACAAAATAATTATGACAAAAATGATACTTTGTTCACAGAAAACAAGATAATATAATTAAAAATAAATAATAAATAGATTTTAAAAAAAAAAATCTCCAACATGTGATACTTAAAAAAAAAATGATTTAGGGGTGCCAGAGTGGCTCAGTTGCTTAAGTGTCCAAACTCTTGATTTCAGCTCAGGTCATGATCTCAAAGTTCATGGATTTGAGCCCTGCACTGGGCCTTGTGCTGCCAGTGCGGACCTGCTTGGGATTCTGTCTCCCTCTCTCTCTGCCCCTCCCCTGCTCTCTCTCTCTCTCTCTTTCAAAATAAATAAACATTTAAAAATTTAAAAAAAAGAACTTTAGTTCATCAGTTGAAAATGTTATCAGAACGGTTATTACAAAATATTAAAAATTACATTTATGGCAGCAAATATACTAAATATCAAAACCTGTCAGATGGAAAAACAATAGTACATAAATATTAATGTTTTGCTTTAAATGCACTCATATGTGCCAAAGGAAGATTGAAAAGCGATGGCCCAGATATTCAACCCAGCTGTTAATAAATAAAACTTCAGAATATCTTTAAAAACTTTGTTTTTAATTTTAAAGAAAGAGAGCATGCATGAGCATGGTAGAAGGACAGGGGGAAAGAGAAAGAATCCGTAGCAGTTTCCACGCTCAGCACGGAGCCTGATGCAGGGCTCAATAGCACAATCTGATATCATGACCTGAGCCCAAATTAAGAGTTGGATGTTCAACCAACTGAGCCACCCAGGTGCCCCTAAAAGTTCAGAATAAATTCAAGCAAATCAAAAGTAATAAATAGTATACACCAAAAAAGATATAGTGGATTCATTAAAGAAAAAGAAGAAGAGAGGGAGAAGGAGGAGATGATGCAGGAGGAAGAGGAGCAGGAGCAGGAGGAGGGGAGATGAACTATAACAACAACAGACAAAATAAACATCTCCGGAAAAATTAATCAAGGAAAAAGAGAGGAATCATAAGTAATTATATAGGGCATGAGATAATTGCTTAACAACACACACTGTGTAAAGAGTTTAAAAATCAATAAAGATTATTGTAGGAATCTTTATGTTTCGTATTTGAAAATAGACAAATGGACATTTTTCTAGAAAACCATAAATGACAGGGATTTAAAGAAAATTCAGATAACTGAATATACCTAACAGCATGAAATAATATGACCACTTATTAAAACCACTTACACACACACACACACACACACACACACACACTAAGAAGTTATGCTAACTACTTTAATAAAAGAATGAAGAGAAAATTCCTGTATTATATTAATTTTTCTAGGAAAGAAGAGAGGAATAAATTTTTAAAATTTGGCAGCAAATCTGATCTAGGTTATGCTATTCCCACTTACAAACATAAGTGCAGAAAAATTAAACAATGTTTAAAAAATATTCTGACGCTTGTTAAAATGTAAGGAAGACTTTATTCAGGAGCGTTGAGGAATGTGAGAGGCCTCTAATAGGGGAGAGAGATGGGTCTTAACTCTGACTCAACCCTGACCACAACAAGAACAAGTGAGGATGTATAGCCAACAAGCATGTTGGGGGGAGTGACGGGGGCAAGGTTTGGTGAGTAGAAACTTACTAAGAGGAGATAGAGAGACATCAGAGGAAGAAGGAGTTCTTGCTAGACTGACCAAACAGGATTCTTGCAGAGCAGACCAAAGTGATTCATATCAAGGTGGGGAATGAGGAATTTGATTAGATATTGGAAGTGATCATATCAAGGATAGTAGGATTCTCTCTAAATTGACTTAGCAGGATTCTTTTTTTTTTTTTTAAGTTTATTTATTTATTTTGAGAGACACAGAGACAGCACAAGTGGGGGAGGGGCAGAGAGGGAGAATCCCAAGCAGGCTCCCACTGCCAGCACAGAGACTGATGCAGGGCTTAAACCTACAAAGCAGTGAGATCATGACCTGACCTGAAACCAAGACACGGATGCTTAACCCAAAGAGCCAACCAGGCACCCCTGACTTAGCAGGATTCTCGCTAAGACTGGATTCTCCAAGGACAGACAGTGAAGCCCAAGTTAGAGGCCTAGTTGAGAAAGGGGCTCAGAAGACCCTGGCTGAAACTTGGCCAAGAAGGGAGTCTTTGTCAGTAGTCATTTTCTAGAATACTCTTGAAGACAGAATTTGAAAAGGAATCAGCATCTGTTCTTATCAATTTGAAAAGGAAGTTTATTAACCTTATTAACATTATGAAAACATAACAGAAAGTGAAATGATAAAATTCAAATGCTTCTTTATTTAAAGCTAAAATTGTGTCAAGGACCTTTATTAACATTCTTTCCTTGGAACATTCCACTGACAATGCTAACTGAGCAAATAAGAGAGAGAGGACATGATATGAAAACAAGCAGGCTTGTGGTGCCTCGGTGGCTCAGTTGGTTAAGTGTCTGACGTCAGCTTCGGTCATGATCTCGCAATCTGTGAGTTCAAGCCCTGTGTCGGGTTCTGTGCTGACAGCTCAGAGCTCAGAGCCTGGAGCCTGGTTCAGATTCTGTGTCTCCCTCTTTCTCTGCTTCTCCCCCACTCACTCTCTGTCTCTCAGAAATATATGAATGTTAAAAAACAAAAACAAAAACAAAAAAAAAAAACAAGCAGTCTTTTTGTAATTCACAAAGGAGATAATTGCATGAATAGAAAAAAATTTTAAAAATCTATAAATTACCTAATAAGGTTCTTTAGGAAGTTCCCAAATACTAGATTAATGAATCACATGCATGAAAAGAAGGCTGTTTATCTTCTTCACATTATTGTTTAAGATCACCCAGATGAGCTGCATTATCAGCTGATACATTTGTTAAATTATTATTTGCTTAAATATAAATATGATAAAATTTAATAGAAAAAAATGAAAAATTCTATATATACTCTCTCTTGCTATTATATTTTCCTAAAATAGTTGAAAATAAATCTAGTTATGAGAAATACTGTCTTTTAATGTTTGGGAAATAATTTTGTTTTTTAATAATGTCTATCAGTAAATTTATAATAAGGCAAATTGTTCTCATGTAAATTGATGTAAATATGAATGTTTATTTAAACTGAACTCAGCACCAATACAATGTTGATATTGCCTTTAACATAACCCTTAAAATAATCAGAACCATCACTTCCTTAATGTACATTCAAAGCACAAGTCCCAAATTTAAATACCTTGAGTTCAGTTTGCCTAATATGCCATAAGTGTGATGTAAGTCATTAACAGGTTGAGATCAAACATCAAATTATGTGCTTGACAGCAAATCTCTGCTGGCAAGAACAAAGTTTAGAAGCTTAAACATGTGTGGAATTGAAAAGATAAGAGTTTTTTCCCCTGCAGATACATCTTTCAGGATGAACAAAAATATTTGAATAATTTGCTAGAAATATATTGCTATAGCTTTAAGCAAAAAGTCCAAAGCTGCCTACATTTAGATATGCCGAAAGGTGCCAGGTACCATAAATTATTACTTAGAAACTGTAAATACAGAATACATGATCTCTGTACTTGTGATGTGCATATGCAAATGCCCACTCACATGCACATGTATTTATTTACATATATATACATATGTTTGTGTGTCCCTATGTATATATAAATGAAATTTATGTGGAAGGATTTAATGTAAGTATTCATTAACTGCTTCTATATTTCCTTCTTTTCAAGGGAAAATTTTCTGAGGTTTTCAGAGGGGCAATGATAGGTACATTCTTAAAGACTCAACAATCTTTAGCTATTACACTAAGTCTCATTCTGATGCCATTCTGTGTTTAAAATAGTTGAACTTGGTGTCTGACTGACCCTATTAAGACATATATACCCATTTTTGGCAAATGATATAATAAATAGTAAATTTTTTAATAAAAGAAAGAAAGATGGTCAAGACCAGTTTAAGAGAAGAGGAATACTCCACAGAACGGCTGGCAGACCAAAGACCAAAAAAAAAAAAAAAAAAAAAAAAAAAACACAGAATAGCTACAGGCAATGCTTTGATAATTTAACAGTAACTACTTAAATGTTTAACTTTCCTGTAGACAGGAAACCAAACTTCTATAAGACCCCAATTTTTAAGAACTGAGTACCTGAGTAGATTCTGCACAGCATTAGAAGATGAAAGGAATTAAGGATCCAAAAGAATCTATACCCAATATGTACATCCAGAATGATCGGGTACTGTGGTAGGCTGTAGAGCTACAAGAATAAAAAAAACCCTAAAACTGTGCTTCAGAATCTCATGAGGCTTATGTAAAGATTTTGTAACAAGCCATTATGAAAGGATAAAACTCTTGAGTATATTTGAGGCCTGGAGAGAAGGTCAGTGAGACTAGACCTTGATTGTCATCAAATACTTCAACTAATTTGTGTGACTTCAGCACAAATGTGTTTAACTTTCACCAACCTTTCCTTTTTGTAGTAAGGAAGATGAGCAGCTATGGAAAAAGTGAGCATCAGATAAAAATCATAAGAAGAGTAAAAAAAATGTAGCACAGATATGATCATGTATTGCAAAAATACAAAGATGAGTAGCTAACACTATTTGAATATTTCCTCAACTGTCATATAGTTCAACTCAGTATAAAATATGCTATTAGTACTGTGCAGAAGGATAAAAAATATATCAGTTTATATAAGATTTTATTTGTAAGAACACTGAGAATTATATGAAAAGATGCACAGCACATTAGTGAGTAATAACAGCAGTCTGTAATTAGGGGGAGTAGAAGAAGGCATTGTTATTTCCCATTATACAATCTCCCTATTTGTGCCTTGCTAAGTAAATAATAATTTGACATTAACAATGATTTTAATAAATCCATGTATTTAACTCACCATTGCATGTACTGCTATGTGCATTTGTCCCCAACATCCACTTGTTAAGCCCCTAATTCCCAGTGCAATGGTGTTTGGAGGTGGAGCCTTTAGGACGTAATTGAACTTTGATGATGTATGGGGGTGGATCACCCATAATGGAATTAGTGCCCATATAAGAGGATGAAAAAACCAGAGTTCTCTCTGGGCCAGGTGAAGATAAGTGAGAAGGTGCCTATCTATAAGCCATGAAGCAAGCTTTCCCACCATAACTCCACTATGCTGGTACTCTAACTTCCAGCTAGTTTTTGGTATTTTGTGACAGCAGTCCACGTCCACTAAGATATGTCCCAAAGACAGAATTTGACATATATTTTCCTGAACTTGTGATTGGAATAGAGGAAAATGTGGGAGAAAACAGAAAAGAGGTTTCATATGTAATTTAAATCCTCTAAATGTATAATTTTAATCAAAGTTGAAGTATTAGAAAAACAATTTTACAGAATAGTAAATAAATATTTGTTGTTTAGTAGAATCTAATACATGACAAAAAAATTGCTTCAAAGTTTATTGGAAAGTGCAGTATCATTGAGTTTATATGGAATGTTAGTTCAATGTGTAAGAGGTGTCTATTGAGTGTCAGTTTTCAATAACAAAACAAGATAAATATATTTAATATGTAATGGGAAACGACTCGGACCGAACACCGGAGGAAGTGAAGTGACTATTTACGCATGCGGGCCCAGAGGAGCGGTCCTCCAAATTCTGGGCCCCGAACAGCGGGAGCAGCCTTGCTCTATAGCAAGTGGGGCAGGGGGGTTCCTCTTTTGGCGCGCAGAGCAGTAGGCGGGATTACAGAAGCTTAGAAGCAGGAAAACTAAATGTCATGTTGTTTTATGGTGGTGTGGCTTTCTGAGATAGTGGGGCTTATCTCAATGGCTGCTGCAATGGCAACAGTGCTCTATCAATATATCAGAATATTACCTGCCACTCTGTTACTCTGCTGTCTACAGTAAAATTAAAACTTCTCTTAAGAGCCAGGACATCATCCTCTGAACCTTTCTCACTTAGGCTCCCATAGGAACATCCATCTTCCTGGTTTCTTTTCTTAGCCCATCTTTCCCTAAGTCATTTTCCACACTGTGGTAAATGATCATTCTTAAATACTCATCTAATAAAAATGCTTTCTTGCACAAAGTTCTCAAACAAGGTAAAATGCACCCTTTCTTGAGCAGGCTATTAATTCAGTGACAGAAGCTTGCCTATTTATCTTTTATCTTTTTTTTTAACTCCTGGAAAATGTAAATATACAGAAACATAAGTAATATATATATATATATTATATACATATATCTATTTTATGTACGTACATTCACATATTTATACCATCCCTGCATTGCAGCTGTGTAAAACAATTCAAAAGTCCCCCTAACATCTCTTAATAATTTTTATATTCTTCCCTTTCTCACAGGTTTTCCTGGATTTTTTTTACCTTTCTTTCCACTCTAATTTGATCAATATATTACTTAAATATTACTCACAGGTAAACTTCTTTTGCCCCATTTGGACAATCGTACAAAGTCACTTGTAAGATGCTAATATACTTCTTCATTTGATTGCAACTCCAACATACTATGAAATTCTGAAAGAAAACATTGTTAGTCATATTTGAAATATTGATTTTAACAGTGAGTTCAATAACTATAGATTGAATATTTTAATTGTAATTAAAGAAATTAAATTTAAAGACCTAAATCAAGGAAAATATCCCATTTTATTTAAATAAAGTAAAAATAAAGTATATCAAATAAGTAATTTTTAAAACATAAATCTATAATACAAGCCTCTCTTTTTTTTTTATTGTAATTATTGGTACCAAGGAGATCCCAAACATTGAGTGAAGAAATGCAGAAGTTTAGAGGCACCTGGGTGGCTTAGTGGGTTAGGCGTCCCATTTCGCCTCAGGTCATGATCTCATGGTTGGTGGGTTTGAGCCCCGTGTGGGGCTCTGTGCTGACAGTTCAGAGCTTGAAGCCTGCTTTGGATTCTGTGTCTCCTTCTGTTTCTGCCCCGCCCTTGCTTACAGTCTGTCTCTGTCTCTGTCTCTCTCTCTCTCTAAAATATAAAAATTTAAAAAAAGAAAAAAGAAAAAAAATAAGAAGTTTAATAGAACCAGTTTGACCATACATGGAACGTTTTTCAAATTGGTTTCAAAATTAAGTCAAGTAGCATCTCAAGTGATTTGACTGCTAATCCATTTTCCCCTTTGTACTGAAAAAAAAAAAGGTGTTTTTCCTAAGACACTAAATTGCTATGTGTTTGATTTATTAATTTTCTATTCATTTAAATGAAAGGTAAGTAGTTACCCAGCAGTCTTTCTTAATGGTGCCATGCAAGTGATATCATCCTGTATTTCTAGCAGATTACAAATGATTTCTAGTAATTTGGATTTTATTACCATGTTCATGTGTAAGACTACCAGATATTCTAATGAACAGAGCACCATTGTACTTTGAGAAGTGTGGGTAAATTTTAGTAATGTTTTGGTAGTATTTAGAATAGAAAATTGGTCTAAATACAATTTACGGGGAGTGAGACTATAAAAAAGCCATATCCATAATATTTAGATACAAATATATAAATTGCCAAAGGAAAAAATGCCATATGATATAATACAATAACAAAATTTTTATTTTAAATAATGAACCCTAAATAAACTAAATAGTTGAAGCTTAATGGTTGACTTCAGGTAGACCTCAGACTAGAATTAACAACATAATTACTAGATAATAAAGTAACTAAACTAGAATGATTCCCATTAGTCAGTGACCTGAATCATCATCTATTGCCTTATAATAACTGGTTAGGAACTAAAGATTACTTAAGAGTAAAAATAAATATTTTGATTTCATGTGATCTGCTGAGATTTGAAAACATGATTTGTGTAGAATTCTGATACTCACATGCTTAGTCAAATAATGCTTGGGTCACTCATGCACTCCTGGGAAGCAACACTGTGTTTAAGCAGGTATTTATTTTTTTTTTTTACCTCTACCTGCACATCAGAGCATTGACATTTGAAGGTGAGAGAAAGAAAGCAACTTTACAAGGTAGGGCTTTTGGGAAATAGAGCAGAGTCTTCCAGGCAAACCTGATTAGAAAACATTCTTTTTACCTCTAAATCCATGGAGGCCTATGAAATACTTTACTCCACAGCTACTGAAATAACATCTTGTTCTTCATAAGCAAGGGCATTTGATTTTTCTCCTTCTGAGGAAACCAATAGAGGCTTGACTCTAAAAAGTTCTGCTTTACACAGATTTTTTTTTTTTTTTTGGTCGTTACAAACATGTGCAACAATAACAGTGTAAGTGCAATATCTAAGTTAGGGCAGTGGGGATGATTTGCTGTGTACTTTAAGGATTAGATTTTATATTTCCATTAGAGAAGACAACAACTTGTTCCACTCGGCATACAAATTTTGTTATTCCAAATAATGATCAAACTGAAAGCCAAAAAAGCGTAAAGTCAGACAGCAAAACAGAAACTATCTTATAAACAAAGTACCAATGGAAGATAAGAATTGGTATCCGGGATCAGGGAATATAAAGTCCTGATCATTGGCAATAAAAAGCTTACTGATACTGATCTCAGGAGGGGACAGGAGTCCATTACAGGACTGCATTTTAGTCACATAAAATATTATTTTTATTTTGCGATAAGGCTGTGTATTTACATGAAAAAATATTGTTTGCAAACAAACAGGAGAAAGAGACAGGACTGCAGTGTGCAATACTTTATTTGTTCTTCCGAAGCCACAACTTATAAAAAACAAGTAAGCATTGGTAAAGAAAGATATTGGAACCAAGTAAATTAAACATTTTTAATTTTAATTCCTTTGCCCAGAGAGAATAGTTTAGAGACACAAAATACTTTATGAACTAGTACCAGAACAGTGATTATCTATATATCTATATCTATATCTATATCTATCTATCTAATTTTTTGGCCTTTCCTTATGCAAGTCATGGCTCACCTTTGCTATAAATACAAAGACTAATTAGAATCAACATTAGCTTCTGGTGTCCATACAGTTATGCAGGAGACATAAGACAGGCAACTAAAAAATAGCATAGAATTTAATTAGTGGATGAGGGATTACATATATCTTTTGAGTTAATCTATCCTGGGGAAGGCAACCAGAAGTATTTTATCAGATGAAAAGGCATTTGAATTAAGACTAGGATTTCAAACATTTGAAATGAGGAAAAGGCGAATAAAAATCAGAATGGGACACAGAATTGGAGATATTTCTATAAAAAGAACTTAAAGACAGGAGAGGCTGACACTTGGCCCACATTCAATAAGCAAGTAGATATTAGTGACAGTACAGCACAACTGATTTATATGATCAGAACTCAAGTAAAGAAAACATATTTGAGCAATGGCCTGAAGAATCCATGACTGGTGCATAGAATACAGCGCAGAGATGCTCAAGTGATACCTGGTTGAGTTAAAATAGGGCAATGGAAAAGAAAATGAAGAAGAGACTGGTGTAAGAAATGTAGAGGGCATAATTTACAGTATTTGGCCACCTATTGAAAGTGGGTCAAAGAAGGGAACTTGAATGTAAAGATGGGACAAAGATGACTGAATTTTAAGTCCAGTTTCCTGTACACTAATATAGAAATGAAAGCTGTGCTTGAGGTGATGGATTTTATGGTTAGGAAATATTGGCTCTTATTTGCAGCTGGGTGCCCAGCATATACTAGAATATACCTATAAATAAATGTAGATAAAGTAATATCTAGTTGCAAAATAGTATAATAGTACATACATTGAAGGTGTTAGTATTATTATAGTTATTCTTAATTATTTTTAATATTTTGATTTATTTTTCATTACACATTTACATTATACATATTAAATAATATATAGCATTTGGAATTGACATATTAGTGTCTCCTCACCTCTTCCTGCATACCATCCCTAGCAGGCAAATGAAAATTAAATAAGAAACAGTGAAACAACGCCTGTCCATAAGTAAATGAATAAAATAATATTGTTCTCTAGAGCATATCTGATAAGCAAGCAAAACCAGATGCTTTGGTTACAAGATTCTAGTGGATTAGTATCTGGCACATGGAAAGCACACAATAAATGTTTAGCTCTTCTCTGGCCTACAAAACAAATGTGGTTTTGCAGATAATCACATCTGCCTTAATTTATATAGAATTTCCTTTCTGTAATATTTCAATTAACTTTCTATTCAATGCCTATAAATACATAAGTATTTAAAATATCATTTTATTTTACTAATATAGCATGGTTTCAGTTAATAACCACTAGTAGCTGAATAAAGAAAATAATATTTAGTTTTTATTAAGTAAGCTATTATTTCAGTGCAAGAATTTTTTTCTTAGATATTCTGTTAATATTCAGAATTACATAACTACCACCAGAGTTAATACTCTCATTTTGTAAAAAAATATATAACATAAAAAAGATAACTAATTTCAAAGTGCTATTACACTTTTTTAGTCCTTGTCATTTGAAACAATAAAATTCCTGGGTCTTCTAGATAAATAGACTAGGAAATTATCCAGATCATCTACCTAAAATACTCAAATGCAAATTGATAACACTTACTGTTCAGGTGATAAATTATATAATGCAATATTCAAACAATAAAATAAGTGTGATTATTTCAAAAATTTAAATGTGAATGTCATTCCTATATCTTATTATACTTTTTTGCACATTGTATATGAGACACAAAGTAGAAAACATATCAAGGCAAACAATATTTTTACATATTACATAGTTAATGAGTGTTAATTTAATATTAAGAGTAAAATAAAACAGAAAAAATTATAATGAAAAATATAAGCAGAAAAATGAAGATATGCCTTACTTGATGAAAATGAGAAAACATGCCCTTACCATGTACATTATTATTTATGTAGAAGTATACTATATGTATAAATTGTAAGTCCATTATCTGACAAACTAATAAGCTCTAAAATATAAACAACATATAATGGAAAGATGGAAAATTTAGAAACTGATTTTAAATGAGGGCTTTATTTTAAAAGCATTTCAATAAGTTAAGATTTGAGCTGTTTTGAAAAAAATGTATATTTATATAAAAAACATATCATAAGTGGAGGAGTAAAGAGTTCAAAAAGCATTTTGAGGACTGATCTTGTTTAGAACAGCTGTTTCTAAAATTGTGAGACTGTCAAAATCACATGGGATAATGTTTAGAATTACAGATTCCCTGGCACTAAGCCAAATGTACTGAGTAACAATCTCCAGTGTCAGGCAGAAGGGGATCAAGTGGATGAATGGATTGGTTGACCTTAAACGGTGACTGGGAACACTGTGTGTGTGTGTGTGTGTGTGTGTGTGTGTTTGT
Source organism: Cryptoprocta ferox (assembly GCA_028646485.1). Lineage (NCBI taxonomy): Eukaryota > Metazoa > Chordata > Mammalia > Carnivora > Eupleridae > Cryptoprocta > Cryptoprocta ferox. The sequence goes on along the minus strand of CM053574.1, from coordinate 108,400,143 downwards.
GTGTGTGTGTGTGTGTGTTGTTTTTTGTTTTTTTAGAGAGAAAGGGCATGTGAGTGGGAAAGAATGGAAGAGAGAGAGAGTCACAGATAGATAGAGAGAGAGAGAGAGAGAGAGAGAGAGAGAGAATCTTAAGCAGGCTCCATCATGGAACTCAATGAGGGGCTTGATTTCATGACCTTGGGATCATGACCTGAGTCTAAATCACAAATTGGACACTCAATCAACTGAGCCACCCAGGCACACCTATTTTGTTTGGTTTTAAATTTCATGAGTAAACTACAAACTGGGTAAGAAAATTGTAATATGGGAGTTTTATTTCATAAATATAATTCTGATTAAAACGTGTATAATTTAGGAAGAGTCAAGAAGGCACAGAAGTAGGAGAATCCTGGGCTTTCCCTCAAACACAGCTGTACTGAGGTCAGGTCACTTGGAACATCCAGGAAATTGATCTGAGGACTGGCAGAAGTATATCCATGGTTAGAGGGAGACATCATGGTAGGTGTGAGGCTTATTTTAACAGACAAATCAAAGCACACCTAGTTAAAGGTCCAAACAGTCCCCACAGCAAGCAAGAAGAAGCTCTGTAGAGGACTGACCAGTGAGAAAGAGCAGCCAAAATGCAACAGCTGAATGCACACCACACACACCAGAAACACTTCCTGAAGTGCCAGACCTTGGACACTGTGACCCATTTTTAATATAGAACTACTCTGAGGAGAAGGAAATATAAAAAGCTTTCAAAACACGCAAAAGACAGAAACTATGCCAAAATGACAAGACAGAGGAATTCTTACCAAAAGAGAGTTCAAGGAGGGGAGGCTGGGTGACTCAGTCAGTTAAGTCTCCAACTTTAGCTCTGGTCATGAGCTCATAGTTTCTGAGTTTGAGACCCGCGTTGGGCTCTGTGCTCCTCTGGCCTGGAGCCCACTTCCAGTTCTGTGTCTCCCTCTCTTTCTGCCCCTCCACTGGTCAAGCTCTGTCTCTCTCTCTCTCTCAAAAATAAATAAACATTTAAAATAATTTTTTTAAAAAAAGGTTAAGAAATCACAGGCAGGGACTTGCTCAAAACAGATAGAAGTAATATATCTGAACAAGAATTTAGAACAACAGTCATAAGACTACTAACTGGGCTTCAAAAAAGCATAAAAGACACCAGAGAAAACCTCGTTGTGGAGATCAAAGACCTAAAAATTAGTCAGACGAAAATAAAAAATGCTATACCTGAGAAGCCAAACTTACAGGACATACTTTAATCTTCAAAATGAGGGTTAAAGAAATGGAGGAGAGAATAGGTGACATAGAAGATAAAATTATGGAAAATAATGAAGCTGAAAAGAAGAGGAAAAGAAAACTATTAGATCATGAAGGTAGACTTAGGGAAGGAACTCAGTTATTTCATCAAGTGGAACAATATCCTTATTATAGGAATCCCAGAAAAAGGACAGTGGGAAAAAGGGACAGGAGGCTTATTTGAACAAATTATAGTTGAGAACTTTCCTAAACTGGGGAAGGAAACAGGCATTCAAGTCCAAGAGGCACAGAGAACTCCCCTCAAAATCAACAAAAACAGATCAATACCATGACATATCACAGTGAAACTTACAAAATAGAAAGTTAAAGAGAGAATTTTTAAAGTGGCTAGGGGCAAAATTCACTAACCTACAAGGGTAGACATATAAAATTGGCAGTAGACCTGTCTACTGCAATTTGGCAGGCCAGAAGGAGAGGCAAGAAACAGTCTGTGTGCTAAATGAGTAAAATGTGCAGCCAAGAATTATTTATCCACCAATGCTGCCATTCAGAATAGAAGGAGAGATACAGGGTTTCCCAGATAAGCAAGAACTAAAGGAGTTCATGACCACTAAGCCAGCCCTGCAAGAAATTTTAAGGAGATTCTTTGGAGGAAAAAAAAAAAGACCAAAGAAACAAAGACTACAAGGGACGAGAGAACATCGCCAGAAATGAGAACCCTATGGGTATCACAATGACACTAACTTGATATTTTTCAGTAATCACTCTGAATGTAAATGTACTAAATACTCCAATCAAAAGACATAAGGTACCAGAATGGATTTTACAAAATCCGTTTATATGCTGCCTCATTTTAGGCAGCATATAAAAAGAGACTCATTTTAGACCTAAAGATACCAGCAGAATAAAAGTGAAGGGATGGAGAACCATCTATCATTACTAATGGACATCAAAAGAAAGCAGGAGTAGCCACACTTACATCAGACAAACTAGATTCTAAGCTAAAGATTGTAGGGGTGCCAGGATGGGTCAGTCAGTTAAGCATCTGACTCCTGATTTGGGCTCCGGTCATGATCTCACAGTTTCATGAATTTGAGCCCCACGCCAGGCTCTGCACTGATACTGCAGAGCCTTCTTGGGATTCCCTCTCTCTCTCTCTCTTTCTCTTTGCCCTTCCTCTTAATAAATAAAGTTAAACAAATAAAAAACATTTTAAACCAGAGAATGAAACAAGAGATGAAGAAGGGCATTACATCATAATTAAAGGGTCTATCCACCAAGAAGATCTAACTATTATAAACATTTATGCCCCCAACCTGAGAGAAGCCAACTATATAAATCGATTAACGACAAACATAAAGAAGCTCATTGGTAATACAATACAATTGTATCATATTGGTAATACAATAATAGTAGGGAACTTTAACGTCCAACTTACAGCAATGGACATATCATCTAAGCAACACAACAAGGAAACAATGGCTTTGAATGACACACTGGACCAGATGGACTTAGCAGATATATTTCGAACATTTTATACTAAAGCATCAGAATACAAATTCTTCTCCAGTGCACTTGGAACATTCTCCAGAGAAGATCATATACCAGGTCATAAATCAGCTCACAACAAATACAAAAAGACTGAGATCATACCATGCATATTTTCATATCACAACACTATGAAATTTGAAGTCAACTACAAGAAAAAATCTGGAAAACCCTTAAACATATGGAAGTTAAAGAACATCCTACTAAAGAATAAATGGGTTAACCAGAGGATTAAAGAAGAAATAAATAGATGGAAGCCAATGAAAATGAAAACATGACAGTCCCAACCATTTGGGATGCAGCAAAAGCAGTCCTAAGAGAAAAGTATATTGCAATACAGGTCTATCTCAAGAAGCAAGAAAGGTCCCAAATACTCAATCTAACCTTATATGTAAAGGAGCCAGAAAAGGAACATCAAATAAAGCCTAAAAGCAGCAGAAGAAGGAAAATAATAAATATTAGATCAGAAATAAATGACACAGAAACAAATAAACAAAAGCCAATAGAAGAGATCAACAAAACTAAGAGCTAATTATTTGAAAGAATAAAAAAATTGATAAACCCCTAGCTGGACTGACCAAAAAGAAAAGAGAAAGGACCCAAATAGATAAAATCATGATTAGAAGAGGAGAGATCACAACCAACATCACAGAAATATAAACAATTATAAGAGACTACTATGAAAAATTATATGCCAACAAACGGGGCAATCTGGAAGAAATGGACAAATTCCTACAAACTCACAAACTACCAAAACTGAAACAGGAAGAAATAGAAAATTTAACAGACCCATAACCAACAAGGAAATTGAATCTGTAATCAAAAATCTCCCAACAAACAAGAGTCCTGAGCCAGATGGCTTCCCAGAGGAATTCTATGAGACATGTAAAGAGGAATTAATATCTATTCCTCTCAAACTGTTCCAAAAAATAGAAATGGAAGGAAAACTTCCATACTAATTATACAAAGCCAGCATTACCTTGATTCCAACACCAGACAAAGACCCCACTAAAAAGAAAGATTATAGGCCAATATCCCTGAAGAACATGAATGTAATAATTATGAACAAGATACTAGCAAATTAGGGACACCTTGGTGGTTCAGTTGGTTAAGCATTCGACTTTGGCTCAGATTATTATCTCATGGCTTGTGGGTTTGAGCCCCATGTCAGTCTCTGTGCTGACAGCTAGGAGCCTAAAGCCTGCTTCAGATTGATTCTCCCTCTCTCTCTGCCCCTCCCCTGCTCACATTCTGTCTCTCTCTCTCTTAAAAATAAAATAAGCATTAAAAAATTTTAAGTAAGATAATTACAAATAAAATTCAACAGTACATTAAAAGAATTATTCACCATGATCAAGTGGGATTTATTCCTGAGCTACAGGACTGGTTCAATATTCACAAATCAATCAATGTGATACACCACATTAGTAAAAGAAAGGAAAAGAACTATATGATCCTGTCAATAAATGCAGAAAAAGTATTTGACATAATACAGCATCCATTCTTAATGAAAATCCTCAACAAACAGATGGAGCATACCTCAACATCATAAAGGTCACAAATAACAGACTCAGAGCTAATATTATCCTCAATGGGCAAAAAATGAGAGCCCTTCCCCTACAGTCAGGAATAAGACAAGGATGTTCGCTCTCCCCATTACTATTTAACCTTGTGCTAGAAGTCTTAGCCTCAGCAATCAGATAACAAAAAGAAATAAAGGGCATCCGAATTGGCAAGAAACAAGTCAAACTTTCACTATTTGCCAATGACATGATATTCTATGTAGAAAACCCAAAAGACTCCACCAAAAATTGCTAGAACTAAATATATGAATTCAGCAAAGTTGCAGAATATAAAATCAACATACAGAAATCTTTTGCATTTCTATACACCAGTAATGAAGCAGCAGAAAAAGAAATCAAGGAATCAATCCTATTTGCAATTGCATGAAAAACAATAAGATACCTAGGAATAAACCTAACTAAAGAGGTAAAAGATCTACACTCTGAAAACTTTAGGACACTTATGAAAGGAATTGAAGAGGACACAAAGAAATGGAAAAGCATTCCATGCTCATGGATTGGAAGGAAAAAAATATTGTTAAAATGTCTATACTACCCAAAGCAATCTACACATTTAATCCAATCTCTATCAAAATACCACCAGCATTTCTTTTTTGAAGAGCTAGAACAAACAATCCTAAACTTTGTATGGAGCCACAAAAGAATCTGAATAGCCAAAGTAATTCTGAAAAAGTAAAACAAAACTGGAGGCATCATGATTCCAGATTTCAAGAGATATTAAAGCTGTAGTAATCTAAAATGTATTATACTGGTACAAAAACAGACACATGATTGAGAAAAAGAATAGAAAACCCAGAAATGCATCTACAGCTATAGGGTCAACTAATTTTTAACAAAGCAGGAAAGAATATCCAATGGAAAAAAATAGTCTTTTCAAAAACTATTGATGGGAAAAAAGGTCGGTGACATGCAGAAGAATGAAATTGGACCACTTTATTATACCATATACAAAAATAACTTCAAAATGGATGAAAGACCTAAATGTGAGACAGGAAACCATCAAAATAGTAGAGGAGAACACAGGCAGCAACTTGTCTGACCTCAGCTGGAGCAACTTCTTACTAGACACATCTCTGAAGGCAAGGGAAATAAAAGCAAAAATAAACTATTGGGACTTCATCAAGACAAAAACTTCCTGCACAGCAAAGGAAACAATTAACAAATGTAAAAGGCAGTCTACAGAATGGGAGAAGATATTTGCAAATGATGTACCTGATAAAGAGTTAGTATCCAATATCTATAAAGAACTTATCAAACTCCACACCCAAAAAACAAGCAACCCAGTTAAGAAATGGGCAGAAGACATGAATAAACACTTTCCAAAGAAGACATGTAGATGGCAAATAGACACATGAACAGATGCTAAATATCACTCATCATCAGGGAAATACAAATCAAAACCATGACAAGATACCACCTCATACCTGTCAGACTGGCTAAATTAACAACATAAAAAACAACAGATGTTGGCAAAGCTGCAAAGAGAGGGGAACCCTCTTGCACTGCTGATGGAAATGCAAACTGGTGAGCCCCTCTGGAGAACAGTATGGAGATTTCTCAAAAAACTAAAAATAGAACTACCTGAGATTCCAGCAATTGCAGTATTAGGTATTTACTCAAAAGATACACAAAAATACAGATTCAAAGGAGTACATTAAGCCCAATGTTCATAGCAGCATTATCAACAATTGCCAAACTATGGAGAGAGCCCAAGTATCCATTGACTGATGAATATATCCATATATATATATATATATATATATATATACGGGATTTTATTCAATCATCAAAAATAATGAAATCTTGCCATTTGCGACGGTGTGGATAGAGCTAGAATGTATTTGCTAAGTAAATAAGTCAATCAGTTAAAGATTTCACTTATTGTGGAATTTAAGAAACAAAACAGATGAACATATGGGAAGGGGAGGAGAAGAGAAGAGAGGGAAACAAACTATAAGAGACTCTTAAAGATAGAGAAGAAACTGAGGGTTGACGGAGGGAGGTGTGTGGGATATGGGCTAGATGGGTGGAGGGCATTTGTTGTGATGAGCACTGGGTGTTATATGTAAGTGATGAATCAATGAATTATACCCCTGAAACCAATACTGCACTGTATGCTAACTAACTAAAATTTAACTAAATAAAATATGTATTATTTATGGAGGAGTGAATGGGATACAATTAAACAATTATAAGGCTATTACAATTGCACAGTTGAATGATGGTGGATAACTGACACTTAGCTACCAAAATCATAACTGAAATAAGAAAATCACAATATCTTCATACTAAAATAGCAAAGTAGGATACCCAATTAGGTCAAGAGGAAGAGAAAAAAAATTAAGTATGACTTCTCAGTAAAATGTTAATTTCATTCTGTGGTGAAAGGCAGTCTCATGAGCAGTCTTTCAGCCTCCACTTGGCCATATAAAAATGGCTTATTGCTGTGTGTGGGAGTATCTTTCCCTTTTGCAAGCTCAATGAGTGTTCTTTTGTTTCTGCTTAAAGTGTTTGCATCATACTACCACTGGTCGTGTAGGACTGGCACACACTACTGAAGCTGATCTGGCTATGCCTCTACTGTAAGTAATAAGTAAAGTCCCACCTTTGCTCGACTGTGGTGTGTTTTCCTTGGCAATTCTGATACCATGATGCAATGAGTAGAAGTGTTTCCACTTCTGGGATTGATAATGGTGCACAGTGCTCTATATCCTTGGGATTTTGTTTGTTTGTTTTGTTTTAATTTTATTTATTTATTTATTTGAGAGAGAGAGAGAGAGAGAGAGAGAGAGCACGTGCATGAGCAGGGGAGGGGCAGAGAGAGGGAGAGAGAATCCCAAGCAGGCTCTGCACTATTAGTACAGAGCATGATGTGGGGCTTGAACCCACAAACTGGGAGGTCATGACTTGAGCCGAAATCAAGAGTCAAACACTTAACCGACTGAGACCTAACTAGTGTATGGTACTCTGCCCTTCATATTCTGTGACAGGGCAATGGAAAGAAATTATATTTCAAGTTTCTAGTAATATAATGAGCAATTTTCTGAACACACTCACTGCAGAATGCCTGTGAAAACGTATGTGGAAATTTCATTTAGTGTTTGAAGAGAGTTATCAAAAGCTCAGGGAGAAGGCAGGGGAACTTAGCTAAAAGATAGAGGAGGCAAAGAAGTATGTAAAATAAAAATGATAGTTTCATAAAGAAAATAAAATGATGTGAGGATTATTTCTTTTCTAGTTTATAAATCTTTCTCGTAGGAAATATGCCCATTAAACGCATGTTTTAAGGACAGAAATAGGCAATAAACCATTTAAAATGAATAAATAAAGAGAGCAATAAATGCTATGTATGCTATGTAGGAAGTAAACAAGCTGAAGAAATAATAACTTTAATCAGAGTTATCAGTGGAACATGTTCTTTAGAGCAGATATTTCAGCTGAATTATGTAGGTTATGAAGTGTTTGCAAAACAGCCTTTTAGGCTTAAAAAAAAATAACAGGCACAAATGCCTACAGGAAAGAGGGCAGGGTGTGTCTGGAGAAGAGAATGTTGCCCTCTTTTCATGAACAATGGGAAACGCTGGATTATACTCATAAGAAAAAAAAGGAAATTACCAGAAAAAAAAAAAACCCTGAAATTGTCAGAAGACAAAAACAGATTGAAGACCTGGCTCTCTGAGCACTTCACTTTAAATGAGGTATCACTTTTTTTTCAGATAATAGAATTATCAGACTTTATACTATAAAAAATACTTATTGGCCAAAACTTGTGACATACAGCTGCAGATGTCCTGTGCAGAGTTAATTAGGTTAACTTGGATCTTAGGGAAGGTGTGTGTGTGTGTGTGTGTGTGTGTGTGTGTGTGTGTGTTTATCCACATGTTTGTTAAACTTCTGGGTTCACATGTTCCTTTGTTATCACTCAAAGAGAAAGCATAGGGACCAGACAGAGCTTGGAGTCACTGTAGAATGATAGAAGCTGGAATAAAAAAAGAGACAAAAAAAATAGGGCAAATTGAAAGCCAATTGAGAAATACATTAAACCAGGAGAGTATGGTGTCAGGGAAGTCAAAACAAAAGTGTGGTAAGAAAGGAATTTGCAATTAGCTTACAAAAAAGTTAGTTCTCATTGAGAATTTTGAAAAAATATGTTTTAGTTGAGGACAACAGAAGATTTAGGAGATAATCAGGAGGTGATATAGTGGAAAATAAAACTTTAGGAAAGTTTATTTTTAGTCAAATTTTCTGTTACAGGTAGCAGTAAAATTAGGTGGTAGCTGTAGTGGGGCTATGGGATGCGAAGGGTGTTTTCACAGATGAAAGACGACAGGGGTTTACGTCTGAATATGAAATAGATCTTAGTTTCAATGAGCTGTTACAAACAGGATATCGAAGTGATATGTAAGGAATTAATCCTTGAGAGGGTCAAACAGGACTTGATTCCCAGAACACAAAAAGAACAGACTGTACTTTGATTAAAACAGGAGTTATTCATCCATTTAGAGTATTGAAAGAAAATTTGAACATATGCAGGAATTGTTAATTAAAAATTTCAGATTAAATTGTTAATTGAAGAGCAGTTTCCTCTAACATTTACCTCTTATACTCTTGAAGAGTGGTATCATATGGGCAATACTAAGATCAACACAGAGCTACAGAATAGTAAAATCTGGCACGGTGCCCTGATTTGCAAGGACAGTAATATGGAGATGCTGGGAAGTGTTTTTAAATGCACAGTTGAGGCGTGAGGTCATAATTTTATGGTAAAGTAAATTAATATTGGGTGATATTCATCCAACAATATTGAGCTATTTAGATGAAAACATGAATTGGTTTTGTTCTGTCTGTAGTTGTCTTTTTTATTAGATGAAATATAATGCTTGGTGATTTTTTTCTTCAGATGTATATGATAGAAATAAGATAGGGGTGCGCATTTTACAGCGATTATAGGGTAGTGTTATTGCCAAACTACGTAATCTAATTTGGAGAAAAGAGAAACTTACTATGAAGTAGAAAAATGTTAAATGTGGCATCAGTTAACTGGACATTACCATGTGGTTAAAAAATGTTTTAGGGCAAATGAGCAGGAAAAGATAGGAAGTGGTAGGCAAAAAAGAGTGGGGTGGTTGAAATCAACTAATCATATATAATTCAGCAACCAATAACAAATTGTCCAGGATATGACCATTGAAGTGGTGTAATGAAGGGAAATAGAGGAACAAGTCTTTTTTTGTATGTGATTGGGTAAATCATCTGACAGATATTGAATATTAATGGATCATCTGAAATCATTATAGCAAACAACCGGGTAAAAGACATAACAAGAAAACATAATAAAAGCCATTATAAGGTAGTAAGGATTTCAATAAGCTAAGAGATATGATTGAAAAGTCAGTAACTGAACACAGGGAGAAATGCTAATAGCATAGCCAAAAGAGGTCCTCTTTCAATGGCAACCAATCTTAAAAACTATAAGGAGGTTTAGGATTTGGGATGCAGCAAAGGGGAGCAGAATAGTCCCACTTCTTAAAACTGAGCTGTGGGAAACAAGAGAGATAAAAATACTGCTTGAGACAGCTATATGTGGTAAAGGTTTTATGGACAGAGGGGTGCAAGATAAGGCAAAAGTTGAAGAATCATGTTTGAAGACATGAGGAATTCTGTAGAGAATAAATATGATATTATACAAGGCTGAAACAGACTGGGGACGGGGGGATAAGATACTTACACATAAGAAATTACACAGTAATAGGGGCTCCTGGATGGCTCAGTCTGTTAAGCATCCGACTTCGGCTCAAGCCCTGAGTCCAGCTCTGGGCTGACAGCTCAGAGCCTGGAGCCTGCTTCATATTCTGTGACTCCCTCTCTCAGCCTCTCCCCTGCTCCTATTTTGTCTCTCTCTCTCTCAAAAATAAAAAAAACATTAAAAAAATAAATTACACAGTAATATTATTATGAAAATCTTAGTCATAATGATGGTATGAGAGTACTGGGTTTTTATTTTTATTTTTTTTAATGTACAATGCAGTATACTTAACACTACTGTACTGTAAACTTAATATTGTGCAATGTTGTACAGCAGATCTTTAGAATTTATTCATCTTGCATAGTTGAAACTTTATGCCCACTGTGTATGTTTGTCTATGCATAAAGTGTATAATTTGCTATGTTTGGACAAATTATTAACCTCTTCACTCTAACAAATAAGGTGACAGAACTAGAAAAATCTGAAGATCAAAGTTCTACAAATTTAACTTCCTAAATTAAATTTTAATAAGTATACCAACTAGCAGCTCATTCCTTTCCTTATCTGAACTGAGAAAGATTACAAAAAATCCTATAGGAAAAGAAGGAAAATTAATCAAGAGCCGTTATTGCTAAATGGCTTAAATGTTAATGAATTTAATTAAATATTTATGAATCAGATTCAAAAATCATACAGATTAAGATTAGAAGTCAAACAAGCCAATTAAGTAATTAAGAAATATCACTGCAGAATAAATTATATGTCAAATGCTTTTAATGTCAAAATCATACTACAACAGAAAGTTTGTAATCTGAGTTATAAATATTATGAATTTTATGTCTTATATAGCCAAAAATTTAAAAAGGAGAAGAAAACTGCTTTATCTTTTTAACAGAAACAAATATTCAATTTGAATGAAATTCATAAATCTTTAAAAAAGAAACAAGAATTAGAACATATTAAGGAAAGGATAGACTCAGTTCCTAAGTCAAATATAAACAAAAAAATAATTAAATAATTAAGTTAATTGAGGCAGAAATATATCTTTCTTCCCTATCTTTCATCCATGTTCCTTATTAGAATAAAATCGGGGCCTTGGATTATATATTCATCTTTATATTTTGAGATTTTACTCTATGAACACAGCACAAACAAGAATTGTCAGGCCTTCTCAATATCAATAAAAAAGTGTGTAAAATTAAATTTATTTACTTATTTTTTTAATGCCCTGGCCAAGAGGATAAATTAGACATTGAGGATACAACACATATATTTTAGGTAAATAACTAAAATAATGAACACATTATGAATTTGATTTAGAAAATATGATTACTCAATATGTACAGTGATTATTTCATCAATAATCATTTCATCAAATAATATTTCATCAGATTATTTTTCCTTCAATAATTCATATAATTGTTTAAGTTAAAGTCTTTCTAAAAAGGGAGTTCAAATTATTGTTTTTCATATACTACTTCATAAATTTGGATAATTCCTCAAGACTAGCTTACGAATTGTTATCCAATAGCCTATAATACCTTATAGATCATTTATCACTGGAGAAGTTTCAAAACTGTTTATGTAAATGTTCTATTTCCCTACTTTTTGCATAGTGGTCTGCATGTTTTGTATGCTAATTCAGTTACACAATACTCATTTGCAATCATTTCCCTCTTAATTCTCATCATTAGGTAGGCTTATATGCCTGATACAAATCAAATGCTTTTCAGGTAAATGATAATGTTGATTATTCAGCTGCAGATTTTCTTTTAATATTTACTTATTTATATTGAGAGAGAGAGAGAGACAGCGCATGAGCGAGGGAGGGCCAGCAAGAGAGGGAGAGAAAAGCAGGCTCTTTGCTGAACACTGTGAGCCCAATTTGGGGCGCAATCCCACAAATGGTGAGATCATGAATCAGGAGTCAGAGGCTTAACCTACTGAGCTGCCCAGGTGCCCCTTGGCTGCAGTTACTTTTTAAAAAAAATTTTTTTTAATGTTTATTTATTTTTGAGAGACAGAGAGAGAGAGCATGAGCACGAGAAGGGGAGAGAGAGAAGAAGACACAGAATCTGAAGCAGGCTCCAGGCTCTGAGCTGTCAGCACAGAGCCCCACGTGGGGCTCAAACTCACGAACCGCAAGATCATGCAGGACCTGAGCCGAAGCTGGTCGCTTAACCGACTGAGCCCTCCAGGCGCCCCATCTGCTGCAGATACTTAAACACCATCACATCAGTACACTCATTCAATCACACGTAGTTATATCAGTTATAAACTATGAAATAAACTATATATAAATCTTTATATCAGTAAAGATTAGATATTATTTAGAATCAACTACAAAGTAGTTTATCCCCCCCCCAAAATAGTCACTATCTCAAATAACAAGTTTTACGGAAATAGGGTCAGTTCAAGGTGGGATAATTTAGAGACACAATATTTCTAGAACTCATTTCTTCATTATTTTGCTGTGCAATTCTCAGCATGTTGATAGATTATATCTTTAGTATTATAGCATGTCTATTCTGGGCATAAACAGTGAAAATATGAGAATATCCATAAAGGAGAAGAGAATTATTTTGGTGTGTAATATTTTTTTATTATCAAGGAAATAAGAAATTTCTTAGTGACCTTTCAGAAGACTTTCGGTTTTCATTAACCAGAACTGGGCCACTTCTGCTGGAGCAACAATAACAAAATAGCAAGGGGATAAGTTAATCACTCTTGTCCTGAACAAATTATTTTGTATCCTTTAGCTGGAGAAGGTGTTATTCCCTGAACACATGGCCATTAATGACGAACTTTTAAACAAAATTGGAACTCTTAGCAAAGACAGAATAGGAAAACAAACCACACTGGGTCATTTAAAAAATACATCTGTGTTTAAAACAAAACAAAACAAAACAAAGCACTATTTTGGATTGAGTGATTTAACTCTGTTTCCCGGTTACCCCAGAGCCGTTTACAATCTATACTCCAGAAGACATTGTCCAATCACAATTCATGGAGGTTCAGTGTGACATTTGTTGGCCAATTATTCATTCATGTCTTTACCCCTACTGAATTCTAAACTGGAACAAATGGTATAGCCTTCTATGTTTTTATCAAAACTAGGGCAAAATAATAATGAGATGGACTTTATAGCCACGCATAGAAAGGTCTTCCTTTGGGAAGAAGAGAGTCTTTTGAAGTTACCTCATAATCTGATGGCCAAAAATGAATAGGAAAACCACTTTATTTTCATCATCATCAACAAGTAGCATTAATGACCAAGCAGGTAAGAGAACTTATTGTTGTTAAGAAGAACAAAGCATAAGAAGTAGCTATTATCTTAAAAGTAAAAAAAGCACACTCATTGTAGAAATGTGGACAAGTTGATACAATATTCTCATCATTTTTATCAATCATATCCATCACTCCACTTTGGGGAAGAGTCCACCAATCACCAATTCGTGATTGGTGCCAAAAAATATTATTAGGGTATTGCTTCATCATGGGTGAAGTAGAAGGTCTTTACATAAACATGAGAATAAAGTAGTATGATTCATTATTATAAATAGTCTTAGTTTTAAATTGTATTGTTAACTAGTTACTTGAAATTTATTTCATCTTGCTTCCAATGTGTTCCCAATCTTGTGACCTATTCTACTTTTCTCTTTGACTTATGATTCCTTTTTATAAACAGTGCTATTAAACTCTTATTTAAAATGTATAATTTTATGTTTTGACATATGTATAAAACTGTAAAATCATCAGTATAATCAAGGTAATGCATATATCCATTATCCCCCAAAGCTAGGTTTTATATTTGATTTTCACTAATTTTCTTGTCTTCACATGCCATTTGTTTTCTACTCTAAGTATAGCATCTTAACCCATTAAGTTAAATGTTTCTTTAAAGTTTAGTGAGTATCAGAACCTTTTCGAAAGAAATATCTATCCAATGTACAGTAGTCATTCATTTACTAAGTATGCATTCAACGAAGACAATTGATTCTTGCTTTTTGTGGTAGTATGGTTCTATAAAATAGCCATGAACAGTGAATTAGCAAATAGTGAACTATTGCTTCTAGGAAATATGTACATGCATGTATATATGCATATGTCACACACTATATTCTTAAATCATAAAATAATACATCCTCGTAGAGTCTACTTTCTTTATTTAAATAAAAAAAAAGAAAAATGGGTTGAGAAGAGAGTGACTTGATTGAGAGCACCCCACTAGCAGACACCAGAGTTGTTTTTCAAACCCCATCCAACTGGTCCCAGAGCTAGAGAGCTTCTTGCACTAAACTGCACTGCTCTGTATCAACTCCATTTTTGGTCATCTATGTAAGAGCTGAAACAAGAAGGCAGAGCTTAACCTTGTTTGACCTAACCTGGGAGCAACTGCATCAAGAGATACAAATTTTTTATGTTCTGTGCATGTATGCAAATGACTGCAAAAGCAAAATGAATATTGATTTTGGGGTTACAAATAAGTATTATAGCGAGTAGCCAAATATACAAATATAAATTTCACCAAAAAATGGGGTTGGACTATATTTATTGAGAAGTCTATGATATGGCTACTAATTTAAAAAGCCATGTTTCAAAGGAAAGGGCCACAATGCATGGGATCAGTACTCTTTAGACACATCTATTATTTTACTCTTTATTTTCAGGATAATTACATAGAATTCCTTAGTATATTACAGTTATCCACATTGAACATGAGTTTGTCACACATTGTGATGGATGTTCTTGAGGCCAAACACATTGCCAAGCATGGCCTCTAGCCTAGTCCCTGTTTCTGCCCTTTACCATAACTATGGATTAAGTCCATAGTTTATGCAAATTAATGGTCAAGATAATTATGATGACACTATTTGATGAAAAACCCACAGCTAACATCATATTCAATGGCTAAACACTGAAAGATTTCTCACAAAGATTAGAAAAAAGACAAGATGCCAATTCACCTTTGGTATTCAAAATTATACTGCAAGTTCTAAAATTCTTACAGAAAACATAGGAGTAAATCTTCATGACCTTACATTTGGCAATGAATTTTTACATTTGATACCCAAACACAGGCAACAAAAGAGAAATTAAAAAGTAGGATTCATCTAAATGAAAGACTTGTGCATCAAGGATATCAGTTAAGAAAGTAAAATGATAACATATAGAATGAAAGAAAATATTAAAATCATAGATCTGAGAAGAATGTAGAATACAGAATATAAAACAAATTCTCACAACTCAACAACAAAAAAAGCTGAACAACCCAATTTAAAAATGAGCCAAGGTATTGAATAGACACATCTCCAAAGAAGGTAAAAATGTCGATCAAGTACATGGAAAGATGTTCAATCATAGTAGCCATTAAATAAATGGAAATCAAACCAGAGTGAGATCTACTTTACACCCACTAGGATGGTATAATTTTTTAAAGGAAAATAAGTATTGGTGAGGACATGAAGAATTTGGAACCCTCCTACATTGTTGGTAGGTATGTATTATGTTTCAGTTACTATGGAAAACATTTTGGCATTTTCTCAAAAAGTTATATACAGAATTATCCTATGATTCTGACTCCACCCTTAGGAATATACTCAAACAAATACATCTACATTTAAGTTCATAACAGTGATATTGACAGTAGCCATATAATGTTAGAGCTATTAATCTTTTAGTCCAACCTAAGTGTCTCATTTAAGGAAACTAAGTCTCAGAGACATAAAGTGACTTACTCAAACCCACACCATTAGTAAAAATGCAAAGATAAAATAAGAAAATGTCAATTTAGTCTGTATTTTGCTGCTAAACACAAAGTATATAAATTGCAGTTACAGTCTAATATTGGGGAAAAAAAAGACACCAACAACTCTCCATATTCTTAACATAAGTGGCAACTAGCAATCCACCAAGATAGGGCCTTTAAAAATAGAACAGAAAGAGTCAAGAAAAGCACTAAGTCCCCACCCATTTCAGAAGGAAAAGAGGGAAGAGGCATTTTCATCAACATTTTAAGGGTATTATGTTTTCTGAAAGGTTACTCTCTCTATATAGAGCAGGAAGGAGTGTGTTTCATTGTTGTCTCCCTATTTAAACAGAAGGGATTTTCCAGGAAAATTATTTGGGAAAATAAGGGTGCCCATAAGAATCATAAACATTTCTTTTCTCATTTTATATTAGTATTGCTACAAGGTGTTAAAGCTTCTCTTGTTCATTTTGGAGAAGGAAGTGATGAAACTGCAGAGAGAGGGAAAATCACAAAGAAAAGCTGACCCTAGGTTTGTAACCACTCATATCACATATTGTGAGTGAAAGTATATAATTTTCTTGTGGACCAAATAAATATTGTGGAAAGTAGATGAAATTGGGTAGTATTGTAATTTAGGGTATTGTAATACCCTTCTCAACAGGTAAGAGTTTGCAGCAAAAAGAGGGCAAGAATTAGGATCATTGGTGGGGGGAGTGGAGATTGGAAAGGTGGAGAGGTAGAAGAGGCTGGGTCAACACCAAGTCCTCCACATCAGCAAATTGTGTAGCCAGGTAGCTTTGCAGGTTCCCACCATGAACCCATATATGCATCCCATGACAAGGACAGCATTGGGATGATTATTACTCAGAAAATATGTGCAGCCAATCAATATAAGCTAGGAAAGTAGTAACCACAAATGAGAAGGAAGCTGCATCCTCACAAACCTTACAATCAGAAGGATGTGTGTCCAGAAGAACTAGTGTCAGAAAATGGACAATGGAGGAATTTCAAGTGTCTTGAGCCAAAGTTTCATCTACATTGGATAAAGCAAAACTTTAAATGTGCTATATAACTGGAGATTTATACTTATTAGAATTAGCTTTAACAGCCATAAGTGGCTGGAAAATAATGTAGTATGCCAAAACATATTCTACATTAGAGTATCTTAGTTATTTATTGCTGCATAACAAATTATCTCTTGATTTAGCAACTTAAAATAACAAAGACTTATTTATTTATTTATTTGTTTTTCCTGGGTCAGGAATTGAGGAACTGTTTATCTGAGTAATTCTGGCAGTTTCTCAGAGTTTGCAGTCAAGATTTTAATTGGGCTTATTCTCAAGTAAGAGAATATTTGAAACCTTGGCTGAGACTAGAAGATAGTCTGAAATTATAGATAGGGCTTCAACACTATTACTTAGAATAGAGAAAACTCTTGGGCATATAGAGAAATGAAGTTGATCAAATATTTATATTGTATAATAAAATTATGTTAATTATAAAAAAAGAGTAGAAATAAGAAAGAAAATTATTCCAGTTCTTTGACTCAATATTATCCTTTGCAGAGTCTGTTTCCTGAATTACCTTTTCAGCTACCAAAGCTATACAAATTACCATATTAATGTAAGGAAATTATTTTATTTTATTTAATAAATTATTTGAAAAAATTATACATTAAATGGTCAGAAAAATATTTCCATGGATCCTTTCAAAAGACTTCTGAATGGAATATGCAAAATACAGATGAAATATTTTGATTAGCACAAGTCCCATTATTTTTAAGCTATTAAAAATAACTACTGACAAAGCTTAGCTTAATGGCCCCAAAAAGTTTTCCTTCATATTTTCACAAATATTCTAGATACAAATTATTTGCCTACGTTTTTAATAATAACATTCTCTCTTCAAAACTCTAAACCCCAAATGGTAAAAATTGTGCCTCATCTTAGCTTTGACTTGGTCAAGTGAAGTGTTTTGCTTCTTTAGTGTTCACCAAACATATCATGCATCAAAAACTACCCATCTTGACTGACGTGAGTGGCTTATGGTGAGTGGCTGTCAAGGCATGAAAATAGGTGTGTCTAGAGGCAGATTTTAAAAGCAGTTTCTCTTCAAATCGCCTTCTTTCACACTACCTGATAAGCATCTTGATTCACTATGGCATTAGCAATGGTAACAAAATGGGCAATACCAAATGGAACTATCTGGAAATATTTATTTCCAATTCAAAGGGGAACTTTATATTGTGTTTGTTATAAATCTACATATTCTTCTCTTCCAGATGATTATAATTGCAAAATAGAGTTTTGTCATAGACTCTGGGTCTGGAGTCCTCTCTTGTCCAGCAAGGGAGCAGATAGAGGATTGAAATGCGAGAGATACTAATTAATGTCCAGGAGTAAGGGTCCTTGTTCTGTTTTTATTGGGATCAGAAGGCTTACAAGCCTGATGGATGTGCACAAAGAGATAATGAAACCGTGAACATTAACTCATGGGTGAGAGGAAAAGGGGGTTTTGAAATTATGCAGTGTTAGGGGTTTGGGTCAATACAAAACAAAATCCTGGCACTGGGTGGAAAGTTGTTTACAGCAGTCATGGGGTCACCTCTGTTTACCTAAACTTGCCCAAGAGACAAGAAAGACAGAACTTGCTACCTGAGGGAGAACAAGGCACCTTTCTTTTGCTAATCAGCTCCACTCTGGGCAACTTTGCCCTGCTGAGGTTTAAAATCCTGTTTTCCTGTTTTTGTCCTTCCTTCCTGTGAAAGCAGCTTTCTGCTATTGTACTGAATTGGAGGGCACTTCCACTCTGAATACATAATCTTGTTTACTTAATCTTGGATGTTTTCATTCTGAGATCTCCTATTCCTATACCTTTGTCCTATACTGGGGGCCTTTGCCCTGTTTACCTTATCTGTTTTACCTATCTCATTTACCCAAACTTGAGTGTGTTCATCCTGTGGCTTTCTAATTTTTTATGCCTTGTTAACCCATCTGTGCAAGCTCAGGGAATTCCTAAACTTACTCCCCACAGAGCTTGCTTTGACATCTGATGGTAGGAGAATCGTATGTTAGTAATAATAATACTTTGTTACCTCTCTTCTGTGGACCTTCCATATAAACATACAAAGCTTATCCCTTGGACAGATCCTGTGCATAATAATGAAGAAACACACAATTAAGTGTTGCAAACCGATTTAGAAGAAAAAAGGAAAAAATGAACACATTGAGCAAGGACCCACGACAGAACAACTTAGCAAAATGTTCTTTACTACTAGGCACTGTTGGTATCCTCATGGACAGTATCATAGACATCATAGGAACCTGGATTCTTCAAATGACAGATGATATTGAGATTTTCAGGAATCAAAACTATGTTATTTTGTGTCTCATTTGCCATTTGAGAAAATCCAATCAAGTATATTCATTATGTTACATAGCAAAATAATAATTAAATGTCTTTTTCATAAAAAAATAACTACCCATCTTTATTCTATTTTCTAAAAATAGACTGAACAGCAACTCCCCTTCTCCCTCTCCCTAGCCCCTGTTAACCACCATTGTAGTCTCTGTTTCTGTGAGTTTTACTATTTTAGATACCTTACAAAAGTGAAATCACGTGATATATTGGTGACTGGCTTATTTCACTTAGTGTAATGTCCTCTATGTTAATGACGTCATTGCATAGGGCAAGATCTTTTTTTCTTAAGGCGGAATAATATTTCATTGCATGTACATATCCCATTTTCTTTCTTTTCAGTATGGTTGAGATAAAATTAACAGATAACATTAGTTATATGGGTTAGTTTAAGCTGTACAACATATGATTTGATATATGTATATATTGCAAAATGATCACCACAATAAGTTTAGTGTACATTTATCACTTTATATAGTTAATTTTTTTCTTATGATTTGAACTTTTAAGATTGACTCTCTTAGCAATTTTCAAATACACAATACAGTATTGTTAATTATAGTCACCATGCTGTGCATCACATCCTAAGAACTTCTTAATCTTGTAACTGGAAGTTTGAGCCTTTTGAGAACCTTCATGCATTCCCTCCCACCCCCCACCTCTGGCAACCACCAATTCTGTTTCTATGAGTTTGGAATTTTTTGATTCTACATGATATTAAATAGTATTTGCTGTTTTCTGTCTGACTTATTTCACTTAGCATAATACTCTCCAGGTCCATCCATTTGTTACAAGTGGCAGGATTTCCTTCTTTTTATGGCTAAATAATATTATTGAAATAAAATATACTTCATATCTTCTTTATGCATTCATCTGTTGATACATACTTAGGTTATTTCCATGTCTTGGCTATTGTGACTAATACTGCAATAAACATGGGGGTGCAGATAAGTCTTCGAGAATCTCACTTCAGTTCCTTTGCATATATACCTACATATAGAATTACTGGATCATATGGCAATTTCTTTTTTTTTTTTTTTTAATTTTGGGGGAATCTTCATACTGTTTTCCATGTGGCTGTACCAGTTTATATTGCCACCAGCAGTGCAGTGCAGGGGGATTCCAGGTTCTTAACATCCTTGCCAACACTTGTTGTCTCTCTCTCTCTCTCTCTTTGACAATAGTTATTCTAACAGGTGTGAGGAGATATCTCATGGTGGTTTTGATTTTCATTTCCCTGATTATTAGTTATGTTGAACATCTTTTCAGGTATCTATTTACTAGTTGGATGTCTTCTTTGGAGAAATGTCTATTCAGGATATCATTTAATGGACACATATCCACGTACTTTGTTAAAAGGGAAAATAAGGAAATTAGTAGTAATGCAATCACTGTTTCAGTTTTCCCCCAATACAAAAATATATTAAAAGTAACAATTTTTTTCTGAATTAAACAACTAGAGAGAGAATAGGAGAGAATTATAGAGACATAATGAAGGATAGTAGATAAGTTGCTCTTTCCTCCTATGAACAGGCTTTTGTTACTTGTATAACTGAAAGAAAAACTTGATAAACACCATGATAAGTAACAAACTTTCCTTGTTTATGCAGAGAGACGCTCTGTTGTGAAGACAGATATATGCAATAGAGTGATTATCTCCTTACCAGGGGGGTAGAAGTTGGCTTGACATTTGCTATTATAATTTATTTTGATAGCAAAAAGAACACAAGGGACCATTTAAAGTTTACCTCCTATGTTTTGCCCAAGACTTACAAAAGCAATTGAAATGAAATGTGAAGGATATAAAAATTATGGTTAACACCTGGTACAATGATTTTGCACAACAGGTGCTTAAGTAAGTGTATTGAATCTGCAAATATTTCCCCTTTATAAATACAAATGTAAATAAATACTTGATTGTTTTCAGATTGTTAGTTTCATGAAAAATGAAGTAAAATATAGGTTAGAGGGAAATGGGCATAGTCTACCTTTTTTTTCCTGCAAAATACATGTCTATTTTATTTTCTGAATTATTTCCAGTGTATAAAATATATACTATTTCAATGACCATATTTGCATTTTATCATTCTCTTTTCCTCATTTCCTTGTTACTTTAGCTTGGTAGAAGAGTAACTGCTGGGGGTATTTTTTTTTCTAAAATATACTCATGGGAAATGATAACTTCATAACTGATTTAAACACAAACAAGTCATGAATAAGACCTTTTTATATTATTCTTTTGTCCAGAATCCTATGGCAGCACAAGTAAACTATAAGGTGCATTTTACTAAATAAGCTCCTTGAAGAGCCACGTAGTACTGAAATTAGCTACTAAATTGCCAGAAAGAGAGGTGAGGATGGAGCAGAATATCTGAAGAGATAGCTAATAATATTCCTAAAGTGATGAAGACATACATCTACAAATTCAAAGAGTCATATAAATACTGAGCGACAAAATGCAAAATAAAACACCTACCCAGACACATCATAGTAAAATTGTAAAAAACAAAGATGGGAAAATCGTAAGGAATCCTGAAAATAACATAAATTACTTTACTCTCAAAGTTCTTCAAAAACCAATGATTGCTAGAAATCAACAAAATAGTATATTCATAATCCTACATGAAAATAATTCCAACTTTATATTCTCTAGTAAGTAAAAATATTCAAAATGAGACAAAATAAAGACATTGTCAAATAAGTAAGATATACGAGAATTTGTCTAGCAAGCCTGTTTTCTACTGAGGTGACTTTGCAGACCTAAAGTCATATAATATGGAAACTTGGAGATGCTTAGATGAATGAAAACATTTAAAAGAATAAATCGAATTAGAAATTACTGTGTAAATCAAAATATAGTGGGATTAAATATAGGTCAATGTAACATAAATCTGGAAGGATGAATAAATTTTATGTATTTTAATTTCTTTCAATTTTTAAGAAGCATGTGAAAGTATCAACTGACATTAAATCTTGATAAGCAAGAATGAATGCTGGAATCTGCAGAAAGAGAAACAAAAATAGTAAAAGAATATAAATTAATAGTATATGTTCCAGGAAGAGAGGAAGAAAGCAAGAGAGAGAGAGAGACAGAAAAATAGAAAATATATTTATTCAGCAACTGATGATATCCTAATTTAACTCAAACATCAACTTCTTTCAGTAATCCTCATTTTATTTATTTTATTCATTCATTCATTCATTCATTCATTTTTAAAGTTTCCTTATTTATTTTGAGAGAGAGAGAGACAGAGAGAGACAAAGAGCAGGGAAGAAGTAGAGAGAGAATCCCAAGCAGGCTCCGTGTTTGTTGTCAGTGCAGAGCCTGATGCAGGGCTTCATCTCAGGAACCATGAGATCATGACCTGAGCTGAAATCAAGAGTAGGACACTAAATCAACTGAGACACCCAGGCATATTCCCTTTTTTTAGTAATCTTCATTTTATTATTTTTCAAAGTTTATTTATTTTGAGAGAAAGAGAGAAAGAGTGAGAACAAGTAGGGGAGGGACAGAGAGAGAAAGAGGCAGAAGATCCAAGGTGGGCTCTGTGCTGATAGCAGAGAACCTGATGCAGGGCTCAAACTCACAAACCATGAGATCATGAACTGAGATAAAGGCTGATACTTAACTGACTGAGCCACCCAGGCGCCCCTTTTAATAATCTTTATTTTAGATCTGTGGGAGCTTTGGTCACAAGTTTTAGCATGTGATTGTTACAGCTTTTTTTTTTTTTTTTTAATTGGTAACAGTTTTTGGAGTGGTGTAGTGCTACACAGATTTTTGTCCTCATTTATTATAAGTACTCAATATATTATTACAGAAAACTTTTCAAGGCTATATTTTAATAAGTCATATTCAGTAAACAGCAAAACCAAAAAAATCCCATTTTCATATGAGAATTGATTCTATGTTGAATGATTATTTGTGGGGAAATGTACATGTTCATTGGGTTCTTTCCTTCTTAGTTCCAATGGATTAAAAAATTAAAATACCCCATCAATGTAATGATTCATGCGAATTTTCCCTCTTATTAATACATGCATCTTGTAATCGAGGTGGATAGTTTAGCTCCCATGTGTATTAGCCATGGTAATAATAGACAATTTAAACAACTTCTCTATGTTTTCTTAAAATGAGGAGAAAATAGTCCCTGGTTCATAGAATTTTAAGGAATGACCAGGTAACACATGAGGAATGCCTAAGTACCTAGAAAGGTGCCTATCATACTGAGGATTTGCTATTCTCAACAATTGCTCATTTATTAGTATTTCAATTCTTATAAATGCCAACTTCTTCTTCCATGAGACAGGCATTGGTTATTAACTTACTGCTTCAATATAGCTTTCTTAAGTGTTCTTTTTTAAATGTTTTTATTCCTACATACAATTTTATTAACTTTAGGAATGATGAGAAAATTCTTTACTGCTTATATTCCTCATTTTATTTACCAATAATTTGTGAAAATGTATTAAAGATAAGAAAGGTAGAATGGTAGAATATGAATTTATATTGAGCAGTCACTGATGAATTCTATCTAATATCCTTAAAATGTTTCTCTCCTTAAAGTATACATAGACACTAGAATTAGTCTTGTGGTGTTTTAAAAAACCACCATTTTTATGTGGTTTAAAGTCCTGTCATCTCGCCTAAGATCTTTGGCCTACTTGAATGCCAAATGAAACTGGATATGGTTCTACCAAAGCCCCCAAAAAAAACTCACACAGAAAATAAGTTGCAAAACCATAATTACAGCTGTAAAATCTTTGGTCTTGTTTTCTACTCCAGTGTAGTTACTGCTTGAAATCATGTATTTGTTATCAGGCAGTACTTAATTCTGAGAACTATTTTTCTGATATTATTGTACTTAAGAAGATAACATCTAATGGTCTTTATGTCAGATTGCTGGATTTTTGTTTAGTTTTCTTTGTTTTTGATAAATTTATATGTTTAGAAATGCTCATATTTCAAGGTATTAAACTCAGCAGCAGTTTCTATTGGAATTATAAAGAGTTGGAGAATAACAGCACATAAGATTTTCTGTGTCTATCCTGACACAAAATATAAATTCTTTATGTTAAAGCTCTTTGGTTTGGATTTCATATCTTTATCTATTTAATTTACCTTATCATGAAGAAGATAAATAAGCTATTAAACTCCTATTAAAATAGCACATATATAGCTCCAAGAGTCTGGCAATATGCTTGTTTTCCATTAAATAAATATAGATCTTTCCAGATCTCTAGGGTTACTGTGGACACAAAATAGGAAATATTATGTACAATAGCTTGACAATATAATTATGTATAAAAAAATCTCAAATAGTCACTCGGGCTAACAATTATAGTGCTGCACTTTCAAGAAATATTTTAAGTTCTCGAAACCCCATATTCCAGGAAAAAAATAAATATTGCTAATAGAGAAAACAATTAAAATAAAAAGAAAATCATTGGCTTTCAATCATTAATTTAATGTTAATCTAGTCTTCAGCTTGTATATTTAGTGCCTGACCTATAATTTCATTTCTATGCTAGGTCTCCTATAATAAGAAAGAAAAAAAAAGCAAAAAAAACCCTTTTGTGGACCTAATGGAAGACTTGTAAGTAGAAACAGTAATTTAATTGAGACATGAAATGTAAGAGTATTAATTTTTAATTGAGACTTGCTGGTTGATTTTTCTTCGAGATATTTTTCTTAAAACTTAAATAAAGAACAAATAATGTGGGGCGTCTGGTGGCTCAGTTGATTAAGCATCTGACTCTTGGTTTTGGCTCAGGTGATGATCTCACGGTTTGTGAGTTTGAGCCCTGCATCTGGCTCCACTCTGACAGTGCAGAGCCTGCTTGGGATTCTCTCTCTCCCTTTATCTACCCCTCCCCTCTCACTGTCTCTGTCTCTTTCTCAAAGATAAATAAAATGACAACAACAATAAATAATGTGTTATATATTGATAAAGGCATCACAATTAATACAAATACAAATATATCAACTTTTGGGGTACCATGTGATTTTTATATATAAAGCCTCAATACTAGTACATCTCTAAAACAAAGTCACAATTTTTGTTCTTTCTTTTAATGGGCTACTTAGTCCACTTGTATTTTATCCTTAGTTTATTCATTTCGCATTTCCAGTGATATTCAGAGTTTAAGATATTGGGTATATGTACATATTAAATCAATCTATATACCATCACGGCTCTTATCCCAACCATTCTACCAAATTTACTCTTAGCAATAGTTTTCACATTCCTAACTCAAACATGTAGCTCAAAAGCTTTCTTAAAATCACATAACCAGTAAGAGGCTCAGTGTCCCAGAATGTCTGCACTATTGCCAAACCTCTAAATAATTATATTAAATATTTTATATGCCATGGAAGTGGGATTAGATATCATTCTTAGAGTAATGAAAAACAAAAGTTTAAAAACGATGATAATGTGGGGCTGGGATCAAGTAGACTTGTAAAGACCAAATTTAAAAGATCCAAATTAAAAAATATATCCTTTTCCAAAATATCCAAATTACAGATGATGTGGATTTTTGCTCTATGAGTAGTATATGTAATATAAAGAAACACAAACACAGATCTTTTTGGAGATTGATTAGTGCCGATTCAAAATATTAAGAAAAATAGAAGCCTTTGAGTTTGTTCAAGCATCTGACTATAAATATGAGGGTTTTGATGTTACATACCCACCAAAAGGATTGTGAAGAGAGAGCTGGTTTGCAGAAAGTGAAAGACACTGTAGACTATGAGGATGATTTAGTGTTATCTACTCAGAGAAAGAATGATAGCTTTGTTTACTGTAGAAGTCTGAGAACTTTTAGAGTGACAAAAACTGCTAACGTAATTGAAATTACATTAGACTAAAACAGTTTGATTATTTTGGTTGACTTATAAATCATCCTTTTTGCATAAACAAAATTATTTCAAAAATATATACATTATTTAAGAACAACATCAACAACAAATCTTTTTTTACATGGAACACAAAATAATTCTTAGAACACATGCACATATATTAATCATTTTCTTAGCCATATTTATTCTAATGAGGTTTGCTATTTTTCTGAAAGGTATTACTTTGTAAGCTGTTCTTTTATAAATAGTTTTTTTCTTTTTTATAAAAATTCCAGCCAGTTTTTTTTCAAGTTGTATTTTATGGTTAATGAATATGAAATTATTGACACTTTCAATTGACTTTTCTCTTTAGAGCATACTATTTTAGTTATCTTTTTGAGCTGTAAATTTCATGTGATAAAACTTTTAGTACATACTTCATTGATTTTTCACAGAGTATACCATAAATAACCAACACTACATTTATGATGTAGTGAACATTCATAATCTCGGAAAATTCCCTGGATTTCCTTTATTTATAAATCCCTCACCTGCACTATCTTGGAAACTGTTAATATGATTTTTATATCTATAGAATAGGTTTGTCTATTGTAGAACTTTACATGAATTGAATAATAGAGTATATGCCCTTTTGTGTCTGGCTCGCTTCTTTCACTGACTAAGTTTTTTTCATATTCATCTGTGTTGTGGAAAGTGAAAAGACTTGATTCATTTTATTGTTAACTACTATTTCACTGTATGATTATATCAAATATGTTTATTTAGGTGTATTTTGGCTATTTGTTTCCAGTTTCTGGATGTTATGAATAAAACCACTATGAACTTCTACATTTATCTTTTTATCGACATAGATTGGGTAAAATACCAGAATTGGATTTGCTGGGTTGTATGTTAAGTACATTTAATTTTGTAACAAAACAGAAATCTATTTTCATAAGTGGTTGTGTGAATTTATACATCCACAGGGAATGTAGGAGAGTTCCTCTTGCTCAAGACTTTTGGCCAATTTGGTTTTAACAGTTTTTAAAATTTTAGTGATTCTAATGGTGGATGTAATATACTATATATACTTAGAATTTTCTGTTGCATGTCTTTGATGACTAATGATGTTGATAATCTTTCCATAAACTTATTGTCCCCTTGTTTTCCTTCTTTTTGCGATATATGTATTCTTTTAATTGTGTTCTATTCATGTCAGTTTTACATTCTTAATATAGTCTGGATATTACAAGTCTGTGAAATATTTATAGTATGCATTTCTTTCACCCTGTGGTTTATCTCTATTTATTAATAAAAGACTTTGAAAAGCAGAATGTTGTAATGTCAATTAAATCAGATATATCATTACTTTTTTGGTGGGTACTTCTTTGTGTCCTATCTAAAAAACTTTAGCTCACCCCAAGGTAACAAATATTTTTCTCTTCTAGAAATGTAATTTCTGCTTTTATCCTAGTCCTATGTTCCATTTTGAAATAGTTTATTTGTATGTAGTATAAGCTAGGGTTACAATTTTTAATATATATTTTTTCTTAAGATTAATCTTTCTCATAGATTTGCAGGTGATGGTTTTCAAAAATAAATATATCATTTGTATGTGCATCAATTTATGTTCTCCCTCTGCTGTTCCATGTTTCTACTTCATGCAAATGGCACAGTGATTTGATTAGTTTAGATTTCGAATATGTCTTGAAATCAGTGTACAACTTTCAGCTTTCTTCTATGCAAATATTTTGTTGGTCATAAATGTCATACTCAGTTTGCTAATTACTACAAAGTGTCTGATAGATTTTTGGATGAGTTAAATCTATAAATAAATTTCAGGAACATTATCATTTAAACAATATTTTGTTTTCAAATTCATCAATATGAACAATGTCTCTCTCTCTCTTCATTTACTTGAGTCTTTTAATATTTCAATCAGCAATGTGTCACAGTTTTTACTGTGGATGCCTAGTTCATTAAATTTATTCTAAAGTACTTCATGTTTTAGATGCTACATCAAATGACATTGTTGGCAAGTTTGTTTAGATAAATGAAAAGTATGAAGTCATATACTGCAGTCAATACTTAATTAGTAAGTACATAAAACTTTTATGTTCCTGATAATCTCCTAAAAACCTTACTTACTTAAACCTCATTTAGACGTCATAATGATTGCATAAGGCAGATTCTGTTATTCTTTTCTTTTATCAACTGGGAAACTGAGACTGTTCTCAACCAGGTTCTTGGTGAGATTTGTTAGCTAGCAGACAGCCTTATCTAATGTGAGTACTCACTGGACTTTTTAAGCATGAAACTAATCCCCTTCATTTTTTATTTGTTTGTTTGCTTTAATCAGTATAATTGGGTCTGCTGTTACAAAAAACTGAAATAATCTTAATATACATGAGAAAATAAATTTCTTAAGGACATGTAAGTGAGATAGATATGGAGGTAGACCCAAGAGCACATTGAAATAATGATGGAGGTATTGATTGAAATAATGATTGGAAACTGTGCTGTTAGAACAATATATTTTTCTTTTCACTGTATCACATTATCTTTATTTCTATTTTATACTTTTTCATATTGTAGACATTATTATATTCTTATTTTCTTTGTGGATTTATTAACATAATATTGTAAAAATTTAGAATAAGATTTCCAGTTCCTTTGCATTTAGATATATTAATAGTAGCTGATATGAAATACTTTTAAAATATGGTAATATAAATAATATCTTAGGAATTCTTTTCCTATCACTTCCTTTAATAGAACAGTATTAAGACATAATAGCTTTTGGGTTTTTTGGTTTTATAATATTATACTTATTTTTGTTTTTGTTCTCTGTCTTTCAGTGTCATATCCAATAAGTTATTGACAAGTATCAAAAAGGCTTTTCCCAATGTTTTTTCTAGGATTTTTATGTTTTCAGGTCTTACATTTAAGTCTTTAATCCATTTGAGTTTATTTTTGTGTATGATTTTAAATAATGGTCCAATTTCATTCTTTTCAAGGTTCTTTATTTTGAGACAGAGAGAAAGGGAGATAGTGAGAGAGCGTGTAGAGGGGCAGAGAGAGAGGGAGAGAGAGAGACCAAATCCCAAGTAGGCTCCACACTGACAGCTCAATGCAGGGCTTGAACTCAGGAAATGTGAGATGAGGACCTGAGGCAAAATGAAGAGTTAGATGCTTAACCAACTGAGCCACGCAGGCACCCTGGTCCAATTTCATTCTTTTGCATGTGGATATCCATTTACTGAAGAGACTATCCTTTCACCATTAAATATTACTGGCACCTTTGCTGAAGACTAGTTACCTGTATATGTGTGGGTTTATTTCTGTATTTTTCATTCTATCTCACTGGTAATTGTGTCCATTTTCATGCAAGTACCTTTTTGTTTTGATTACTATAGCTTTGTAACTTAGTCTGAAATCAGAAATCTAAGCAAAATAAGTCAGTCAGAAAAAGGCAAGTGTCATATGATTTCATTCATATGTGGAAGTTAAGAAACAAAATAGATGAACATAGAGGAAGAGAGGGAAAAAAAGAGAGGGCGGGAAGCCATAAGACACACTTAACTACAGAGAACAACCTGAGGGTCGTTCGGGGGGAGATGGGTAGGGGTATGAGCTAAATAGGAGATGGGCATTAAGGAAGGCACTCTTTGTGAATACTGGGTGTTATATGTAAGTGATGAATCACTAAATTCTATTCTGAAACCAATATTACATTATATGTTATATGTTACCTAACCTGAATTTAAATAAAATCTTGGAAGAAAAAAAATTGTTTTAAATTATAGTAATCTGTTCCAAAAGAAAGAAAGAAAGAAAGAAAGAAAGAAAGAAAGAAAGAAAGAAAGAAAGAGAAAGAAATGTGATTTTCCAACTCTGTTTTTCTTTCACAGTATTACTTTGGCTATTTGGTGTATTCGGTAGTTTCATGTGAATATTAGAGGTTTTTTTTTTCTTTTCACCCTATCACACGGAAAGATAGGGTTTGCGTTAAATATGTAGATCACTTTGAGTAGTATGGACATTTTAACAATATTAATTCTTCCAATCCATGTACATGTGATGTCTTTCCATTTATTTGTATCTTCTTTAATTTGTTTCATCTATGATTTGTAATTTTTAGTGTATAAATCTTTCAATTTCTTGGTTAAGCTGCTCATAAGTATTTTACTCTTTTCGAAGCTAATGTAAATGGGATTGTTTTCTTGATTTGCTTTTCGGAGAGTTTGTTATTACTGTATAGAAATGCAACTGAATATTGTATGTTGATTTTGCATCCTGCAACTTTGCTGATTTTGATGAATAGTTCTAAAAGCCTGTACGTCTCTGTGTGTCTGTGTGTGTGTAGTCTGTTGGGAGCCATCCTGAACTCACCGGTTGAGTGAAAATTCCTGGTGAGGGTACAGCATGTTTGCAAAATCGCTTGCGACCAGGCAGTGACCAATATCTACCTTCTTGAAATTATCATTTCTGCTTGGGCACCAAACCTCGGAGTGCTTTGCTGATTAGTGTCAGGAGCAGCCTGTCCCCCTGCCCTGTCCCTGAGGCATGATTGCACCTGGTCAGGGAAAAGATGAATAAACTAGATACACCCTAATGCGACTAAGGCAAGCAACATAAAATTTTCCTCTCAGCTGAGCAATTAACCAATAACTCACTACTTTCTAGGCCTGGACGTCGTTGCAAAAATCACTACTGTGATAAATGTCAAAAATGTATCATTCGTCTTTGGGACTGTGAGAGCAGACATTATGTCTCCTGAGGATCCTGTTTTTCTGGGAACTTTCTCTTAGAGCTATAAACAGCCTAATAACCCTTACTCATAAAAAACTGACCTTTACTAAACAATGCTGTTTGCCTCATGGTTAAAGGTCGCTTTCTTAGGGCTGTACCTGAGGTTTTGTATATCTTGGTCTTATGCATCCTAATGAAAAAAAATGTACGCTTAAAAAATACCTGCCCTTCCCATATAATAGCATGAGTGCCTGTAGCTAAGTTTTTTATGACAATCATTACTACTAAGATTAGAATTGTAACTTCTGCAGAATCCATGTTCTGGATAATTGTAAAAATTATCACTAAACACACGCTGCTCTTTCTGCTCCTTGTACCTTTCACTATACATAAGGCTAGAGAATCAGACAGAGCAGAGATGCCTGCCTGGTGATCAGAAAGAAACTCGAGGCTCTCTCACTCTCTCTCGCTGACACCGTCCATCCTTCAGGGAACCCTGGACCCGCTGGAGCTGGACTCCGGCAGTAGTCTTACTATTTTCTACATAAACAATCATGCTCAACTTCAAAGAGAGATAATTTCATTTCTTCCTTTCCAAATTGGATGTTTTTATTTCTTTTTCTTATCTAATTTCTTTGTCTAGGACTTCCACTATTACTTTGAACAGAAGTGGTAAGAATAGTCTTCTTTGCCTTGTTCTGAAAGTCACAGGAAAAACTTTCAGTTTTATACCATCAAGTATGAATGTTAGCTCTGGGGATTTTAAGAAACTTCTTATTTAAATTCAAGTTAGTTAACATATAGTGTAGTATTAGTTTCAGGAGTAGAACCCAATGATTCATCATTTACATATAACACTCAGTGCTCATCCTAACAAGTGCCCTCTTTAATGCCCATCATCTATTTCACCCCCCCCACTCTCCTCCTCACCAGTAACCTTAGTTTGTTCTTTGTCTTTAAGAGTCTCTTATGGTTTGCCTCCTTCTCTGTTTTATCTTATTTTTCCTTCCCTTCCCTTAAGTTCATCTGTTGTGTTTCTTAAATTCCACATGAGTGAAATCATATATTTGTCTTTCTCTGGCAGACTTATTTAACCTAGCATAATACACTCTAATTCCATCCACATTGTTGCAAATGGCAAGATTTCATTCTTTTTGATCACCAAGTAGTACTCCATTGTATATATATATAAAAGATCTTCATTATCCATCCATCACTCAATGGCCTTTTGGGCTCTTTCCATAATTAGGCTATTGTTGATAGTACTGCTATATACATTGGGGTGCATGTACCCCTTCAAATCAGCACTTTGTATCCCTTAGATAAATATCTAGTAGCTAGAACAAGCAATTGTAAAATTTTTAGGGAACAAGGAAAGACTCTGAATAGCCAAAATAATGTTGAAAAAGAAAATCAAATCTCGAGGCATCACAGTTCTGGACTTCAAGCTGTATTACAAAGCTGTAATAATCAAGATATTATGGTACTGGCACAAAAACAGACACATAGATCAATTGAACAGAATAGAGAACCCAGAAATGGACCCACAAATATATAGCCAAGTAATTTATGACAAACCAAGGAAAAATATCCAATGGAAAACAATCTCTTCAGCAAATGGTGCTGAGAACACTGGACAGTGATATGCAGAGCAATGAAACTGGATCACTTTATTACACCATACACCAAAAAAATTCAAAATGGATGAAAGAACCAAATGTGAGAAAAGAAACGATCAAAATCCTATAGGAGAACACAAGAAGCAACATCTTTGACCTTGGGCACAGCAAGTTTTTACTTACTTCTTACTTCTTACAGCATATATCTCTGGAGGCAAGGGAAATAAGAGAAAAAATGAACTATAGGGACTTCATCAAGATAAAAAGCTTCTGTATAGTGACGGAAACAATAAAAAAAAAACTCAAGGGCAACTGATAGAATGGGAGAAGATATTTGGCAAATGACATATCAGATAGTTAGTATCCAAGGTCCACAAAGACTTATCAAACTCAACACCCCCCCAAAAAAACACAAATAACCAGTGAAGAAATGATTAGAAGACATGAATAGATACTTTTACAAAGAAGACATCCAGATGGCAAAGAGACACATGAAAAGATGCTCAACATCATTCACCATCAAAGAAATACAAATCAAAACCACAATGAGATACCACCTCACACCTGTCAGAATGGCTAAATTTAACAACTTGGAAAACAACAGATGTTGGCACAGATGCAGAGAAAGGGGAACCCTTTTGCACTGCTGGTGGGAATGCAAACTGGTGCAGCCAGTCTGGAGAACAGTACGGGGGTTCCTCAAAAAATTAAAAATAGAATTACCCTACGACCCAACAATTGAACTACTAGCTATGGGTTTTTTTATACACAGTATTTCCTGTGTTGGGGTAGGTTCCTATCTAATTTCCTGAGAGTTTTTAACATGAAAAGGTGTTGGATTTTCTCAAATGCATTTTCTGCATCTATTGAAATAATCATGTGATATTTGTCCTTCATTCTGGTAATGTAGTGCATCACACGGACAAGAAAGTTTAAATTTTTTAATAATGTTTATTCATTTTTGAGAGACAGAGAGAGAGAGAGAGAAAGACAGAGAGACAGAGAGACAGAGAGTGTGAGTTGGGGAGAAGTAGAGAGAGGGAGAATCCAAAGCAGGCTCCAGGCCCTGAGCTGTCACCACAGGGTCCAACGCAGGGCTTAAACTCAAGAACTGCGAGATTATGACCTGAGCCGAAGTCAGATGGTTAAACGGTTTAATCGACTGAGCCACTTAGGCGCCTGATATAAGTTTACATCAAACTAAAAAAGCTTCTGCCTAGCAAAGAAAACAATGAACAAAATACAAAGGCAACCTACAGCACAGAAATAAGGATTTGCAAACCACATATCTGATAAAGGGTTAATGTCAAAATATATAAAGAAATTCCACAACTCAAGAGCAAAAAGCAAAAACAGAAACAAATAATCCAATTAAAAATGGGCAAAGAAATCAAATTGACATTCTTCTAAAGAAGACATACAAACAGCCTACAGGAATATGAAAAAATACTCAGTATTACTAATCATTAGGTAAATGTAATTAAAAGCCACCATAAGGTATTAATTTATGCCTATTAAGGTGGCTATAAAAAAATGTGTTCATGAGGTTGTAGACAAAGACCACTGGATACTGTTGGTGGGGATTTAAACTGGTGTAGCCATTATGGAAAATAGAATTGGAGGTTCCTCAAAAAACTAATACTAGAACTACCATATGATCCAGAAATCCCACTTCTGGGTATATAGCCAAAGGAATTGAATTCAGGATTTCAAAAGGTATCTTCATTCCAATGATCATTGGAGTACCATTCACAATAGTCAAGTCATGGAAGCAACCTAAATGTACATCAACAAATGATTACATAAAGAAAGACTTACATACACAGAATGGAATATCATTAAGCCTTAATAAAGAAGTAAATCCTGCCATTTGTGAGAACATGAATGAATCTAGAAAACATTATGTGAAGAAAAATAAATCAGACACACAAGACAAATACTACATGATGCCACTTTATGAGTAATTCAAAATAGTCAAACTTATGGAAGCATGGATTAGAATGGTAGTTGTCAAAAACTGGGGATGGAGGGCAAGTGAAATAGGGAAGTAGTAAAGTCAAAGCAAGCAAAGTTTCAACTGCACAAAATGAACAAGCCCTAGAAATCTACTGTACAACATAGTATCAGTAGTTATCAGCACTGTATTGGATACTTAAAATTTTATTAAGGGGATAAATCTTCTGTTAGATGTTCTTATCCCCCTCCAATAACAATACATGAGAGAGGGCAGAAGGAAACTGTTGAATGGGATGGATTATGTCACAGAGTGTGATGATACTGTCACAGAGTTCCAACACATTAGGTTGTATACATTAAATACATACAGCTTTTTGTGTGTCAATTATTGCTCTCTAATAAAAAATAATATGCTTAATTGATAGAGGGTGATTTTTTTCTTTAGGACAATTAATTTTATGAGGAAACTTTTTAAAATAAGAATTAAAGCAAGGGATAAATACTTTGTCTTTTTATATGTTAACTCCAAAAGTACCAAAAGTGAATTACAATTTGAAATTAAGCCTTAACATTTATAGGTAGTATAATCCTCAAATTTTACCAAAATGATTATAAAATATAGTGTGTTCATTTTTCCAAAAAGTCATTAGAATACTGCAATGGAATATTCAGAGAAAACCTAACTCTAATACAAAGAAAATATAAAATGCATAAATGATAGGTTGTTTATTATTTATTATTTATGGTGATCTAGATTTTGTTCAGCAATGAAGTTCTGTATGCAGCACACTTCCCACATGCATAATAAATTTAATATGTATCAGCCGGTAATGCAGGTTTCTAAAAAGAAGCAAATATTTGACCTACATGTCATTATCAACTAAATACCCAAGACAAATATACTAAATTTAGCTAGTGGCAACTTTTGTTTCTGTATTGAGTGGTAACTTCAAAAACATCAGCATTTTAAAAATCCATAAAAACTGATTTGTCACAGTATTTAAAATTATAGCAAATTATGGAAATTATTCTAAACCTAGTGCTTGATATCATAATTAAGACAGCATTGTATAATTTGTTATAGACATATTTTCAAGTTTATGAATGTGTGACTGAGTGAACCTATCCCTAAAACAGATATTATGACCTCTTTGTGGCTTATTCCCAATTTTGACTGCTAGTATACCACTTTTCCACATACAACATGAACCTTCTTTCTGTTCCTAGACTGTACTAAGTTTCTTTCTACTTCAAGCATTTATACATCTTTTCCTTATGCCACAAACATATTGCTTCCTTCCTTATGCCTCCCACACTCCTGGACCTCTCCCAAACCACTATTCATATCTGACCACTCACACTAGATGAAGTGCTCTGGCTTTTAAAAATATATCTAACAGTTTAATTATTTCTGAAAGCCCTTCCTTCTTCTTTAAACATGAATATTTCATGTATACCATAGTCCTTGCCTGTATCATCCACCATTACCTCTCGATACTAACTTTGTGACAAATTGGAGAGAAAAAAATAATTATTATAAGGAATTTGAGCCAATATTGACACTAAAATAATATTTAGTGTAGTCTTCATTGAACAAAATATTATGGAGGGCTCTCCTTGTGTGTTTTTTTTTTAATTTTATTTTTAAGTAATGTCTACACCCAATGTGTGGCTCAAACTCATAACCCCAGATCAAGAGACATATGCTTTACTGGCTGAGGTAGCCAAGTACCTCAAGAAAGGTTTACTTTGTATGCTGATTCATTCATATAGCACATAATTTATCACTTTCAGTCATCATCATCAGTAAGAATACAGTCAGTTGAGCATCTGACTCTTGATTTCTGCTCAGGTCATGATCCTAGGGTTGTGGGATTGAGCCCCATGTTGGGCTCCACAGTCAGCATGAAGCCTGCTTAACGTTCTCTGTATCTCTCCCTCTGCCCCTCACCCCTGCTGGTACACTGTCTCTAAAATAAAAAACAAAACAAAAACAAACAAACAAAAGAATACAGTGGTAAATATGATAGAACATGTGGATTCTAGCCCAGATATGAAAATAGAAATAAGAATATTACCAAAATGATTGCTTCAAAATGCATTGTGATAACATTTACCACAATGACATTTAAATTATAAATTGTCATTAGTTGTAACCAAACTAGTAATTTTAGTTTATTTATTTATTTATTTATTTAAACTTTAGTTTATTGCGGGAAGAGAATATCTTATCAATGCCCATGATCCCGTGTCTGGGATTTAAGAGCCAGGAATATTTTTTTTAATGACTATGGGGCGAAAGGATTACAATTTTGTTTTACCAAGTAGTAAATGCTATAAACTGAACCCTTCTTCTATTTGCTTGTAAATGACTGTGTCTCTGTAAACTTTTTTTTTCAGAAATGTCATATATAATGTATAGACATGTATATGATCTGTATTCATACTTTGTCAGTGATTAGCATGTTTACTCCCAATATAAACAAATCAAAAGAAAATACCTGAATTTGAAAGATTACTTTTGAATGACCTATTTGAATGAATCAAATGTATCATTTGAAATATCAATTTACATTTGTGAGTGAGTGTGTGTGTGAGAGAGAGAGAGAGAGAGAGAGAGGCACAAAGGAGACAGTACACACTTTAGCTCTGGACACTGGATTCCAGAGGTAACTTAATTCATCCCAGATTAACTGTTAACATATTCCTTTAGCAAAAATGGCTTTTATTCTATCTCAGAGAAAGAAATAATAAAGAAGATTATTCAGCCTTTCTGTGTTTCCACCTAAATTCATGATATGGTCAGTAGAGATAGCCAAGGACATAAGAAACACACACAAATTGGTATATGCCACCAACGAACAGCTTGATAAAAAGTTTCAAACATAGTAAAGTAATTGTCCTCTCTGCTTTTAGAGGGTATTTTCCAATGTTGTTCACAGTTTAATTTCCAGGGCCATACCCTACACTGTTCTGACATCACTCTAATTATTAATATGGCTGACATTCAACTTATATTAGATTTATCTGATGGTGATGTTTATCTGAGCAATATTGTTCTTAATAGGAGTGTAATGGGGCCAATACCACTATATTTTACCAGTTAATGACAGAATTCATGTCTTTAGGAATAGAAATGACAAACCCTGTGTTTAATTTATACAGTTCAAACAATTTCTGTTAAGTAATATTTAAAAGATCATTGCTACTATTTTGCTCTATTGCCACATATAAGAAATTTAATTCAACTTTCTGCATCTAATTTTATAAAATGTATATAAAATGGTTATATTTTTATATAAGCTCTAAGGGCCAAACAAGTCTCTGTTATCTTCTTTGTAATTAAAACTGGTAAATATAACTTCTGCTTTTGGCACAATTTTTGAAGAGCCTTTGTTCTGAAAACATTGATTGCTAATAATCTACTGGTTAGCAATTTTCTTATGAAATTAAATTTCTTTTGATCTACAAATCTGGGATAAATTATTCTATCAGATAATGAACATTCTATTGCTTCAT
Organism: Cryptoprocta ferox; assembly: GCA_028646485.1. Taxonomy (NCBI): domain Eukaryota; kingdom Metazoa; phylum Chordata; class Mammalia; order Carnivora; family Eupleridae; genus Cryptoprocta; species Cryptoprocta ferox. Next base: position 108,362,156 of record CM053574.1, on the reverse strand, counting down.
TAAATTCCCATCTCCTTTAGTGAGCCAACTCAAACATTTTTGACATCTAATATTTCTCATGGAGATCTCCTGAACTTGGCCTAGATCATTTGTGGTATTCCCCTTTAAACTCACTCATCATTGTTTATTATCACAAACCATACTAAGAGTATTCTTTAACTTATTTGCTATCATTAACACTTTCATTATATACCTCTTAATCTCTACCTTATAAGCAAATAGTAGGTTTGCATTTTCTCATCCTCTGTCATTCTTAGTACATTATACCAGAAGAGACATGATTTTGGTTTGTTGTGTTATTAATCATGTAATCTTTGGTCCCTTAGTTAATATGGCATCAGCCAGGTGTCTCTTCTTTAAATTTGTAATTACAATAAATAATTTGAGGAGACATTTTGAACTATAAAACCATCTTGTTCATCATATAGCTTTTACCCACTATTTTTAACATTATTCATGACTCTTTGATAAGTCAAAGTTGATGGAAACAAAGTAATGATTTCATAATTCCATCATTTCTTCTACATTTATTATTAGCATTCATGTGTAAGGAAGACATTTCCTCCCACCGTCCCCCCATCCATTTTATTTAGAGATGTTGAACAAAGAGCTGCATTGATTCTACATCAATATTTGTGTAGAACTGACAACATTAATATAATAAATGTACCATACATATGATTGTATTTTTCTATTTATTTTGCTTCTCTATGGGTACTCTAAATAAAAGTAGAAATAATCTTGCATTTAAAATAATTATTTCCTATGAGGCACATTTTTATCATTGTGAGAGATATTGACCAATTATTACCAATTTTAATAAAATGTATCTTTAGAACTCAAGTGAATTCATTATTCAAACTCAAATAGTTTAATGTACTTGCATAACATATGAAGCAATATAGTGTTATTTTAAGACAGTTTTAGAATAGCTAAAATTATATGTTGGCAATTTTAGGGAAACCATAACAATCTTTTTAGAGAAATATAATTGACATTCTAAAGGATGAGATATATTGAATAACAAATGAACAATTAATACCAGAGAAGGAAGGAAAAGGAGGGTAGAGAAGAAAAAATTAGGGAAAAAAGCCTACAGAAAACAGTTATAAACATGGTAGATAATAATCCAACTACTTTATAACATCTTTAAATGAAAATAAATAAAACAACTAAAGGTTGTCAGAAAGGATTTTAAAAATCCAACAATATCATTTACAAGGAAACCACTTTAAAGACACAGGTAGAATAAAAATAAAGGAAGAGAGAAAAATGTACCATGAAACCACTCAGCAAAAGAAAGCTAGAGTAGTTACATTTCACACAAAGCCTACTTCAGAACAAGGAAAATTATCAGGGATAAACAGAGATACAACATGAATATAAATCTTCAATTCTTAAAGAAAAAAAATCCTAAACATGTTTACACCTTAAAAGAGACCATTAAAAACGTTGAGTCAAAGACTGATAAAACTCGAAGAAGAAATAAACAAGTTTACAATTATAGGTAGGACTTCAGTGTTCCTCTTCAGGCAATTGACAAATTAAACAGGGAGAAAATCAGTAAAGATATAGTTGACCTGAACAGCATTGTCAATGACCTTGATCCACTGTCATATAAGGAATACTATAACCACCAACCAGCAAAATACACATTCTTCTCAAGCCCAGAGGATTCACCAAGTTAAAACATATACTAAGATATAAAACACACTTTAACTTAAAAGGAATAGAAATTATACATACCATATTCTTAGATCACAATGGAATAAATTAGAAATAAAAAATGAGATGGATAGCTAGAAAATCTCCAAATATCCCAAAATTAAAAAATAAACTTCTAAATAATACATTGGTTATTTAGGACTAATTTATTAAAAAGGCCAAGAGTTTTATTTTGAACTACATAAAAATTAATATAAACTTGGTCAAATTTGTTGGGCACTATGACAGCACTGCTGAGATTAAAATTTATAGCATTAAGTTCATATATTATAAACACAGGAATTTCCAAAATCAATAATGTAAGCTTTTGCCTTAGGAAACCAGAGAAAAAAGAATAATTTAAAGCAAGCATAAGGAAAGAAATAATAAATTAGAGCAAACTCAGTGAAATTGAAAAGAGAAAACAATAGAGAAAATCAATGAATTCAATAGCTTGTTTTTTGAGGAGACTAATAAAACTGATACGTGTCTATATACATTAATCAAGAAAATAGGGAAGAAGCAAATTACAAATATAAATGAAAGAAGGGTATTAGTAATGATCTCATGGATGTCAAATGGATAATAGAGGAATACTACAAACAACTCTATGTCCACAAATGTGGTAACTTAGAAAAATTGAACCAATTAGACCAAGTGTGGACTAATTAACTTAGGCAAAGTTGGGCAGATAAAGATGAACAGAATGATATTCTGGTAAATTACCTGATTCTTCAAACGTAAATGATGCCAGCGTTGATTGGGGCAGGATACTAGTCAGCTTTCTACTTTTAGAAGGTTGTGCTTTTAGAGTCATGAATAGATTTGCAATTCCTTGCTTGAGTTAGCCAAAAGATACAGGCAAATAAGAAGCAATAAAATTCAAATTCTGAAAAGATAACAGAAAAATTCCAAGTTAATAGAATCATATACAAGAAGGATTTCAGAGTAAAACAGCTATGTGTCAAAATAGAAACATAATGTTAAATGAGAAGAAATACCAAGAACTAGTGTGTTGTGAGCCTTTAAAATCAACTGGGGAGTATCGTATGTGGTCAGGTATGGTTGTCTTATAGAATCTGAGATGATGGTGGATCAAAACAGACCCAGAATCATATGCCACCAAGAAGTTCAGTTCATGGAAAATAGTGATCTAACAGAGCAATTGATGTAATATATTTTGAGTAGGATAACAGATGATTCAAATGAGATAGCAGATGAGGATATGCTCATGCTCAGGCCATTTGCACCTTAATGCTTGAAAGCAAGTGATAAATTTGCTAAAAGGGGGTTTAATGATAACTGAGCAGAGCCATTATCCTAGTCATATTAATACAAGAGGCAAATTATCAAAAAAAACCTCTTAGTCACATGGGGATAAGCAGAAAGTCAGTTATCCACACCGTACACAAAATCCAAACCAGGGTACTAACAAAATAATAACATAGAGCAATAATATAGAGCAATAATAGAGTGGTAAATAATATAGAGCGATAAGTTAGATTTCCTTAAATTCCCCTGTAACCAAAGTAAAATTGTTCAAGAGAAAACATGGAAACCTATGCATTGGACTTAAGGAGTTAGCTGTGTGATGCAGAATGTAGAAACCAGAAAATAGCTAGAATATGAAAAAAACCCTACATTTCACATTCTTCTACCTGTACCTATTATTACAGTGATTTTTAAGAATAATGTTATACATTCTGCATTGAATCCTTTGTTGGGATAATTTGGAAATTAACTAAATAAAGATGCTGTCATTATACTGTACTTGGTGTATTCATTGGCCAGTAAGGCAATACATTGCATAAAATGTTACAAATTATATTCTATTTATGTAGAATATTTCAAATTCCCATTTCATTGTTTTTCCTAATCCTAACTCTACATATTCGGGTACAATAGGCTACATAATCATTAATAAATAAAACAATTAAGCAGACAGCATTGGGAATAAATTAAAAATGGAATGAAACTTTATCAAGTGAATTAACTATTGGATGAATTCCAAAAAGCCCATTTAGTTAGCCATAAATTTTCTAATAAGCCAAGAAACATTGAGGAAAAAAATCACTTTTTAAGTATTTAATTACACTAACAACACATTCTTTTTCACTTTGTATACTCCTATCTCACCTATAATCTTATATCCACCCTGAAAGATAAATACCACTGATCCATTTTACAGAAGAAATTAAGCCTCAGGTAAATTATGGCTGGCAAAATTAACATGCCAGAGATGGAGACATGAATCTAACACAATGTCCAGCAACTATCTACTTCTCTCTATATAAGTTTGATTGGATGGATGTACCAGGCATATTACCAAGTTCCCCTTCGCCCACACATCTCCATACTCATCGTGTTTCATCCTAGTGCAGGTGACATGCCAAAAAGTGATTGCTAATCCAGTAATATGATTCAGTATATATGTTAGACACAGCTCTTTTTCTAAATACTGCAAAGCCTCTACCATTTTCATTGGAATTTAGGTATCTATTAGGGAATGAGACTTTACCATATTTCTTAAGTGATCATTTTAATGATTTCATAGGTCTGTATTTCACTATACAATATACATATCTTTGGGGAGAGGACAAGAGGGCGGAGAAGCAGGGAGCTCTGTAATCCGCGCAC
>CM053574.1:108289520-108357315 GCA_028646485.1 Cryptoprocta ferox | reverse complement strand
AGGGGGGAAGGGGAAGGGGGAAAGGTAAAGGGGGGTGATGGTCTTGGTGGAGGTCACTTGTGGGGAAGAGCACTGGGTGTTATATGGAAACCAACCTGACAATAAACTATAAAGTTTAAAAAAAATAAAATTAAATTAAAAAAATATATATACATATCTTTAAAAAATATTATGATATACTAAACTTTAATCAATCAACAACTGTTTACAATAAACCCATGTTAAGTAGAGATAATGAACAAAATAGATAAATAATTATGTTGTTATACTTGTGAATTTAGATGGAGATACTTTTCATTTGAAATCAGCCCCCCCCCGTTAGTATAATTGTAACTTTTAAAACTTGCACCTCAAATTATTTATAAATTATGCTGTTATTCTAGATTCATTAAGAAAATTTCAAGACAGCACAGAGCTTCTTTCTAGCAACAAATGGGAATTTTGGAATAAACTGTCTTTCGTCTACCATTGACTTGGAAGCCCCCTAAGATTCAGAAACAATAACTGGGCAGTAGCTCCTATGTAGAGCCTTTGAGGGGCAAAGAGTGAAGATACTGCCTCTATTTCTCTATTTCCAATCCTAAGTGCTAGTATGTATTATGAGGGGAGACTACTTCCTATACTCTAGACATTAGGTTAGAAGTATGTCAGTTATTAAATAGTCCAGTTTCCTTAGTATAAGCCCCCATCTCTGCTTCACACTTCTAGACCTCTGTCCTGATGTCAGTTCTTTAGTGAAGTTCCCACATCTCTTTCAACCTCACTCTAAATTCCCATGTTAGCGGGCACCTGGGTGGCTTAGTCGGTTAAGCATCCAACTTTGGCTCAGGTCACAATCTCACAGTTTGTGAGTTTGAGTCCCGTGTCAGGCTCTGTGCTGACAGCTTGGAACCTGGAGCCTGCTGCCTGCTTCAGATTCTGTGTCTCCCTCTCTCTCTGTCCCTCCCCCTGCTCATGCTCTGTCTCTGTCTCTCTCAAAAATAAATAAACATTAAAAAAAATAAAATAAATCCCCATGCTTGCTGAAGTCTATTCCTGTTGGCCTTTACCTGAGTGTTGGTCTTTTTGCAGCTAGAATTTGTTTTTCCTGTTGCTCTTCTTCTTCCCACTCCCCTCCCCACTCTGTTTGCTTTGAAAACTAACCATCTGTATCACTGTGCTTGGCCATTCCCATGAGCTCTCAATTAGACACATATGGAAAAATAATTTAGTTACAATTTTAAGGCATTCTACAACCCAGGAACTGATCCATCATCTCTGGAAAGTAATGTCTGCCTTGCAGGAATAATTAAAACATATATTTATATTATAGAAATATACTGTATAAGGTTCTGTTGTTTGAATTAAACACTAGAACCATATACATAGTTTTTTCTTTTTAAAAATTTTTATTTAAATTCCAGTTAGTTAACATACACTGTAATATTAGTTTCATGTGTACAATGTAGCGATTCAACACTTCCATATCCTATCTGGGGCTCATTAGAAGTGCACTCCTTAATCCCCACTCCCATCACCTATTTAACCTATCCCTGGCCCCAACCATCAGTTTGTTGGCTATTGTTAAGAGCCTATTTCTTGGTTTGCCTCTCTCTCCATTTTTCTCCCTTTGTTTTGTTTCTTCAATTCCATATATGAATAAAAACTATGCCACTTTAATTCTACAATTGAATTTAACTTCTGTGAGCCCCTTCTCGACCTAGTGCAGGCAACTTAATTTTATTCACTCATCTTCTCCCTGCCCGTTCCAATAAATGCTTTCATTGATTTGGATTTATTAAAATTGTTAGATTCAAAATTCTTTGAGACTTTCCCGCTACTTACTCTTATGAGTCAATACTTTGAAACTTCAAGTACTGCTGACTGCTGGAGAAAATGTTTTTAATTGAGAGTCTCCCCATTTCAATGCTAGGGAAAGTTTTCAGCTTTCTAGACCCATGATTCACACAAAAAGGACATCTGGGACAGATGAAGACAGACTTCATTTTCTAGACAGTGACTTTTGACAGATAAATCTATAGAGAAACAGCATTTCTGCTGACTACCATCTCCTCAATTTATAGTCCTTCTTTCTAGCTCATGTATTATTGGGCTTGTGTATTACTCATCACTCCATAATGAATGTACTTCCATGTCACTCTTTGGTGTTTGCATAATTTAGTATTTAGGCAAAATCTGAATTTTGAAATTCGTGACTAAATTTATCAATACACCTAAACTCTGAGAGTCTAAGACATATTTAGGGGTTGCTGCACTGAAACGGCAAGTGGAAAATAGTAAGGCAGTCTTTCTATCACGGACTTTCTCAGAATTCACATAGGGCCACCTCAGATATCCCATTACCTTCTCAGCTTCTGAGTTTTTGCTTAAGAAGCAGGAACAGGATGGGGTACCTGGGTGGTTAAGCTTCCAACTCTTGCTTTCAGCTCAAGTCAGGATTTCACAGTTCCTGGGATGTAGTGCCACCAGATTGTGTGCAACTTGCTGGGGATTTTCTCTGTCTCTCTCTCTCTCTCTCTCTCTCTCTCTCTCTCTCTCTCTGTCCATCCCCCACTTGCTCTCTCTGTCAAAATAAATAAACTTAAAGAAAAACGAAGCAGGAACAGCAGTCTAGCACTTGACATGGCTTGTCACTTTCAGCACTTTATCTATAAATCTTTCTCACTGTTAGAAGCTGGGGGAGAGATAATAAAGTGTCCCCCAAACTAAGCAGGAACTTTGAGATGCAAAAATGAAGCAGGTGACTCTATCATAGAGTTTTCACAGCTTTATTGGGGTAACGTACTGACAAGGGGGATCGGGCAGAGGATGATCCATGACAGCTGCATATTCTCCACAAAGTCTGGACCTTAGTCCACAGATTTTAAAGAGTGAGGAGACATGCAAAAAAGCTTGCAGTGAGATCAAAGAGTATGCATGCACCTCGAAGGGTTTGCTTGCACTTAACTGACAGCTAACCCTTAATTAGATCTTATGGCATCACCTGCGCATCAGGAAGGGGAAAGACTATGTTCTCTCTAACAGATCCCTGGGAGGTCCATGCAAGCCTGGCCCCATGCTGACCTCCGTGGGCACTTCTAAGGTATGTATATTAATTACTCTCCAGGGACCCTGGAACTTGTAGCCCCAAGAGAGGTCATCCAGGAAACATGAACAAAATGAAGGGCCACAAGAGAGTCACTGTTGTCAGTACTCCTATACTCACTTATACTGCATTTCTACATTCAAAGGGCTATTTTATTTTCCATGTGTGGGAGGATGGGGGCAACTGGATGATTGGCTTTAAGAATTTATTTCAAATCTTTCATCTGTCTGCACCAGTGTTTAAACATGCTACATTATCGCTGAGAACTGTAAATGTATTTAGAACCTAAAATGGTGTTTCTGCTAAATTTTTCCCAGAAAAAAATAATATGACCCCCATAATGTGACATAGGTGGGGTAGTCTGAAAGGATGACAATGGGAAAAGTTTGTAGAAATAGCTTGATTTCTCAAGTGAATAATCCATCACAGATTAATAGTCTAAATATATCTTCTTACACCTGCTTGCTAAATTTAGACTTTATAATCAGTACTTATCTAATTCCTAAAGTGCCATTGATTTTTTTTTCACCCACTCCCAGCAGGTTCTGCTGCTCTGAACATCTGCTTACTTATTCTAAAATCTTTAACAAATGCATCCTTTGCTAAATATTATGGACAGTTTTAATCCCTGTTTCCAGCCATCAGATTGTCCTTTCCTCCTGAACACATCCTTTGTTTTCTGTATTTGTGACCCAATATGCACAATGAGTTTCAAAGGACAGCATTCTTTCTCTCATGTTCAGAATGTTTTGGCATAGACAGCTCATATTACAGTAAGAATTTATTATTTTTCATTTTCTATAGCTCCAATTCATAGATCTTATTTCTCTAATACAAATATCACATAGAATTCTGTCATGACCAGAGATCACAGTGTTGTTTTCAGTTTTTTTTTATGCTATTCTGCTATGTCTTAATCTTTTCATTTATTTTCTCTGTATTTTTATTTAGTTATTTTACTATCTCTTTTTTCTTCTTTTTGTTATCCATGGGGCTTCTATTTTTTTTCATATAGTTTTTACAAAGTATGCTTTATATTTCCCAAACACAAGGAGAATTTCATGTTTATTTATTTGTTTATAAAGTCTAGCTTAATTATATTATGTTCAAAGAATATCCCCTTCACAATTTTAGTCCTTTTGTTGTGGTTGAAATTTAATTTATACCCAACTATATTTTTTGTCATAACTGGAAAAGAAAGTATATCATTCGGGGGCAAGAAGCAGAGTTCTACCTATGTCTATTAGCTCATACTCATTAATGACGATGTCCAAAGTTTTAGTAATTTTACTAGCTTTTGTTCTGCTTTTTCCTTCAATTTCTAAATTAAGGAGATGGTAGTAGGTGAAATACCATTTCTCTACGGATTTGTTTTTATCATACCAACTTGCCCAGTTTGTTTATCTATTTATTTCACTTTTTTATAGTATATTATTAGTTTCACCTGTACCATATAGTGATTCAACTATTCTATAAAACACCTGATGCTCATCACAAGTGAACTCCTTAATCCCCATCACCTATTTAGCCCATTCCCCCTCCACCTTCCCTCTGGTAACCATCAATTTGTTCTCTATAAGTAAGAGTCTGTTTTTTGGTTGCCCTCTCCACTCTCCCTCCATTTTCCCCCCTTTGCTCATTTGTTGTGCTTCTTAAATTCCACATATGAGTGAAATCTAAATATATAATTAGCATCCATTACCAAAAATGGAGACGTAAGTTTTAATTTACAGTTAATTTATTTGCTGCATATGCCTTAATGGGTCCATAGTTGCAACCTAGTTCTTTACAGGTTTCAATAAGTTGCCCTAATTAAATTAGTACACTACAAATTAAAGCAAATCTTATGATGATCTTGCCATTTAAAGAAGCAAATTTTCTGCCTTCTTCTTATTAAGACTTCTAAGTCATTGTTTTGTTCAAGATTTTTTGAAGGGCTTTTAGCACTTTCCTAACTAACATTATACCAAGTTCAAACACTGTATAGAAATACAAGAGTATATGCTGAAGTACTAGTTATTTAGATAGACATAATATGCTCATTTAACTATATTATGATAACCTAAGTTTATATAGTTTTACTCTATAAATATTACAGTTTACTCTCTCAATTAGGTCAATAAAGGATTATATTGATGCTTTGTGTCAACAGTGTAGCATTTAGAGGTGGACCCTTTGGAAAAGCGAACTAATTAAAGAACATTGCTTGAAGACAAGGTACTTCTGAGATAATGTACTGCAGAATTATTGAAGGAATCCTTAGAAATTAGAGTTATGTTGAGATACTATTCTGATACTGATAGTATATAAAATATATTAAATTCACATTGACATTTTAAAGAAGAATGAAAAGGAAAAGCTTCCTATTATCTGTACTGAAGATCTTTTATGACATAATACTCTTATTTCTAAAATTATGATTAAAATTGCACTTCAAAAGTCAAGTCTTTTCAAAGAAACTCTAAATTACTGAGTACAGAATTTGGAAATTTTATCTGATGCTCTTATGAAAAATTCTCTTGACCTTTGGTTTGACATTGAAGAGTTTTCTCATTTTCTAAGAGCCTCTTTTGCTCGCTCTATTCTTTCATGACAGTGGAGCAATAGGGAAAAAATTCTAATATAAAACATTTGCTCAATGTGCTAGGAGAGTAAAACTTCCTTACATTTGTGTGTGTATATATTTTTATTGTATGCATATATATTCATGCAATGTGATTAGGATACACTTATATAATTAGAATCCAACATATTTAAGTTGAAATATTATCCTAATTTTCTTTGCTCTGAAGAGTATATCATAAAGACATTTTCTAGGCCACGGTTTTCTTTAAATGAGTACATTAGGGATACTTGCTGCTATGAATAGAAGAATTAGTCTTATTACTTTTAGGTTAAAAGGATAATATTATAGAACACAAAATATGAGCTCTATAACTATATTAAGAGAAAAGACTTTAAACATTGTGTGTTTTATCTGTAGAAAGAGGTTCATGGCTGCTACTGGCTGTGCATTAGGATTTCAAAGTCTCTAATCTGGTGACAAAGCACTAAGGCTTGGAAGGAGTATTTCTATTCAGGCATAGTGGATTGTCCATGTTCATTTCTCTTCTTTCCCAACCCCATGGTGAAATAAAGTGAAATAATTAAATAAATACAAGAGACAATGAGGAGAAAACATCATCAGAAGAAAGCTTAAAACATACGTTGTGGATACAGGGGAAGTTGAAGTGAAGACGGAGAGTTGACATTTTTATACAGAACAGGATATTGATGAGAAATCATTACTTCATATAGTCCTTGAGATTCTCAGAATTTAAACTTAAAATGGTGCAAATATAGCTAAAAACCAGTGGGCTGTAGAAAGCAGGGATTACTCTTTGTCCTCTGCCAGGTAGAATACAGATAACTTATTTTGTGAGAAATGTAGCAAAAGGTGTTCTGTGTTCTAGAGCCCAAGCACAGTGGAAGAAGCCTGCAAGAGAAGGCACACAATCCAAACTTTAGTTGTGATTTCTCTTCCAACTTGGTATTTTTCATAGACTCTGTAAAAGAAAAAAGGTCAGCATCTAACCCGAGTATAGGTCATGTCTTCCTGGAACAAGAAAGGATTTCAAAAAATCACTGTACTGGAGGAAGAACAGAAGATAACTCTACAGGTAGGACAATAAAAGCAGTACAAGAGATTTTTATGTCCATCACTTTCTATTACTGAGCATTGTGATTTACACCGTGGCTTACTGTGTTGCACTTTTAGTCTTGAAAACAGCCAGTCCAGTGCAGCTTTGAAAAGACTGGTCTACATGACAGTATAGCCAAATTAATTTTGGTAGGGAATCGGTAGGGCATTTACAATTAACAATGGTCACAGACACCTTCTCAGTGTTCCACCCCCTGAGGATTAGTTGATAAAACTTAGGGAGACAGTTCTTTAAAAGAGCATCATCACAGCAAATACTCAGAGTATAACACTAGCAGATCTCCTCCATGAACTCTGACTTTCCTCCTCATGACTTTCCTAAAAACATCTGCAGAAGCATGATTTATTGCCTTGGCATCATCCCTGTCCCAGGGTTATCACCCTCTGATAAATTTTGCCTGGGGATCCAGAGCTCACAGAGAAAATTAAACACATGAGATTTCAATCACTGTAAAGGAAAATTAATGAACTGAAAACTTACATTTGCTGATTGCTCTCTACCAAACTCCATCTATTCTCTGTTCCTCTCCACTCTGCTCTGTTTGTATCCTAAAACACTGAGGCAATAGACTGCATCACCTCCACCTTTTCCCTTGGATTTTAAATTAGGTTCTGCTGTGGGAGAACCTATCTTTGTGGGAGACAGGTTTGCTTACTTTGAAGTATAATAAAGATAATGTTTTGTCTGGAGCCAAATTCAGACATGTTTACTTACCATTATTAAAGCTGCTGTTTTCTTGAACTCAGGATCCTTCTCCATTAATGTGACCTACTGTGTAGGAGGTGCTGGGTCTTATCTAACAGACCCTCTGTAATGACCTGATTTTGTATAAGTGAGTACCGTTGGTCAGCTTTGTTATTGACTAGGCTATTTTATAACTCTACAGAGAAAGAAATAAAGTTATTGTTGATTTGTGGTCGTTTAGTTAACCTTCTTTGCACCACACTATGGGTTTGAGTGTCAGGGAACCAGAGTTAAAGTGATAATATTCCAGCTACTGCTATTGCCATGAATAATAAATTCCCCCCCCCTCCTTTTTTTTTTTATGTGATCTGGGTTTCCCTTGTTATCTGCAAACATCTTAAGTTTCTAGTTTGGCAAACTAATGTTTTAGTTTTTAGGTATAAATAAAATCTCATAGCTTTTACAGTTCTATACAGCAAGGTCAAAAATATATCTATCAACACTACAATATTATTTGTCGTGTATCTTGGGTTGTCATTTACACAAATGATATGAAAACTATGTTAAATAAAATTTTTGCATCTTGGCACAAACCAAAGTGGAGGATCAAAGTGCTGAATGAATTATGATTATATTCTTCGCCACCATGCATTCATAGTTAAAACAAGCAAAACAACATCAATACTGCCAAAATTACCATTAACAATATGCTTACTAAATAATTTATATACATATATGTATATGACTATAATTATGCTTTGTCTATACAGTATATCTCATCAGAGATGGATAGTCAACTACTGTGCAGGTAACTCACTTGGGGCAGGTAAAAAATATAAATTTATTTGTACTATTTACTTTATAGTCATTAAAAACATTTTAATGTTTATTTATTTTTGAGAGAGAGAGAGAGAGAGAGAGAGAGAGAGGCAGAGTGTGAGTGGGGGCAGGACAGAGAGAGGGAGACAGAATCTGAAGCAGGCTCCAGGCTCTGAACTGTCAGCACAGACCCTGATGTGGGGCTCAAACTCACAAATTGAGATCATGACCTGAGCCAAAGTCAGGCACTTAACCAACTGAGGCACCCAGATGCCCCATATTAATTTATAGGTTTTAAGGATATATTTTTAATGTTATTTTATTTTATTTTAAACTGGCATACTCTATTTCTGTTCAAGTCAAAGCAAGGCATATTTAAAGAAGACTAATTTGTATCCATGAGTTTTCTATTCTCTGCTTTCCTTCACAGATAACCATTAAAAACTACAGACATATACATAACTAAGTATATATGTATCTGCATAGTAGGTATGAATATATCGCCATTTTCTCAGGTTAAACTAGGAATAGTCTGCACATTTCTTAGAGATTACTTGTTAGTCTTATATATATATGTATATATATATAATGTTTTCTTTCCTTTCTACAGCCATGTAGTTCTCCATTTTGTTGAGTGCTATGTGTTGCCCTTTTTGTTGGTTTATTATAGCTTATTTAATGAGTGTCCCATTGATGGCTTTTTCAGATGTGTCCAGTTATTTATTATTATGTATTATTTTAGCTATTACAAATAACACTCCAATAAAAAATCCTTTAAGTGTTAATTTTACATTCTTTCAATGACTATTTAGATCCTTAAAATTGGGATTGCTAGATGAAAAGGTAAATGTCTGTGGAATTTTATTGATTTTGCCATACCCCCCTTTCCTTGAAAGTTGCATTTCCATCAACAATAACTGAATTCTCTCTCTACAGCTGCACAACAGAATACATCATTAAACAATTAGATTTTACCAAACTGAAAAATGATATTTCAGTGTAATTTTAATGTGAATTTCTCTTATGAGAACTGATTTCTCTTAAAACATTGTTACATTAAACTCTTCTCAATATAAGTATATCAACTCTTAGGAGATGTTGCATTAAACTCTTCTCAATGTTACAGTAAACTCTTCTCAGTGTAAGTATTTCAACTCTTAGGAGTTGTTACATTAAACTCTTCTCAATGTTATATTAAACTCTTCTCAGTGTAAGTATTTCAACCTTTTCTGTCACATTTTTAGCATTTATTCTATGCTTCTAGTTGTAGCTAGGGTCAATTTGGACTTGCTAAAGTTATCATTTAGTTTTTGTTTTGTTTTGTTTTGTTTTTTAACCACAAACAATTATTCCATAAAGTTTTCATATGAATCTTTTTAAATTTTTAAAACATAAAAAATATTTCAATAATTATGGGGATATACATTTCATTGGTAATCCATTGCTAATTCAAGCTGTGAAAGTTGACATTTGTTTCTTACAAATGTATTGGAGCCATTTTTCTAAAACTACACATTTACCTTTTTGTTTACTCAATCCCTTGTTTTAGTTGAGTGAGTTCTCAAGAAATTTCCTTAGCTCTCATATGTCTGAATGGTATCTCCTGTTGTAAAACATAATTGCAAGTTATACTGGCTAAAAATACTAGTTTGAAAATATATGTTTTTATGCTTAGCGTTCCATTGCTTTTCATCATTCGGTAGCACTGATAAAATTTATTTTAACAGTTACATATATACAAGTGTTAGTGTGTATGTATGTAACATTTTATGACTCCATGCACTTCACAAAATTTTATAGGACACACATTTAAACTGTGAATCTACAGTATACAAAAAATTAATACTGTACAGAACAATTTTCCAAGGTTTAGAAATGGGTAAATAAAATTAGATTACTTGATATCCTTATAGTAAGTGAGTTTCTTCTGGGTGATAGCTTACAGAACATCTGCAATTATATGATTTAGCACAGATGTGCACAATTGATTATCTTTGTTACTAACTAGGCTATTTTACAACTCTGTTCAGGGAAAGATAAATTTATAGAAAATTAAAGGTACACAAATATTTCCTGACCATTGCAATGCAAAGAAACCCTGCTCACAGCTTTGTAAATAAATGTTTTTCTTATAGAAAATATATATCTAAGTCCATTTCTCATCCTAGCTAGTTTTAATATATTATTGGCATCCTCATTAATCAATGAACTTAATAAAGTCTACAATACCTGTTCTTTTTGTATTTGCATAAAAGTCATGTTTTTACTTTTTGAAAAGTATACTTTAGTGATAACCATATATGTAGATTCAAAACTGTTTCTTAGAACACTACCTATATGATGTGGCAGATATTTCAGTATGAATACAATACTCATTGTAATCAAAAAACAGTTTATGATATGTCAAATACAATTTGAATTAGAACAAATAAGAAACACTTTTTTACAACTGTTAACAGACCCTCATAAACAAACACAACTAAAAGAAAAATTTTAAAATATATGCATTTTAGGTTCTATATTTTCTCCTGATGGTATTCCCTGTAATAAAAATAATCTTTTTTTTTTTTTTTTTTTAAGATTGAGAGACAGAGACAGAGTATGAGCAGGGGAGGGGCAGAGAGAAAGGGAGACAGAATCTGAAGCAGGCTCCAGGCTCTGAGCTGTCAGCACAGAGCCTGACACGGGGCTTGAACCCACAAACTCATGATATGACCCGAGCCAAAGTCGGACGCTCAACCGACCGAACCACCCAGGTGCCCCAAAAATAATCTTTAAAAATAGATACTAACATTATATTTGTTATTATTACTTGGAAAGTCTACTTTATTACATCTTGTTAAGTAAACTTGAGTAAGTCAGAAATTATGTTGTAGGATAAAAATGACTCAGTAGTAACATATCCAAAATCTATTATTGTTGTTTAGGAAATTGTCATAAATAGGCTATATAAGTAAGTAGGCTACATGAGTAAGAGACTTACTTGAGTGATTTATATTTTTATGCTATTTTGTACAACATTGCATAAGTCTGCTATCATATCACCTCATTTGCTTAATGTTTTAATTTATAAAATATTATTTTCAAGAAGGATGCTAATATCTAGATTTTTAATAATTTAAATCCCTTAAAATGTAAAACTTACACATAATGTCTGGTAATTTTTTTCATTTTTACTTTCCATTACATCTTATGCAATGCACATGTGAACAGTAGAAATAAACAGAGTTCTTGGTTTTTGGCGGATTTTCATATTATCCATAGGTGAAATTAATTTACTATAGTGGAAAATCTTACCCAGAGGATAGTAACCATAAAGTGTTTCTGTGGCTTAGATCAAGAACATTTAGACCTACTATATGTTGTTTCAGCCAATAGTGAATTCTCTCAGTATAAGTGATTCTCTCAATTTATAAAATTTAATGATACAAAGATATAGGGCCTTTGATATCTATTTGTATAATTAGAACTATTATATTCTGGGTATTATAATTATACATATTTGAAAATTAGTTATAATTGTCTACATTAAAATTATTAGAGTGATGTAATCACATATAAAAAAGGCCTTCAATTATCTATGTTTAATAATTGCATGGTTATATATGAAATTATGGCAAAAATTAAGTAGGTAAAAAATACTAGTCTCTTTTAATGGACTCTGTATAGAATACTATTTTATGGTTTTTGCTGGTGGCAGTTTGTAGAAAATGCCAAGGCACACTGATCTGGAAAGGATTAATAAATAAAATGACAAAATTGCTAATGAAAAATTGACTCCGTATTAGAAGTTAATTAAGATCCCAAAATAAATATATTTGGCCTAATCAGAATAAATCCCACATATTTAGAAAACTCTAAGTGTTAAAGTTCAAGGACTACTGAGATTTATGTCATATCTCCTGCATGAAAAGAAAATGAGATTAATAAGAATTGATTAAAATGTTAAAAGTAAAAGAGAAAACAATAAAGGATTTGGGAGAATTGTTACTATTTTGTACACTTATTTATCACAAACCTGTTATAAAAGCTAATCACTGGGGTGCCTGGGTGGCTCAGTCATTTAAGCGTTTGATTTCTGATTCTGGCTTAGGTCATGATCTCACTCATGATCTCTGTTAAAGCAGAGCCTGCCTGGGATTCTGTCTACCTCTCTCTCTGCCCCTCCCCCACTTGCGCTCGCTCGCTCTTTCTCTCTCAAAATAAATGAAAATAAACTTTAAAAATTATTTACAAAAAAAGTTAATCATAAAGATAAGGCCTATGGTTATAGCGTCACTGTAATATCATGTAACTACATGCACTTTGCAAGTCAGATTCCCATGCTTCTAGGCTTTCTCTTCTGTTTTCTTTACTGTCCTTACAACTCATGTTGTAGTACATTTTGTACAACTCAGAAAAGGCAAACAGATACAATGTCTTTGTTTTGAACATGAGAATTAAGAAATTCAAAAGATTATACAACTAGTGCAGAAACAGATGATAAATAAGCAATTTAATGGCAGAATCCAGATTGTTTAATTTTGTTTTGTTTTAGTACCATTTCACTTTCCATGTGTCCTTTGTCTATTAAGGTGACCTGCAGTTTGTGATCACTTAATACATTTTGGGTGAGCAAATTTAAACAAAACATTACATATTTCATATTTTCTAATGAATTGGCCTAGTGAGTATATAATTCAATCACATAGTATCTGAAAATTATTATGCAACTACCTATAATAGCAAAATATAAAATAAAAATAATATAAAATATTAGTAAGAAATGGAAGTTATATTGAGATTAGAGTGAAGGTATTTCAAAATTGTTTAAGCTCAATCAAAAAGAAACATCAAGAAGCAAATATAAATGAAAATATTTTTTCCCCCACAGGCATAATGTTATAATTTAATTTCTGAGGGTTTAGAAGTTTGAACTTTTCTCTCCCTTTCTCCCTCATCTCTCTCTAGTAACAACAACAACAACAACAACAAGTATTATGATTGGTATTTGTCATACAACAGAGTATTTTTTTAATATTTATTTTTAAGAGAGTGACAGAGACAGAGTGTTAGCAGAAGAGGGGCAGACAGAGAGGGAAACACAGAACTCGAACCAGGGTCCAGGCTCTGAGCTGTCAGCACAGAGCCCGACCTGGGGCTAGTACTCAAGAACCGTGAGACTATGACCTGAGCAGATGTCGGGTGCTTAACCAACTGAGCCACCCAGGTGCCCCCAGAGTATTTTTTTTAATGGGGAAATTTTTATTTCAATAAGAACTAAAAAAAAAATATATATCTCATGAAGCATTGATAACTGATTTGTCAGTTTTTATAGCTGCCTGCTCAGATATCAGCAATTCATTGCAGAGCTCACATAGGGTGGAAGCATGAAGTTTCTAAAGGCAATAATTTTGCTGACAGAACTGCAAAAGCTGCTGTTAAAACATGACAGACTACAAATACAGAGGCTTCACTTTTAATGCAATAAATTTTTTATTCATTTTTAAAACTATGCTTCACAAAACAAAATGGACACACGGGTTCCAAAAAAGGCCAATAGGAATCTGGCTGGACTGTGGCAGATATCTAACCAATATTTCCTCTACCACCTATATGCTTGGTTAGTGTTGTATAACCAAACAAATCAACGTGTAAAAGAGATTTTAAAGATACCAAACCCTCACTCTGCCTATGGAAATGATGAGATCATTCAAAGTTTATTAGATATATGTGCCATTTGTCTGCAGAATTCTTTCCAGGCCACTCCCAAGGTAGCACGGGAAGTCTGCCTGAGCAAAGTTACTAGGAAGCTGGTAGATTTGGATTTCATATAACAAAGTGTCAAAGGTAGAGGAGAAAAGTAAGATTTTTGTCTAGATATGGTGTGTATGATGGGTGATGGACTGAAATCTTTCCCTGCGTCAAAAGCTGATATGCAGCCAGTAGTAAAGTCTCTCTTAATACACATAATTCCCACTTTTGGGATACCATAGGATATTGAGTAGGACTGAGGAAGTCACTTTATTTCTACTCTTGTCAAGCAAGGATTATGCAGATGTTTGCAGATTCCTAGAAGCCTCAGTGCCCTGGACAAGTAGAACAAATCAATCAAATTCTAAATACATATCAGCTAAAATTCTGCAGCCTCCTGTGTTAGAGGTCCTAGAGCTTTACCACTGACTAGCCTTGTTAAAAGTTAGTGACACCTGTAAGTAAGCACTGGATGTTTCCCTTTAAATTTATGTTTGGGATATCCTGTACATGTGGGTCTGAGACCATGTCCTATACCTGACTTAACTGAATCCTCTTATAATCATGTCCAAACTTAAAAGAGCTTTTCTTATTCCTCAAAACCCTTTTAAGCACTGCTGATTATGCATCTGGCTAACAAAAATACATAAATAAATAAGTAAAAATAAATCAAAGCTGGATTCACACTTACCATGTGAAGCCAGCAGCTCAAGAGGACTGGTTTGTGCTTCCTACAAAGAATTTAAGATTTCTAGACTGACATTTTCAGTGAGCTCTCTTGCTGAACTGTTGACCCCAATAGGTAAAACTAGTAAAAGATAAGACCCGCTTAACTCCTGCTCTAACTGAAAGCCACTGTTCTTATTTCTTATCATACTTTCTTGAGGGATTGTGGAAGATATTTTTCAATGACCAAAACTCCAACAGCCAGACCAAAAAAGCCCTGATAACAACAGGAATGCCTACAAGACCACACCCCACATGTCCCATTCCCTGCCCATGGTCACCCCTGAACACATACAGAACCCCACCCATGATCACAAGCTCTCTGCCGGCTATCTTGAACTTACCCTTTTGAACTCCTCTCTATAAAACTCTAGGTGCCACTAGGGGCACCTTGGTGGCTCAGTCAGTTGAGTGTCCCACTCTTGATTTTGGCTCAGGTCATGATCCCAGGATCTTGAGATCAAGCCCCTTATTGGGCTCTGTGCTGACAGGGTGGGACCTGCTTGGGATTCCCTCTCTCTCTCTCTCTCCCCTGGCCCCCGCTTGCATTCTCTCTTTTTCAAAATAAAGAAACTTTAAAAAAAAGTTATTAAAAATAAATAAATAAATTTCTCCTTTTATCCCCCCCCCCCAAACACTCATCTGAGTTACTGGCTTCTCTTGTGATGGCTTTATCTGAGTTTGCTCAGCAACAGTGTTTGCAAACTCAGTCAGGAGGTATGCTTTCTCCGTGTGCAGTCCCCTCAGAGTTCCCTGGGACAGAGCAGTTGGTCAAGGCACTGTGCCAGGGCTCACCTTTTTGTTTCCTGAGTTAATGGCTAAGAAATATCAGTAACAATACTGGTAGTAAAATAAGCTAAAATTAAAAACAGGAATTCTAGCAAAATGCCATGTGGTGTCCTAGTCACAGTAGGTTTATTTAAATTACTTTATTGAAGAATCACATTTTATTAGAAAATGAACCTATCATTTGTTACATTATTATTTTCTCTCTGTACTTCCAGGAATGGTCCCACAATCCTATTTCTGATTATGTCTAAATTGTACTTCCAGTTAAATGGGACCTGGACTTAGAAGTCCAACAATCTAATTACTGATAGTGTAAAAGTCAGACCATCTTATTTCTTTATTTTAAGAGAGAGAGAGAGAGAGAGAAAGTGCATGTGTGCCATGCAAGCAGGGGAGAGGCAGAGAGAGAGAGAGAGAGAGAGAGAGAGAGAGAAGGATACTAAGCAGACTCCATGCTGACAGTGAGGAGCTAGAATTGGGGGCTCGATCTCATGAATTGTGAGATCATGACCTGAGCTGAAATCAAGTGTCTTAAGCTTTACCTACTGAACCACCCAGGCACCCCCAAAGTCAGACTATTTTTTATCAGTAATTGTTGATAATAACAAAAGTAAAAATAACTAATATGCATCTAGGTACTCAGGTCTTAAACTTGACACAAAATTATTTTGGTAATTGGTTTGACTAGAAGAATAGTACAGAAAAGAAATCCATCTAAATAATAGACAAAGAGAAATCCAGTAATTACACATAGAGTCTGAAAAACCAAGGTCTCATATCACTCAATTAATTTGGGTGCAACTTTTCACTCCAGTACCAATATAAATAAATAAACAAAGATGAATGACTGTTACTCATGGAGATTTTGTTAACTGCTATAATGGTATAACTACTGACTTAGATCCAATGCAAAAAAATTAAGTCCATGAGGACTTAAAACCATGAGAACCATATACATTAAACACTGGAAGTTCAATCTGTACGTTTCGATGCATACCACTGTGATATCTGTGATAGCAGATAATGGTCATGGATATCTTTGCATTTCATATTTAGAAAAATATAACAATTACTAAAAGGACTAATAAAAGTCATATAATAAAGAGCCTAAAACAAAAGTCATATAAATATGATGGCATGTGATTGACTAAAACTCAGGAGATATTTATTGGATCTTGCAAGAAAACTCTTAATTAAAAATTTAGATTATCAGGCTCCAGAGTTAAGCTATTCCTTAAACTTAAATTGGGTAAGCCTTCATAAGGAACTACTAAATAATAGATTCTTAATATTTGAACTTGAAAGCAATATAAGCATCACAACAATTTGTAAAATTAATGGATGACCAAGAAATATTTTGTACATTTTGAATCAAGAATCTGATGTGACCATTTAGTAGTGGTATGGCATATTCAAAGGCTATTCCCCAAAGGCAAGTAATTTGCTGACTTTTAGAAACAACATTAGTAATTCAGTTATTCTATCATTATTCTTAAAACTGGTTTGCTTTCTATTTTACTGTGAACTTGCTGGATATTTAGACAGCTGCAAGTTGCTCAAATAAAAGTAAAAATAATTTAAAAAATGCAATATTACTATTTTATAACACAGGTAGGAGATTGTAAGGGTAAATATAAATAAAAAAATAAGAGACTTAATTCTTCTTGAAAATAAGGGAAAAAGACTTCTACCCATCTCTTTTCTTGAAGTATTTATTTTAGAAAAATGTGTAATTGTACGTTCTTTCTCGTCTCTGTGAAATATATGTAAATCATTTCAAAAGCTAAATAAGCCTCTTTCCAACTTTAAGACCCAGGGATGGCTTTCTCAGGAGCCTAGGATTCATCTCTTTGATATGTAATTATCAAGTTAAAAAGCACTCTTATCTCTCTATTTCTGTGGGAGGGTCAGAGCCCAATTTCAGCTGACTGACTGACTTCTCACTACAAGTTGCAAAACTATGATCTTGTCATAAAACATAAGAGAAGATTATTTTCCTTTGGATAAAGTCAGTACACAAACACAGATGGTCAGCTCAGCTACTAAGTGAATTTAGAAGGAACTATATATGACAAATGTTGCTGTCAAATGCTCTAAATCTAGGACTAGTTATTGTTTATCTTGAGAACATTTATGTAATGATGTATTAGTCAGGGCTCCCAAGAGAAACAAAACCAATACATAAAGAGATTTATTATAAGGAACTGGCTTATGCAATCATGGAGGCTGATAAATCCCATGATCTGCCGTCCTCAAGCTGGAGAACAAGGAGACTTGATGGTGTAGTAACAGCCTGAGTCTGAAAGCAGGAGAACTGGGAGGGCTGATAATAGTCTCACTCCAAAGGCCATTAGGTACACGAGGCCCAGCAAGAGCTGGTTTTTCCCTTCTGCCTAAGACAGAAAAAATACAAAACGAAAGCAAAACCAGCAACCATGTTCTAGCTCAAAGGCATTTGAGGAATTGCTTCTTACTTACATGATGGTCAGATCTTTTTGTTCTAATCAGGCCTTCAACCCATTAGATGGACCCACCCACATTAGTGAGGGCAATCTACTTGGCCTACCAATTCAAATGTTAATTTCATGTAGAAAACTCATAGCCACACCCAGAATAATATTTTACCAAATAGCTGGGTACATTGTGCCCCAATTGAGTTGATTTATAAAATTAACCATCACGGGACACCTAAATGGCTCAGTCGGTTAAGCATCCCACTTTGGCTCAGGTCGTGATCTCCTGGTTAGTGAGTTAGAGCCCCAAATAGGGCTCCGTGCTGACTTTCAGAACCTGGATGCTGCTTGGGATTCTGTGTCTTCCTGTCTCTCTGCCCCTCCCCAACTAGCATTCTGTCTCTCTTTCTCTCAAACATAAATACACATGAAAAAAAATTTAATTAACCATCACAAATGGGTTGCATTCTGTTTGGCTCTTAAAATGATGATTTTTTTTCTATCTTTATAGTCTCATAGCGGATTGCTTATGATGCATATCACATTCTGGTTTAATGCTTATTTAAATATAAACCTTTTTTTTTCTCTTCTACTCTTGTGGAGAGTTTTTCTGAGTTGGGAGGAGGCTGATGTTTTAAATATATTTTCCAACACTATATGTGTATGATTGTTTCTGGCCTTTCTTTTTTTTAATATTCCATATTGGTCTATTGGTCTATAATTGTTCATTTGCTTAATTAACTGAAGTTTTACCATACTTTATTATACTTGCTGGTCCAAGTCCTCCCTACTTGTTTCATAAAGATCAAAGACAAATGAAATTGCTTGTTGAGAATTTTATTAAGATAACATATCTTTAGATAAATTTAGGAAAAACTGATTTATTTTATATATTGCTTCTGCCAATCCACAACACAATCATAATTTTTCTTTGTGTTATTATTTCAAATATATTTTGATATATATATATTTTTTATGAATAGAATTATTTCATATATTTGTTAGTTTATACCCTATTTTTTTTAATTTACTGAAGATAAAATACCTAAAGTATACAGCTTAAAGTAACATAAGATAAATGTTCCTAAATAACCAATATGACACCAAGAAACTCAAAATGACTAGAACTCTAAAATTGTCCCATATTTCCTTCAAGTTACTAATATCATTTGTAGGTAAAACTACTATCTTGTCCTCAAACAACATAGATTATGACTTCTTAAAAACCTATAATGCAATAATTTTGCATCAGTATTCTTTTGCTCAATGTTGAGTTTATAAAATTGATTTATGTTATCACTCAATGTAGTACTTTGTTTGTTCCCAATATATATTATCCTCAAATTTATTTATCCAATCTAACATTGAAGATTATTTGGTTGGCCTCCAGTTTAGGGCTATCACAAATAGTGACCCTATTAATATTCTTGTACACATCTTTTAGCAAATATATAGACAGATTTTGGGAGATATACACCTAAGAGTAAAACCACTGAGTAATAGGATATTTCAGCCTTGCTAGAAACCACCAAATATTTTGTGCATGTGTTGTGCCAAATTACATACCAACAGTAGTGGATAAAAATACTAGTTGCATAAATCTCTAGCCAGACTCATCCGAATGTAAAAAGAGAGAGAGAGAGAGAGAGAGAGAGAGAGAGACTAAAATAAAATCACTAATGAAAGAGGAGAAATAACAACCAACTCCACAGAAATACACACAATTATAATATTATGAATGCCTATATTATGCAAACCTATTGTAACAGGACCAAGGTTTGCCCAGAGAGTAATGACACTGAGGCTTCTCTTTCCAGGAAGCAACTTTATTCATGCTGTAATGGGCTCAGTGGGTTCATATCCAAAAAACTGAGCCCCAAGCACAGTGGGGTGTAGCCTTTTATATGATTTCTACTTCTTTGTTTCCCATACATGGTAACATGCATACATAAGGTCTGATTAGGTGGTCTTATGTTACAGAGTCATGAGGAATGTCACGTACATGCACATAGGCTGCCTTCTCTTATCTTGGGATTTTTGACCACATTCCTTAGGGAGAGGACTCTACCACACTATAAGCCATCAAATTGGACAATTTTGAAAAAAATGGGCAAATTCCTAGAAACATATAACCTATCAAAACTAAAGTAAGACAAAATAAAAAATCTTGAATAGACATTGCATTACCTGCAATGAAATTGAATCACTAATGAAAAAACTGCAAAAAAAACAAAAGTCCAGGACCAGATAGCTTCACAGGCAAATTTTAGCAAACATTTAAATAAGAATTAATATCTATTCTTCTCAAACTATTTCAACAAGTACAAAATGAAGGAAAACTTCCAAATTCATTCTATGAGGCCAGTATCACCTTGATAACAAAACCAGATAAAGACACCACAACAAAAAGAGAACTACAGGCCAATATCTCTCATGAATATAGCTGCACACATCCTCAACAAAATACTAGCAAACTGAATCCAGCAATACATTAAAAAAAATCATACATCATGATCAAGTGGAATTTATTCCTGGATGCAAGGGTGGTTCAATATTCATAAATCAATCGACGTGATGATATGTCTTATCGATAAGAGAAGGGATAAAAACTATATGATCACTTCAATAGATGCAGCAAAAGCATTTGATATAATACAACATCTATTCATGATAAAAATCCTCTGAAAAGTAAGTTTAGATGAAACTTAACATAATAAATGCCTTATATGAAAAATCCACAGCTAACATCATGTTCAATTGTAAAAACCTATGATCTTTTCCCTTAAGGTCAAGAACAAGATAAATATATCCACTCTTTTTTTATTTTTGGGAGAGACACAGAGCATGAGTGGGGGAGGGGCAGAGAGAGAGGGAGACACACAATATTAAGCGGGCTCCAGGCTCTGAGCTGTCAGCACAGAGCCCAATGCGGGGCTTGAACTCACCAACTGTGACATCATGACCTGTGCTGAAGTTGGATTCATAACCAACTGAGCCACCCAGGTATGCCCACTCTTAACCAGTTTTATTCAACAGTACTGGAAATCCTTGCTGCAGCAATTAGACCATATCAAGAAATAAAACACATCCAAATTGGTAAGGAAGAACTAAAACTCTCACTATTTCAGATGACATTATACTATATGTAGAAAACCATAAAGACTCCACCAAAAAAACTACTAGAACTGATTAATGAGTTCAGTAAGTCACAGCATTAAAAATTAATGTATAGAAATCTGTTGTGTTCCTAAATACTAATAAGGAAGGAGTAAAAAGTGAAATTAAGAAACCAATCTCATTTACAATTGCACTAAAAATGATAAAATATCTAAGAATAAACTTAGCCAAAGCATTGAAAGACCTGAACTCTGAAACTATAAAACAATGATGAAAGAAACTAGAGATGGCAGAAAGAAATGAAAAGACAATCCATGCTCATGGGTTGAACAACAAACATTGTTAAAATGTCTATACTAACCAAAGCATTTAAATCCTTGCAAGGATTTCATTCAATCCTTATCAAAGTATAGACAGCATTTTTGAGAGAACTAGAAAAAATAATCCTTAAATTTGTATGGAACCACAAAAGATTTAAAATAGACAAGGCAATTTTGAAAAAGAAAAACAAATCTGGAGATATCACAATTCCAAATTTCAATTTATATTACAAAATGGTAGTAACTAAAATTATATGTAACTGGCATAAAAATAGACACATAGGGCAATGGAATAGAATAGAAACTCCAGAAATAAGCCTACAATTACATAGTCAGTTAATCTTCTACAAAGGAAGAAAGAATATACAATGGGAAAGGCAGTCTCTTCAACAAAGGGTGTTGGGAAAACTGGACAGCTACATGCAAAAGAATGAAACTGGACCACTCTCTTCCACCATGCACAAAAAGAAACTCAAAATGGATTAAAGACCTAAACGTGAGACCTGAAACTATAAAAACCCTACAAGAGAGCACAGGCAGCAATGTCTCTGACATTGGACATAGCAACATTTTTCTAGTCATGTCTCCTGAGGCAAGGAAATAAAAGCAATAATCAACAATTGTGACTACATCAATTAAAAAAAAAAAAGCTTCTATAGAGCAAAAGAAACAATCAACAAAACTAAAAGGCAACCTACTTGATGGGAGAATATATTTGCAAAGGATATATCTGATAAAGGGTTAGTATCCAAATATATAAATAGCTTATACAATTAAACACCCCAAAAACATAATCCAATTAAAAATGAGCAGAAGACATAAACAGACATTTCTCCAAAGAAGATATAAGGATGGCCAACATATACATGAAAAGGTGCTCAGCATCACTTATCATTAGCGAAATACAAATCAAAACTCAATGAGATATTCACTTCACACCTGTCAGAATGGCTAAAATCAGTAACACAAGACACAGGTGCTGGTGAGGATGCAGAGAAAGGGGAACCCTCTTACACTGTGGGTGGCAATGCAAACTGGTGCAGCCGCTATGGAAAACACTATTGAGCTTCCTCAAAAAATTGAAAATATAACTACCACATGATCCAATAATCCCACTACTGGGATATTTTTTCAATGCTTATTTATTTCTGAGAGGAAGAGAGACAGAGTATGAGTGGGGAGGGGTAGAGAGGCAGAGAGAGGGAGACACAGACTCCAGGCTCCAAGCTGTTGGCACAGAGCCAGACATGGGGCTCGAACTCATGAGCTGTGATATCATGACCTGAGCTGAAGTCAGACATTTAACCAACTGAGCCACCCAGGCACACCCTAAGTTTTAATATAGATACTTTACAGTAGAATATCTTTATGACTTTGAGGAAGATTTTGTTTTTTTGCAAATAGATGATAAAAATATTTCTTCTACTAGACATATTTATGTATCTGTTTAATAAAAGATTTCTAGTATAATAAGTAATCTGGATAATCCAAATTAAAAGCAAAGTAAGATATCATCACACAAACAAAGAAATACTGAAAGATCTCTATACAAAGAGCAAAAACATGGATGACTGAGTTTTTCAAAATGACTACAACAAGATTTTGCCATTCTACAAGTCTGTCCTATAGCATGATGTGCTATTCCTGTCATTGAGAAGTGGACATATGTTTCCTGTCCTTAAATATGCATAAGGCTAAGATTATCATGTCAGTATGCTATGTGATTTCCAAAGCTAATTTGTATTTTTCTGTCTTGTCTTCATGAGGTACTCCCTCTTAAGACCGGAGCACCAAATATTGCAGTGAAATCCAGGGAATATTTAGAGGCGATTGTAGGTGTTGAGGTGTTGTGTGACAGTCCCATATATAAGCCCAGAAGAAATTCAACATCAGCCTCAGATAGGTGAGTGAGAAAGTGCCATATACTGAATGTGTGTGTCCCCCCAAATTCACATATTGAAAACTAATCTATAACCTAATGATAATTGGAAGTGGGGCTTCTGGGAGGTGACTATGTTATGAGCGTAAAGCCCTTACGAATGAGATTAGAACCATTCCAAAAAAAAAGACTCCAAAGAGATCCTTCACACTTTCTGACAAGTGAAGACATAGTGAAAACTTAGCTATTGATGAAACAGGAAGTGGGTGCTTATTAGACACTAAATCTGCCAGCACCTTGATCTTGGACTTCCCAACCTCCAGAACTGTAAGAAATAAAATTCTGTTGTGTATAAATTACCCAGTCTAGGGTATTTTGGTATAGCCCCACCAAATGCAATAAAACATGCACCACCTTCAAAATGGCTCCTCATTCACATTCTGATTGCCTCTGGATGTGATAACTCACATGAGAAATATACAGCTGAGACCTGTCCACCTCAAAATATCTTATATTTTATTTTACATTTTATTATATATTTTATTTTATATAATAAAATGCTTTTTGTTTTAGCTACTATGTTTTGGGAGCTATGTATACCTAATATTTTATTTTAGCTACTATGTGTGACAGGAGATAACCAGAATATGAAGCACTTAGAAAATGTGGAACAACAAAACCCTCAGATATTACTGGTAAAAATGCACACTGACCTTACCACTTTGGAAAACAGTTTAGCATTATCCAATATTTTTGAAGATGTACATACCAATACTTCAGAATTCCATTCCTATGTACACTAAATAAATTATACATATGTGCATTATATATATGTACAAGAACGTTCAAACAAGCAGTCTCCATTGCATCTTAAAATAGGAACAACCTTGGGGCACCTGGGTGGCTCAGTCAGTTGGGGGTCTGACTGCAGCTCAGGTCATGGATTTCACAGTTTGTGAGTTGGACCCCGCATCAGGCTCTGTGCTGACAGCTCCCCCACTCACGCTCTGTCTCTCTCTCAAAAATAAATAAAAACATTAAAAAAAATTAAAAACAATGGGAACAACCTAAATTCACATTGACAGTAGCGTGGTTATATGGTTTGTAGAATAATACAATGAAATTCTACGATGACAAACTGATTAATTGTAGAATTACATGAATGACTTTCAAATGTAATATTAGCAAAAGAGTAGACTACAAAGTACCATTCACCTCATTCATAGGAAGCTGAAAAGTAGATCTAATTAATGTAATTTAGGGGTAAATACATAAGTGACCTTAGTAAGATAAAGCAACTTTTTTTTTGTTATGAAATAGCATAGAAGGAAAAACTGAATGTATTATTAAGTGAAAGAAACAGAATTGGAAATATATGCTTAAAAAGAAAAATTATAGACATATTTCTTAGTTCAAAACTTACATGATTTCTTTGTTGTAGTAGAGCATAAATAAAATCAAATACAATTTATGTATACACATTATCTCATCCTGAATAGTAGCAGTATTAAGATACTCTTTAAAATGCTTTATCCTATTCTTAAATTCACTATGCCAGTGGCAGATACTGCTTGATGTTCACCAAATATCTTTCCTACTTTTCCTGGTGAATAACAAATTACCCTCAAATTAAGAAGCTTAAAGCAGCAAATATTTTCTCACAGTTTTTGTGGATTAATGATGTGAGTATGGCTTATCTGAATTTTGTGGCCGTCACAAGGCTCTGATGAAGGCATCGGCTAGTTCCATCAGTCTTCCTAGGCTAGACAGGGGAGAATTTGCTTTTAACCTCATTCATGTGGCTCTGACATGATTCAGTTCCTCCTGAGATGTTGGCAGGAGGATACCCTCATTTGCTTGACAAGAAGAACCCTCTGTAGCACATCCCAGAACATTAGCTTGCTTCCTCAACAAAAGAAATGGAGAAGGGCAAGCAAGAAGGAATGGAGAGAGTAAGCAAGACAAAAGAGAGTTTTTTATTATCTAATCTCTGCTCACTTTGCCTTATTCTATTTGTTAGAATCAAGTCACTGGGTCCAGCTGATATATGAGGGGAGTGGATTAGGTAGGATGTAAATACCAGAAAGCACAGGTCATGGGGGGCATTTTAGAAGCTAACTACCACACTAGTTCACATCTAGATGGCATTCCCCAGTTTCTCCTAGAACTAAATGGTCTATACAACTGATTTGTACCCAATGGATAATGAGAGGAGATGAAGGTATACCATTGTGTACACAAGGCTTTTTTTTTTTTTCTTAGGAAAAAGAAGGTATTTTTGCATGTTTCTGTTCCCTTAAAATACTTAAGTGAAGGTAATATTTTCACTCTCTAGGAGAAAGAATAACAAGACAGTAAGAATTTTAGCCGATGAACTGCCACATGTAGGAGCACTCCCTGCAAAAGAAGCTTGGGATACCTGTAGGAAGAATCTATGACTCAAATTATTATGTGAGTAAGAATGTACCTGCATTGTGCCATAGCCCTTATACACATGTGTGCTTATTTGTTACAAGAGTCATTTCTACCCTGAGTAATACAGAATCTTGTAATTTAATGTGGGATGCTGCAATTGTAGTAACAAAATATGTGACCGTACTTTAACAGTTTAGAAGCAGAGAATGTAGAAATAGATTAATGAAGCTGAAAAATGAGATTACATGTAATGTGGTGGTGAAATATATGATACCACGTTTACCTCTGAAAAAAACTTGGAGGGCAGAAGAAGTGCCAACTTGTCTGTAACTCTAGAAGTTTAAAACAGAGAATACTAGTGGGTGTTGGTTACCACTTCTTAATTTGGAAGATTTGTACCAAAGAGATGACTAAAGTAAGAACAGACTTTCCTATGAACAGGAATGAAATAAAAAAAAAGAAAAGTCCAGATTTGTAGCCCCAGAGCTCTGACAAGGTTAGAGCCTTTTAAATCTAAAAGGCAAGAAATAAGACTAAAAAAGGCTTTGAGCAAAAAAAAAGTATTTTCAGATTTTAAAGATTTTTTTTACTGTGTAGAAAAGATTGGATTAAATGTGGTATCTTCCCACAATCCTATTTATCTCAGATGTCTTCAAAGTATGCACATTTAAACAAAAAGACAGGTAAGAAGACAAAGACATAAAGCAAACTTGAGAACAATGCGTAACTAATTGGGAATAATTTTGAGTGTGGCTACAAGAACTTAGAATCAAGTAGAACTGATTGGAAGTGACTGGGAGCAAATGTTTCCAGTTAGTTTTACAGTTGTGCAGAAAATTGTATGTGTGTGTGTGTGTGTGTGTGTGTGTGTGTGTAATGGACTAGACAAATATTTTTATTAATGAAAAATTGTTCTTTATTCTATGAGGGTTTAGTGGCAAAAATAAAAACACTAAGGATTTTTTCATCTTTTACTTTCTAGATGAATTAAAGGGGGAGTGGCTGTATGATTTGAAATTTCTATTATTATAAATCCTATAGTTTTATTGAAATAATTTAGGATGAATTATAAAGACTCATCAAGGTGTTGAGCTATATAGGAAATACAGAGTATAAGTTAACTGTGAGAAATGACAATTCTACCATGTTGGAGCTAAGATGAATTGGCCAGATCTTGCTGCATACACGGTTGTGAAATCAGTGTATGATGTAATTCAAAAGTATTACTTCTGAGTTGAAAATCATCTATAAATCCAGGGCCAGAAGACAGTACTTCTTAAATAAATAAATGAGAAGAAGTACTCTGCCGGAGTCCGGCTCCAGCAGGTCCAGGGTTCCGCCGAAGATGGACTGTGTTGGCAAGAGAGAGATGAGAATCGGCAAAAGGGGAAGGGAATGAGAGAGCCATTCTTTCTGATCAGCAGGCAGGCATCTCTGCACTGACCAGAGAGTCAGCTTTATTTATTGAAAAAATGTATGGGGTACAAAATAGAAGTGGCAATTGCCTCAGACAATGATTTCTGATGACAAATTCTTTGGTATGTAAAAATTTCCCAGAACATAGATTGGTTGAAGACTCAGGCATAATCTTTATCAATAGTGATTGATTGTAGGTGATTTAGATGCTTAACATATGGGGAAGGAAGGTATCCTCAGCATTCAAATACAAGGCAATGTTTTTAGCATAGCAAAAGCAAAGGTTTTTTGAGCAGGGTTCAACAGCCTGTTTTCTTGAGGGGAAATAAAACAGGTTTCTCAGGAAATGTAATATTTGCTCCCATAAACACAAAAGAAGAAATTCCTATAATTTCCTTCACAAGGTACAGTTCAGAAATGGCTTCCAAAGGCACCTGGGTGGCTCAGTCCATTAAGCATCCGACTTTGGCTCAGGTCATGATCTCTCAGTCTGTGAGTTCGAGCCCCGCATCAGGTTCTGTGCTGACGGCTCAGAGCTTGGAGCCTGCTTCAGATTCTGCGTCTCCACCTCTCTCTCTGCCCCTCCCCTGCTTGTGCTCTGTCTCTTTTGCTCTCAAAAATAAATAAAACATTAAAAAAAAAAAGAAATGGCTTCTAGCAGTATTCATTTATTTATTGAAAAACTGTTGAGCTCTTTCTATGTATCTGGAATTCTGGTATTTACTCACAATTCGGTAGCAAGACGGACACGTTTTGTCTGTATTCTCAGAATAAAAATGGTTCACTAGTAGTTGCCAAAGTATTGCAATTCCTGATTCAGTGGTAATAGAAAAGGTTATTTTTCCTACACTTATTAAAATATTTAATGATATGTAGGACAATGAAAGAGTTTAAAACAAAAACCACATTACAAAGAGGGAATTTTATGTTATGTGCTTTTACCACAGTTTTAAAAAAAAAGAATATGCAATGTTTTTGAAGTAAAAACTTTAAGAACTAAACACAGACACACAGACACACACACACGTGCTTATACACATTAGAACTGATAGGTGTTGCCTTCATTTTTAATTTTTTTCATAGTGATTATGGTAGATTTGTTTTATTTTGTTTGTTTGCTGCTGTTTTGTTTTTATTTTTGCCTAAAATAGCTCTTTGTTCTGCTTATATAATAGAAATATTATAAAGAAACAATCTTTCCTGTTATTTTGTCAAAACATCATTTCTGGGAGCAAAAATTTGTCAAATAACACCAAGAATGAATGCTAATCATTTAGTTAAATGTAACAAAAATACTTGCTACTGAAAATAAGTCTGCGAGTTAAGTAAAATTGTTTTTGTATCAAAATTATATGTTACTCATCAAGGCTCACCAATGCAAAGCTACTGTTTAATAAAGATCCTGAGCTCTAAAATCCTGTAAGTATTTTTTTATCAATTTTGAGATACTGTACGTATATAAGATTTATTCTTCTTTATTGCAGTAGATGTAATAAACTCAGTTTTGGTTGATTAGTTGGTTTTCTTATCTACTGAGAGGTTTATGATCTCATAAACTATTGTCCTTGATAGCAGAACTCAGAGACTGCAATAATCAACTAATTATAGTAAGACATCCTATTATGGTGTACACACACACACACACACACTCACACGCACAATCATAACTGCCTGGGTTTAAAAAACTGAGTTTTCTGCCTCAATGTTTTCAGATAAAGGGAAACATTCTGAAACATAATAATCATAGAAATTATGACAGTTAACTTTTATTTCAGAGTTTGTGATTGTTTCTTATCAAATGGTATCATAACTTTATGGTTTCTGCCAAATATTAAATATTAGGTTTGGGAGATTAAGATGCAGTTTAACTAAAGAAA
Source organism: Cryptoprocta ferox (assembly GCA_028646485.1). Lineage (NCBI taxonomy): Eukaryota > Metazoa > Chordata > Mammalia > Carnivora > Eupleridae > Cryptoprocta > Cryptoprocta ferox. The sequence continues at coordinate 108,328,301 of CM053574.1, read as the reverse complement.
AGCCAGGATAAATAAGTAAACCAGGAAAAAATGCAGTTGGTTTACTGCATCATCTATTGTGATGTTGAAAATCCCAATTAGTTTTTATTTCCTTTTGTAGTTAATGACTAAAGGGTCTGAAGAGATTTGAAGAGATCACTCCTAATATACAGTTGAGCTAGGGAGCTGGAGAAATGATATTTTTTGATTAGCCACTTTGACCATTCATCACAACAATCATATACAGATGTCTATTTCTGACACAGCTGAATATGCTTCAACTTTCTCCCTTCTCCCCCAAAATAAGTGATCAAAACAAAATAAGAAAAACAACAACAACAAAACATGTCTTTAGGACAATATCTCTGTTGTAATCATCTCCCCAAAGAGCTGGCTGTAAGAGATGTAAACAGCTTCCTGCTAGTTTCAGAGGGAGATGAACACTAGTGGCAGGAACCTAGGGGAAATGGCAGCATAATACAGAACATTTATAGGCAGAAGAAACAGACATTTACTATAATTAAAGGAAGAAAGAGATTGTAAGAGCAGCGGGATCAGGAGGAGAAGAGCCTGCACTGCTACAGGCAGCAGCCCTGTTTATACCTGAGTACTAAGAAATGTTCTAAAGGGACTAATTGGAGATAAGTAAAAATGTCCTAGGGATTAATGTTTTATTCTCTTTTTGAATATCTTAATACTCTCATTTCTAATTCATAACGCAACTAGAGGTCTGATTCTTTTCCACAATGTTTCAGTGCCACTAATTATTTCTGAAATTTCCCAGTGAGAAATCACAAATAAAACTTCTATGTGGTGCTCATTAAACCTACACTTAAACAGATTCTTTAACATCTTCAATGGATCAAATGCATAGCACAATGCTTAGAGGACTACAATGAACAATGCGTGAACCTCCTAGGCCTCTGTAGTCTCATTGCTTGATCTTTTTATTGTGGGAGAACAAAAATAATACAAACAAACAAATACGCAACATATAAAAAATAATAAGCTCCCCCCTGAAAAAAAAAAAAAACTTCAAAGACTTACTAATAATGCTAGTAATAAAACCCTTTTTACTTGATAGCCTGTTAGGCTGGACAAACAGGGAATTTTGAGATTGAAAGTTTTCTGTGTATTTAATCTTGAGGGCAGAAGAAAAACAACACATCTGATATTTTCCTAATTCCTTCTGAAATTAATAATAATATTGGCTTCTACCATATCATGATTGATATATGGAATTTTAAATTTGAATATAGACAGGTAAATAATCAAGGTAAAACATTTTAAAATTAATTTAAAGACCAAGAACACAAGACTACTTATCTAAAGATGTGGTTATTATTTTAATAAAGAAATCAGAAACAGATTTATAAAAATACTATTATATATTGAAATTGTAAATTATACCAAAGGTATTAAAGTGTTAAAGTCACTCATACAATAGAGATATGTCATCACTGAAGTGATAATTGTGTCCTTGAGAATCTTCTTTAACTTGTATACCTACGTTAACAATGAGCAGAAAGATCTTACAATTGAAAATATTATCTGCCTAAATTTGGAACTGCATCAAACAATATGAAAAATCCCCCAATAACATATTTTTAATAATATAAACAATGCTTACCCTATGTTCTCAGACACTTCAGACAGTTAAGGATCATCATATCCTAATATATGGTTTTGAACCTTCAATAATAGAGATAAAATTGAAACTATTTATGAAAATATCCAACAATATATGGAAGCTAGAGATCAAAAATAAGTCCCTCAACCACATTTCAAGTATAGGTTAATTTTGATGATATTATTAACAAATATCTATCAAATTTCTTGATAAAGAAACACAAGCATTAAAAATTAACATAGGAGTGAAAACATATGATATCTGTCTTTCTCTGACTGACTTATTTCACTTAGCACGATACCCTCTAGTTCCATCCATGTTGTTGCAAATGGCAAGATTTCATTCTTTTTCATTGCTGGGTAGTATTCCATTGCATATATATGCCACATCTTCTTTATCCATTCATCATTTGATGGACATTTGGGCTCTTTCCATAATTTGGATATTTTTGATAGCACTGCTATAAACATTGGGGTAACATGTGCCCCTATGAACCAACATTCCTGTATCCCTTGGATAAATTCCCAGTAGTGCTATTACTGGGTCATAGGATAATTCTTTCTTTAATTTTTTGAGGAACCTCCACACTGTTTTCCAGAGTGGCTGGACCAGTTTGCATTCTCACCAACAGTGCAGGAGAGTTCCCCTTTCTCCACATCCTTGCTAACATCTGTTGTTTCCTGAGTGGTCAATTTTAGCCACCATATGTGGGAGTTGAGAAACTTAACAGATGATGATGGGGGAAGGGAAAATTGAAAATAGTTACAAAGTGTGAGCCAAACCATAAGAGACTTTTAAATACAGAGAACAAACTGAGGGTCGAAGTGGGTGGGGAAAATGGATGATGGGCATTGAGGAGGGCACTTATTGGGATGAGCACTGGGTGTTTTATATAAGTGATGAATCACAGGAATCTACTGCTGAAGTCAAGAGCACACTGTAAACACTGTATGTTAGCTAATGACAATAATATATATATATATATATATATATATATATAAAAGGTGTGGTATATATACATACAATGGAATACTACTCAGCAATCAAAAAGTATGAAATCTTGCCATTTGCAACAATGTGTATGGAACTAGAGTGTATTATGCTAAACGAAATAAGTCAGTCAGAGAAAGACAAATATCATGGGATGTGACTTATATGTGGAATTTAAGAAACACAACAAATGAACATAGGGGAAGGAAAGGAAAAATAAGATAAAAACAGAGAGAAAGGCAAACCACAAGAGACTCCTAAATTCAGAGAACAAACTGAGCGTTGTTAGAGAGGAGATGAATGGGGGGATGGGCTAAATGGGTGATGGGCATTGAGGAGAGCACTTGTTGGGATGAGTGCTGGGTGTTATATGTAAGCGATGAATCACTGGGTTTTACTCCTGAAACCAATACTACACTGCATGTTAACTAACATAAATTTGAATAAATGGGAAGATAAAAAAGTAAAATCAACTTAGGCTTTTTAAGATACTACTTTGTGAATAACAGTGTCATAGTAATTATAGATAACAAAACATATATCATTCCCCGAGGTAAAATATCTGTCAATTTACAGAATTAGGTATGTAAGGGAAGATATGGTGAGGATGAGCCTCACAGTAAAGATAGAAAAGCAAGACAAAAGCAGATCATGGTGAAAAGTATGTAAGACATTCTACAAATGGGAGAGCATCTCCTGAATAGAATAATCTTATACAAAAGGTGAAGGTATGCACATTGTGTAGGTGCTTTTTTTTTTTAATAAGTGCTTTGAGTATACCAAAAATTACTGACTTCACATCTCTGACATGGGTACTGTGTATGCCAAATTGAAGGAATATATTAAGAAATGAAGAATATTGTCTCAAAATGTATTAGGAAAGAGACCTAGCATAAGTAAACATCTGTTTTATAGGTGAACATAAAGGTAGACAATTTTAAAAGTATCCTAAATGTACTTATGCTTTAGCTATATATATTTAAAATTTAGATATGATTATATAAACAAAGTAATATCAAATATATTTGTAATGGTATGAAAATGTTAGAAATTATGTTTTTTTCTATTGCCACTGAAATAGCATGATTTATTTAAGTCTTAAAAATTCAAAGGCTGAGAAAAGATGAGTGTTTTGAGACCAATAAGAAAAGTTGTGAATGTGTCCTCAGAGGGTCCATGGTGGGTTTGACATATCATCAGTTAATTCAACAGAAGAATCTTGAGGGAGATTTGCCAAGTGAAGAAAATGTTAGGGCAAGAGAAAGACTATTACTAGAGTCAGAATTTGTGCCCAAAAATACCAGAGCAAAGGCAATAGAAAACAGTGAGGATAGAAAATTGTCATTGTCTTGAATTTTTCAGGGGATGGAAAAAACAAACAGAAATATGGATTAGGATCTCAGAAGAGGTGAACATAAGGATAGCCCATGTTTAATCCAAATATTTACTCTAAAACACAAAGATCAGTTTACTTTTAACTAGGTAGATCTCTCACTATATTCAATATGTAGGGGACTTTGACACAACTCTTAAAATGAGAAATATAATTAAATATATGAAAATATGTATTAAAGACATTGAGATGAAAAAGGAACTCCTAAATAAAATCTGAAAGCTGGGATTGGTGATATTGAGAATTCCCGCAGTTTTCAAGATGGCACACTCATTTCACATGATGAGTAGTTGCATCAGTAAGCATTTTTTCCCTTCAAAATATGGGAATTTTATTGTCACAATTATCCACTTGCTAGATTCAATGTCTGCGTCCTCTCAAAATTCATATGTTGAAATGTTAATGCCCAGTGTGAGGTTTTTAGAAGGTGGGGACTTTAGCAAGTATAACAGAATAATGCCTCATAAAAGAGACCCTAGAGAGCATTCTTGCACATTCTACTATGTGAGGGCAGAGAAGGAAGTCAACAGTCTGCAACTCAGAACAGGGTCTTTCCAGAACCCAATCATACCGGCACTCTGATCTTGAATTTCCAGTCTCTAGAAATTTGAGAAATAATATTTTGTTGCTTTTGAGCTAGACAGTCTGTGGTATTTTGTTATAGTAACCTGAATAGATTAAGACATCTCCTCATGAGGTATTGCTCTTTCTTGAACTTATGTTATAAGACATAAACCTCAACAAAATGTAATGGTTTTGTATGTATATAAAATGAAGACAATTTTTTTTCATTTCCTTTTTTGAAATTTACTTGGGATCACCACTATAAAGATTGAAGATCTGCTTGTGTAATTTATGTTATATCGGTAAGTTGGTTCTGTGATTTTTTTTTTCTTCTAGACTTTTGTAAGATGTGATTTGGTGAGTTTGTTTATTTTGATTTTGTAAAGTAGGGCACATATATGACTGTATTGCAGGTATAATTAAAAAAAAGTTAAATTTGAATATCAGATAAACAACAAATAATTTTTAGTATGTCTCAGGCAATTGTAATTTTTATTACAAAACTTGAATTTCAGATAAACAACAAAATTACTTTTTGTATAAAAATTACAATTACCTGAGACATATTTATACTAAAAATTATTTGTTGTTTACCTGATATTCAAATTTACCTGGTTGGGCTCCTGTATCTTTATTTTCTAAATCTGGCAATATGAGGCACATTTGCAAAGTGGCAGTTTTGGTTAAACTGTGGTTATTATACTGCAGCAATGCTATTTCTAGCATAAGATATTTAACTTGAAAGTAAATAATTAATGTGTGTTTTAAAATTTTCCATTGAAAAATCATTTGGCAAATACTTTTTCTCTGGAAATTTGATATTTGAACATACACATCTTACTCTTTTTTAAAAAAATAAATTTGGAACTTTCTGTTTTAAGAAGACCACATAATTTAGGTCTTTATTCTAACATATAGGGCTCATTACAAGTAGAAATCTGTTGCAAAGATGATAAGCCAGAAACTTTGTCTATTAATATGGGAGGAAGGAAGCGCCCGGGTGGCTTAGTCCTTAAGCATCCAACATTTGCTTTCACCTCAGGTCATGATCTCACAGTTCATGAGTTTGAGCCCTGCATTTCATGGTTTGTGAGCTCTAGCCGGGAGTTGGGCTCTGTGCTGATAGCACAGAGCTTGCTTAGGATTCTCTCTCCCTCTCTCTCTGTCCCTCCCCTCCCTCTCTCTATATATTATATGTGGAGCTCCACCAAGTCATCCAATGAAACTATCCAAATCAAGAAAAATACCTAATCATTTTCCAGTTCCACTGTATGTTCTCTATTTTTCAAGTATTTGAAAGGTTAACCAAGACAATTATCAACACCTTTGCCCCTATGTAAACATATTAAAAGGATCCCTTCTTGGTCCTTTAACTAACATCAAGTAAATAAATTAAAAGGAAAATGAAACTGAAATAGGAAAGATCTTAAAAAAATAGGAGATAATAGATTTTGTTTACATGATATAACAAACAAAAAAATAGATGTAAAGACAAAAGGATCCCTCTGATAGCTTCTATGTTTGCTATGAAGTAGGAAATGTGATGACCTAAGGAAGTTTGGAGGAGCACAGAGAGGTTTAGAAAAAAAATTGTGATGAGATGAACTGATAATTTGGAAAAAATGATTTGAAGTTAATGGGTAAAGTGCAAATGAAGTTGCAGACTGAATTTACTGTAATTTCGTCCTACAAATTTGTGAAATTATCTTCTATCTTTAGTAGAGGCAGAGAGAAGATTAATAAATTTGAGACTTGAACATAAACTTTTCTCAGCAAGCACAATCATTAATATCAGTGTCATGGAAAACGTAGTCTTACAGAGCATGTAATATATACTAGATGGATACATATGTAAAGCCTGCAGAAAGTTGAAAGACAAATATCAAGTAAAATGATAATTATATATGAGGTATCTTTATGAAGCCAAGTAATAAGCATATGATGATAAACTGATTAAAATGAAATGTTGAAGATGTATAAATAAAGAGGGAAATATCTGGATATGAAATAGTCTTGTGAATACAACTGCTAGAGCATGACTGTAGGACTAGGTGACCTTAGAGGAGAACTGCCACACACGGACTAGACACCATGTTAGGATTTATAGAATTATTTTGTCCCAACACTTTCCCCAGAAGGACAAAATGAATGAAAAGTTTACAGTCATCTGAATTTTAATGACTCATTTTGTGGCATTCTTACCTCTTTTTTATTTACTTCAACTCTTACATACAAAACTTTTACTATGATATATATATTCTGAACATGGGTTGCTGTTTGAACTTTCTTCCATGCAGGTAAATGTAATGGACTATTTCAGACATACTTTCTGCTAAAAGATATGGACCTGCTTTATTGTTGTTGTTGTTGTTGTTGTTGGCCTTCAGTTTTGTGTAATATTAACTCACTACATATGAATCCAATAGTTTTCTACAGCATGGTTTGCATAAATGCCTTTAATTGCTGCTCTTTGCCCTCTAATTAAGAAGATTAAGGAAAATTCTGCCTGGGTCATCTCCACTTAGTTCAATTGCCAATATATCTTTCATGAGGGTGACTTTAGGTCACTCTTTAGTGAATTATTAAATCTGGCCTCATTTTTACAGGTGGAAGATTTTGCATCCTAATTGCACCAATGTCATGGCATTCTAGTTGCATGTCCTTTCTATTTGAGATACTGAGATCGGATTGTGGGTTACAGAGAATATTTTATCTTCTTACTTATGTGAAAAGTTCACAGAATTCCTTCTGGAACATTTTGTAAAATACAAAACCGTCAAATATAGCGTGATGACAAATTATTTCCTAATATTCATAGGCCTAGACTGACCACAAAAACTGCATGAACATAGTCTTTTCAGCTCTAGTGTAACACTGCACAAACTGAATCATACTCATTGATAGAGTGGCAATGCCTAGAATTGTTCCTGATACAAAGTAATGAGTAATAAGTATTTGTGGAATAGATTAATAATTTTAATATCACATAAATTATCCATGAGATTTCATTAATAATTCTTTATATATATCTTGTGATGTTTTATATCACTGTCTTACATTTCACTTTTAATATATTTTTGCAAGTGGGTTTTTTTATGTATAACATATACATATTCTATGTATAAACAGGACAGATAAAAATCTTTAATAGAATAATACTTAAAATCATAGTTGCATAAATAATTATTACGATTTATTAATAAAATTCTGCACAAAATAAGCCAATGACCTCTATGGTATATAATGTATTTTTTGTTATTATGACTAAATCATATTTTCAGTAAAATCAATTTGAAGCCAGGTATCAAAGGGCTCTGTAGACGGATTAACATCCCAGCCCCAAAATGAATAGAAAAACAAAATCCAACTATAAGCAGCAAATAAGAGACTTACTTCAGCTTTAAAGACACACATAAGTTCAGAGTGAAGGGATATAAAAGGAATTTAATGAAAATAGAAACAAATACAGAGAATTAGTCATACTTCCACCAGACATATTCAGTTTAAGCAAAAAACTGTAATAAGACATGAAGATGGTCATACAATTATAAAGGGGTCAGTTCATCAAGAGAATATGACAACAGTAAATATATAAGCACCAGCACTAGAGCACCTAAATACATTAGGCAAGGATTAACAGAACTGAAAAAAGAAACAGACAGTAACCCAATAATAGTAGGCACAGACACAAAATCAGTGAGGAAATGTTGGAATTGAACTGTAACCATAAAGAAGTGAAATTGTCTTTCATTGTAAATGGTACAATCTTAGATATAGAAAACCCTGAAGATGCAACCAAAAAACTATTAGAATGAAAAAATTCAGTAAAGTTTCAGGATACAAAATCAACATACCAAATTAGTTGTTTTTCTATACACTAACAAGAAATTATCTGAAAGAAAAATTAGTAAAGCAATTTAATTTATAATAGCACCAAAAACAATAAATATTTAGAAACAAATTTAAACAAGGAGGAAAAGACCTACCTGTACACTGAAAATTATGAGACACTGATGATAAAAATTGAAGAAGACACAAATATATGGAAGGGTAGACCATGTTTATGGATGGAAGAATTCATATTGTTAAAATATCCATACTACCCAAAGGGATCTATAGTCAATGCAATCTCTATCAAAATTCCAAGACGTTCTTCACAGAAATAGAAAAAAAGTGCTAAAATTTATGTAGAACCACAACAGACCCCAAATATCCAAAGCAATCTTGAAAAAGAAAAACAAAACTGGAGGAATTATGCTTTCTTATTTCAAACTATATTACCAATCAAAACAAAGGGTACTAGCATAAAACTTACGATATAGACTAACAAAATAAAATAAGGATCCTGAAATAAAACCATGCATTAGTCAACGACTCTTTGACAAGGCCGCCAAGTACATACAATAGGTAATGGGTCGTCTCTTCAATAAATGGAACTGGGAAAACTGAATATATTCATAAAAGTGTACAGTGGCTATACATGTAAAAAATGAAACTGATCCCTGTGAGATACCACTGACAAAAATTAACTCAAAATGGATTAAAGACTTAAATGTAAGACTTGAAAGTATAAAACTCAGAAAAAAACACAAGGGGAAAGCCACTTTACACTGATCTTGGCAATGATTTTTGGATATGACTTTAAAGGCACAGGAAACAGAAAAAAGTAATAATAACTAAGTGGGATTATATCAAAATTCCAGAAAGTAGAATGGGTTTCTAGGGGATGGGAGTGGGGGGAGTAGGTAGATGACACTCAAAGGTACAAATTCATTTATAAAATGAATAAGTTCTAAACAAACAAACAAATAAATAAAGTGAATAAGTACTAGGATCTAATGTACAGCATGGTGACTATAGTTAACACTGTATTATTAACTTAAATTTGCTAAGACAATAGATATTAGGACTTTTTGCCCCAATCAAAAAATGGTAACCATGTGAGGTGATAGATGTTTAATTAAATTGATTATGTTAAACATTTCACAATCCATGTGTATATCAATCGTTATGCGGTATACCTTAAATAGTTACAATTTAATATGTCAATTATACCTCAATAAAAGTGGGAAAAATTAAAATTAAAATTAAAAAAAATCCCAACCCAGGTAGATTGTCATTTAGAAAATACAAGGAAAAATATGACTGATCTCCTTGTTAGACATAGCCTCCTTATCAATTTTAAGTATCTTTATTTCACGTTTTATATGTATTAACTGATTTCCTCAGGCTCTGTTTTAAGTATTAACCTTTGTAACTAGAAAATAATGTATTAAATTTACAGTAAGCAAAAGAAAAAGAGTAAGAATTAGACAAGAAATCAGTGCAATTGAAAATAGAAAATCAATACAGAAAGTCAAAGAAACCAAAAGCTGGGTCTTCAAAAAGATCAACAAAAATAATAGGACAGTAGACAGGCTAAGAATAAAGGAGAGAGAAGAGAGTTTAATAATAAAAGAAATGAAAGACAAGACAATATTACAGAACTCATGGACATTCAAAAGATAAAAACATATTAAAAAATTATGCCCACATAACCTAAATAAAATTGATACTAATAATCTAGATTAATAATAATCTAAGAAATCTAGATAAATCTAAATAATCTTGATAACAGATTGATGATATAGATAAAACAGACCAATTACTAGAAAGGTACAATATGCCAAAATTAATTCAAGTATACATAGAAAAATGAATCAACCTATATGTAATGAAGAAATTGAATCAATAATTAATAATGTTTTGAAACAGAAATTGCAAGACTTAGATGGTTTCACTTGTGAATGCTATCTAACATTTAAAGAAGAAATAAAATCAATTTTTTATAGTCTCCTTCAGAAGATAGAAGAAGGAATACTTCCTAACTCATGAGTTCATCATTTCCCTAATACCAAGACCAGGCAAAGACATTACAATAATAGAAAACTACAAATAAATATCTGTCAAGAACATAGATGTAAAAATCTCCAACAAAACATTAGCAATTATCAACTAACAGTATGGAGGTTCCTCAAAAAATTAAAAGCAGAACTACCATTTGATCCAGCAACTCCGTTCTGGATATTTATCCAGAAGAAAATGAAAACGCTAACTCAAAAATATATAAGCATTCCCTTGTTCATTACAGCATTATTTACAATAGCCCAGGTATGGAAACATGATGGATGAATGGTTAAGGAAATGGTGGCATATATGCATGATGGAATATTAGTCAGTCATAAAACAGAATTAAATCTACCAATAAAAAATAAAATTCCACCATTTATGACAACATGGATAGGCTTCTAGAGTGTTACACTAGGTGAAATAAATCAGAAAAGACAAATATTGCATGATCTCTCTTATATGTGGAATCTTAAATAAATAAATAATTAACTAGATAAATAAATAAATAAATAAATAACCCAAACTCGCAGTCAGAGTACATATTGGTCCTTGCCAGAGGCTGGGATGGGGATAGAAGAAATGAGTGAATAGTTTTTGTGTTTTTCTTTTTTTCTTGGTGTTTAAAAAATTGAAAGAAAAGATTAGCTTCAAATGCAGCAATGTATAAAAATAATTATATACCATTATGAAGTGAGATTACTTATAGATATTTAAAGCAGTTTCAACATTGAAAATCAGTTTATGTAACCCATCACATTAATAATTTAAAGAACAAAAATTATATTATCATATCAAAAGATGCAGAAAAGCATAAAACAAAATCCAATACTAATTTATGGTAAAAACTCTCAATAGGAACATATACATGAATAGAGAGGAACTACCTCAACTTGCAAATAATATCTACAAGAAAACTATATCTAACATCATACTTAATATGAGGCCCTAGAGGATTTCCTATTAATACAAAAAGACACATATGTCCTCTTTCACCTCTGCTTTTCAATATCATAACTGGAAGTCCTAGCTAATGTGATAATAGAAGAAAAGGAAATGGAAGGCATACAGATTGGAAGAAAAAAATTAAAATTGTTTCTGTTTTCAGATGACATGATCATCTATGGAGAAAATCTGAAAGAACTCACACACACACACACACACACACACACACACACACCTGGAACTAATTAGCAATTACAGCAAAATTATAGGATACACAATTAATACAATGAAGTCAATCACTTCCTAATATACCAGCAATGAACAAGTAAAATTTGACATTAAAAACATATTAACATTTACATTAGTACCCTTTAAAATGATAGTGTAATCTAACAAAATATGTACAAGACTTATATGAGGAAAAATTCAAAACTCTGATGAAATTTATCAAAGGATAACTAGATAAATGGAGAGATCCCATGTGCATAATAGGAAGACTTAATATTGTTAAGATATCATTTCTTTCCAGCTTGGTCTATAGATTCAATGCAATCTCAACCAAATTCCAGCAATTAGATAAACCAACACAATCACAATCCATGAAAAAAATAACTGATAATCTGGACATAATTAAAAATTTTTAAATCTGCTCTTCAAAAGACACTGTCAAAAGAATGAGAAGACAAGCCACAGACTGGGAGAAAATATTTGCAAAAGATACATCTGATGAAAGGCTGTCATTCAAAATATACAAAGAACTCTTAAAACTTAACAAGCCATCTATAAAATGTGCAAAAGACCTGAACAGACACCTCACCAAAGAAGATAAACAGATGGCAAGAACTATTTGAAAAAATGTTCAACATCATATACCGGTAGAAACTGAAAATTAAAATAAATATAAGATATCACTACATACCTATTAGAGAGGCCAAACTCCTAAACACTGATAACACCAAATGCTGACAAGGATGTGAAACAACGGAACTCTCATCATTGGGAATGCAAACTAACTGACAGCTAGTTAAATGTGTCTTTTTTTTTTAAATGTGTATTTATTTTTGAAAGAGAGCCAGAGCACAAGCAAGGGAGGGGCAGAGAGACAGGGAGACATAGAATCTGAAGCAGGCTCCAGGCTCTGAGTTGTCAGCACAGAGCCCGACGTGGGGCTTGAACCCACAAACTGTGAGTTTCTGACCTGAGACAAAGTCAGATGTTTAGCTGACTGAGCCCCCCAGTTGCTCCAGTTTGGCATTTTATTACAAAACTACATATACTCTTACCATAGGATTCAGCAGTTGTACTTCTTGATATTTACACAATGACACAAAGCCTGCACACAGATATCTACATCAGCTTTATGCATAATTACCAAAAACTTGGAAACAACCAAGATGTCCTTCAGTAGGTGAGTGGATAAATTGTGGTACATATAGACAATAGGATATTATTTAGTGCTAAAAAGAAATGAGACATCAAGCCATGAAGAGAGATGGAGGAAATTAAATTCATAGTATTAAATGAAAGAAGCCAATATGATAATGCTACATAATATTTGATTTCAATTATGTGACATTCCAGAAAAGGAAAAATTGTGCAGACAGCAAAAAGATTAGTGGTTGTTAGGACTTAGGGGGTAGGGTGGAATGAATTGTCAGAAGTTACTATTTTCAGGTCAATGAAAATGTTCTGCATGATACTGTAATAGTGGACATATTTATTATACATTTGTTGAACCCCATAAAATGTACACCATTCAGGGTGAAGCCTAGTTTTACTAGGCTTTATGACACATTGACATAATGTGTCAATGTAGGTTTATCAATTATAAGAAATGTATTACTCTTGTGCAGAATATGGATAAGGGAGGAGGTTGTGCATGTGTGGTGACAAGGACTATATGGGAACTCCCTGTTCTTTCCATTCAATGTTGCTTAAATGAAAACTGCTCTAAAAACTAATGTTTAAAATAAAGAAAGAAAATACAAAATACTGGCTTTACCTAATGTGGCCACATAATATTTTTGAACTGGACAATTGTAAAAGTGAAATAGATTGTTATTAATTATTACAACTAAACAGCAGGGGTTAATTGAAACTATGTCAAGTAAGCTGGGACACATGTTCATCTCCACTTTAAACCAACCTATAAATCTACTGAATGTTTATCTTTAGTTTATAATCAACTTATACTTGGGGCATACACAATTAATATCTATGCTTATGTTATTTGTATTATTTATGATAATCATCTAATAATTTGGTGGTGGAAGGAAAGGTAAAAAACTAATATAGTACAGTGGTAATCAAATACCAGTTCTTGTTCAGGTCTAAATACAAATACCAGTAATTGTATTACTATCAATTTTGAATATTCAAAAAATACATAATGACTATGTCCCTACATCCAGTTTGATGATAGGGACTAAATATCTTTATTAAAGTAAAAAAAAAAAAAACAATCCCCAGATTTTCTCCTAATGTGTAGGTCCTTTAGAAAAACATAATCATGGGGCGCCTAGGTGGCTCAGTGGGTAAAGCATAGAAATCAGTTTTGGCTCATGTCATGGTCTCACAATTTAATGAGTTTGAGCCCCCTGTTGGGAGCAGTGTGGAGCCTGCTTGGGTTTCTCTTTCTCCCTCTCTCTCTACCCCTTCCCCCTCCCCCACGTTGTCTCTGTTTCTCTCAAAATAAATAAATAAACTTTAAAAACATAATAATATGTTAAAAAAGAAAGTAGAGTCATGTCTATTATTTTCTAAAGTACATCCTAAATTCTGAGAAACAAACCAAACTATATTCCTTCAAAAATATTTACAAATATTGCATAACTTGTCTAAGTCCTATCACGCTATAAGGCCAGAGCTGAAATTTCACTTAACCAAAATACTGCATGACAGAAAAAAATACATCTGAAAATACTACATTATATCAAAATGACTAACAGCTCATTTAAAGAAAATTTATAAAGAAATATTCTCTAAAAGAAAAAATTAATTCTAATGTCCCTACTCCCAACTCATGTTGCTATTTGCTAGATTCACCTCTTCATATAGATAATTCCCTAAAATAAGACACTAGTATCTATAAGTTTCTGCTTCCAGTGAAAGTTTAAACAGCTTGATTGTATGTCTGAGGAAATAATTTGGGTCAGAGAGTATGGGAAAATGCAAAGGAAGCCTGGATAGAAAATGTGGTTATTGAGAGAGAAAATGTGGTTATTGAGAGACAGTAAATGATACAGGCTTCTGGGAAGAGGAAAGCTCATGGAAGTCTGGAAGGTGGTGAGTACAGGTGTTTGGAAGTCTACATAAATAAAACTGATATACCCAATTTAAAGGCTGCTTTCCTTTGAGTTTTTTCTTGACTAGCAGCTGTAGTTATGTAGAAAGAAAACTGAGACATAAGGACTGGATTCAATTCTAAGCTTTGCCAATTTCTAGACTTGTCATCTATGAAAAGTCACAAAACTTTTCGTCTTAGCTCTAATATTTTCAAAACAGTCTAACATGTCAGAATTTTTATAAAGGAAAACAGAATAACATATTAATTTAAATTATTATTATTTTGCTTTTATTATCATTACTACTACACCACCTTGGATGACTGATGTGCAATATTTACCCACATATAATTCATCATACCAGTTCTCTGGATTACATTCTTAGTTTGAAAAGCAAAAAAAATATATATATACCAAGCCACAGTGGAGTATTTGGAACACGTTAGAGAAATTAAAACAGAATTTTAACTATAAATTACATCATTACAGGTAATCAGGTATATGATGGGAAAGGATTTGAGAAGCTAAGAGCTTTTAGAACTGGAGCAGAAAAAGAGTCAGCATTAACTCTTGTCTATGAAGCAAGAGGAAAGGAAGGAATGAGATGAAAGAAAACTAAACTAAGAGCTACCATTTAAAGAAGCATGTGCAATTGCAGGGTCAGTGAGCACTTGACCCAAGAACTATTATGACTTTTGAGATAATGGTTTCCTAGCTAATATTCATTGGTGCCATACTTCAGGGAATTTAAGGTATCATAATACTAAGACTGCTTCATATTTAAATACTGGTTTTTAATAGTCAGGAATGTCTATAAATATACAATGGACATTTAAGTACTCTGATTCTTCATTTAATCCTCAGACTTAGAGACAAGTATCTTTTAATAGGACACTCAAAGATTCAGGGGGTCCTCAGTATTAATTAAAACTTTCTTCCTAATCTTTATGTCAAATATCATTAAATATATTAATCCCCATGACTTTTTATGAAAAAAATAGAGATAAAAAATTCAGACCAGCAAATAAATTTGTATTCCAACACAGATATGAATTTAGAGTAACCATGCATAATTTATTTGGATATGCAAACATTAATGTTGATAAAAAAATAAAACTTAGAAACAAAAAGTAACTTTTTGATCCCCCTATAATAAAGATTTAAATGTTTTATGCAATTGTGCTCAACTTAATGAAATTTAGAAGGTTCCAGAACCACAATGTTTTTCAATAATATATGATGAGGCAGTTGATCCTCATATTCCAATTTGTCTTCTTTTATTCTTTCCTATTTTTTATGTTGATTTAAAAAATATTTTAGTATCCCCAAAAGTAGATATTGGTAATTTTATGATTTATTCCTGACTATAAATGAATGCTATGATGGATTCCTAAGGGCTGCAAAACTTGGATCCCTAATGCAGATAATACTTACTATTATGCTGAAATAGTATGCATAAGGTACAATAATGAAAGTTTTATGGGTGGTGCCAATATGAACATCATTAAAACATATTTTCAAGCTATAATCCCCAAGTTAAAAATCTTTTTAGAAATTTAAGATAATAAATAATTCATATTCCTTGAGATTTTATAATAATAACTAGACTTTATGTCTCTGATAGTAAACAGTAATAAAGATAAATTCATTTTCCACTGTTTATTATAGTATATCCCACTGGACATTATAGGTCTTAAAAACCTGAAGACAAATCCAAGGGTGAAGAAATAACAAATGACACTATACACATGCTTTTATTATTGTGACTTGTAACTGATAACATAAGTTGCTAAACTCTGGAGTGGTTTGTTAATTGCTTCCCATGTTAACAATATAACAGAGACCTGGAATACAAAATCCTTTTATCATTTAGAAAAGTGAAATCCAGTAACTGACTTTCGAGAGCCATAGTTTTCCTGTCAAGACAGATGGTATTAGTTTAGAGACAGTGATTTGCATCAGGATTGTAACAACCATACCTGTGATATCTAAGCTACCATTTGTCCCCCTCAGAAATTGTTGGAAGTTGTCTTCTATTTTATTTTTTAAATGAATTTATTTAACATTATAGCATGAGCTTCCTAAGCACAGGAGCAGAGGGAGCAAAAATCACCAAAGAAAAACAAAGTAAAATTCCTTTTATTCAATATGCTTTCCCATGTTTTCATTAGCAACTTTATTTTCCCCTTTGAATCTTGTTACAAGTTAATCCACAACATTAATTTTTCGATCTATGAGAAGAACACATTTCCATTAATTCTCTGGATTTTGCTTTTACCAACTTTCCTTCCTTCTCTCCTCCGACTCTCTTTTGTTCTTTCTTCCCTACCTAAATACCTAAAAGTATTTCCAACTCTCACTTGCTATTCAAATTTTTTGCAAAATCAAATCTGCTCATTTCTACTTTTTCCTTTTAGGAATATATCCTTCAAATAACTTTGTCTCTTCATGACTACTAATAGGCCAGCAATATTGTTGCTGTTGTTAGTCTTTTCTTGGCACTTTTTTTCTTTCCGATACTTTACTATGAAGTTCTCTATATATCAGTTTAATGAAAGCCTCTTTTAAACAACTTGTAGCTGAGTGCTTTTCTGATAGTAAAATAATCTCTTACCCATTTTATCTTATGCTATGTGCCCTTATTTATGTCCTCACTTCTATTTTTTTTAAATAATTTTGATGTATTATGGCAATTTTTAACCCCCTTTTCTCAAGACTCTGAAATAATTGAATAAATATTAATCTTTCAGATTTTAAACCATATAGCATGTAAAACTTATAATTCTCTCAACAATGAATTTAAGCACTCTAAATCCCTTCCTTTATGAATTCTAGAAAATCTTGGATATCTTCTATATTCATTCCCTGATTTCATATATATATATATTTTTATGAAGGCAAATTGAACTCATATTCACTCATAATTTTACTAATTCTATATTTAAAGATTCCTTCTTGTACCTCAGGCCTTCTTTCTGAAATTATTTTTCTTCTTCCTAAATATTTTTAGTTTTTGTTTAAGTAATCCTTCCCAATTTATATTTTTGTCCTATTCTAGATTGACAACTAAGTAGGAATACAATTCAAGGTGACAGAATTTTTTTTAACGATTCCACTGTCTTTCCAAGTCCACTGTTAGCTTCTGAAGAGCCTATGACTGACGTTATTATCATGTAGGTTATCAGCTTTCCAAGGTAGGGGGAAAACAGCACAATCAGATTTGTGTTTTAGATAAACTCCCTGGGGGCATTATGAAGCCTGAAACGAAATAGGAAAGAGGCCAATATCAGGAGAAGAAATATTTTTGGTTCAGTTGTTAAATTCCACAGGGATTTAAAGCTTTACAAAAACGCAAGGAGAACAGGAATAAAAAAAAAAAGATAATTTTACTTTTGAGGTTGGATTTTTTTTTTTTGTTTTTTTTTTTAGTAATACAGCCAGTAAAACTAGTGCACTTGAGAAAGAGTGGGGATGTTTCTAATTTGGGTAATTGGGAAGACGGTAAAACATTTATCTAATACAAGATCATCTATTAGCTTTGAAGACTTCTATGAGTCTACCTATTGAGAGGTAGACAAATGGTAGAGCACAGTGGTTCACAGTAACTATTAGAGCCAAACTATCTATTTGGGTTCAAATCCTAAATATAACACATAATGAGTAAATATTGCTCAAATTATTTTATCTGTTTGTGCCTCTGCTTCCTCATCAGTAACGTCATAACAATTATACTAACTCATAGGGTACTATGAGGATTAAATAGCAGATGTATATGTCATTTATGTGTGTATACATACATACAAACATTCATACATATATTTATTTAATCCTGGAAGAGGCTTTTTGCTAATTTTGTTAATAGAAAGAGCTCAATGGCAAAGCACTGTAATATTTTGAACTCAAGCCTATTAGTACACTAAGTAGGATGCTGGGAAATGCCCTTCCTTCAAAGAACCATATTGACTAATTTTGATATGTGGAAGTAGACTGAGCAGCCTCAGTTACTAATTGCAGACCTGCCATATTATTCTAATATTATCATATTAGAGCCATATTATTCGGCATACATGATACCTTAATTTTTTAGAGAAGATTATAAGGAAAGGATCAGATTCACACTCCATATGCCTATCTTCTTGCTTTTAAGGAAGACTCATGTTCCTGAACCATGTCATGGCATCCAACCTAACTTTTGCATCCTACAGTAGTGGAATAGCACAGCCAAAGTTCTGCTTTGTAAATTAGATACTACAAAGGGCAGTATTTGTTTCTGTACACTGAGTCTACCAGATTTAGCAAATAAAACTACAGGAAAACCATTTAATTTTGAATTTCAGATTTACAAAAATACTTTTTTTAGTATAAGTATGTCTTGTGCAATAGTTGGAATATATACTAAAGCATATATCTTGTTGATCTAAAATTCAGCTTTAATTGAGCATCCTCGTTGTCATCTGGCAAACCTGAGGATGCTGGCAGGCTTCTGTGCTTTAGCACAATTGACCCAAAGCAACTTCCATTCAGCAAACCTAGTTCCTTTACCTGAGTAGGTATATTAAAAGAGCACTCACATTAACTGGAATTTCCCATAAAGATATTTTGAAAATATCTTTAAATATAAAGCAAGATGGAGGTTTAAAGCATTGGAATGAGACAGATTGGGCAACAAGGCTCACTTCATTTGTGGCTATAGGTACGTGAGTTCTTGTAAGGATTAGGAACATGCTGCAGATGTTTGAGGATGTATTCATTGCAAAAATAGTGGTTACATGTTTAGCAAAGCAAGACAGACATTGCGTATAAACAAATATTGAAAAAAAAAAAGCTCATTAGGATGAGGAACCATACCTTTAAGGGAATCAATGGAAGAATTCATAAAGTTGGAAGAGGAAACAGTTACACTGAAAAATTAGGTATCAAAAAAAAAAAGGAGAGCATGCTAAAGCATACATGATGCTTAACAGCTTCACTGTCAAATATGGAATTTAAAGTTAGCCTCAGAGAGATCTTCTTCACTGTATGTTGCAGGAGAACAAGGAAGGAGTTCTACATAGTTAAAAAAATAGGGAAAAGAAAAAAAATAAAAAATCAACCAAACAACCAAACTGTAAAATGCTACAGTTAAGGAAGATATGAAGTTTCCATCTTAGTACTCCTATAAAAAACCATTACTGATAACAAAATTAAATGCAGATAATTCCAGTGTTATAACATGAAGTTACTCAGATAAATTATTTTATTTTCAAAATATCTAACAAATACAAAACCATCCAAAAGACTTAAATTTAATTGTTTCACTAGCCTAACCAAACAATAGCTTATTTTAGCTTCCTAATATAACTAATTATTCATAGTTTACTCCACTGCCTTCAGACTTATAAATGCTAAAAACAGATTGTATGTGAAGTCACATGAATCTTTGAATTAAAAACATGTATATGTATTACATATATATCTATATGATTAATGCTTTTAGATCATGTTATTGTTGGTGTTAAAATGTCTTTAATGGATTATTTTATCACTTAAAAAAGTACAGTAGATATTTTTCTTTTGTATTTTCCCTAAATATCTAAAATTATTACGTATGTGAGTATGTGTAGGTGTGCATGGCATGTATGTAGGATGTTAATGAGGGGGTATGTTAACAATATATAAAGAAAGAGAATACAGAAAGTAGGTCTCAGATACTTGCTGAGTCATTGTGAAAAAATAGTAACAGAAAACTTTTTTAATTATTTATGTGGTGAATTCCAAACATCTTATTCCACAGTAGTGCACATATTCCAAGATTTACAAGAAGTTTAATTGAAATGGTATTGCCTAATAATTTATTGAATAAAATAATAAATTCAAATAATTTACTCTAAAATTATAAGATGTCTAAATCTAAAATACAATAGATTTTATTTTGGGAGAAGGACATTTAGAATTAATATGCCATTTCACTATTCAGACTATTTTTGCCATTTCTCATGATAGAAAGGCTCAAAATTGATTATGAAATTCAAATTTGCACAGAGATTGTACAATCTATGATTGTGAGTTACATTTGCAAATTATAAAGCAGGCTTTTAAGATAAATTTCCTGTCTATGTTTACTGAGTACCTGTGCAAATTTTTAGTTTGGCCATAATGCATAGATATTTCAGATAATTTGCTCCCCTGGGGAGTATATAATGAAAAAAGAGACTCAATCTAAGAAAACTACTTGAGCAACAGGATATTAGGATGGTTGAACCTCAGATTGTGTTATTACGCTGTCAAGATGCATGAATTCAAATCCTGCCTGTATCACCAACCAACTATATGCCAGCAGGGGATTTACTTAAACTTCTTTGCCTGCTTTCATTATCTGAACTGTGGGAGAAAGAACGAGTATTTGTTACCAAGGCTTCAAATTTAAAATTTCAGAAAGGCATCATGATATTAAGAGTCTAGAATGTGGAACCAAATGCTTTGGATTCAAGTCACAATCCTGCAATTTACCAGTTGTTTAGCTCTGAGAAAAAAATAATTTACATTATCTGCATCTATTTTTACCTTTGTAAAATTACAATAAAGTATTAATTAGCTCATACTCTTATTTTGAAGATTATGTGAGCTTATCCATGTGAAATGCTTAGAACAATACCTGATTTAGATCAGTTATGTAATAAATGTGTTACTCCTTTATCATATGAAGATTGAGTGAATGAACAAATGTAAAGAAAGGCCTTAAGGAATGCATAGAAAAGAGTCAGTGCCTAATTGATATTACCCATTGGGTTAGTTTCTATTAGCTGCCATAACAAATGACCATAAATTTGTGGCTTAAAACAACAGAATTTATTATCTTATAGTTCTAGAGTTCAGAAGTCTGAAAACAGGGCATCAACAGGGCTACCCTCTCTCTGGAGACCATAAAAGGAAACCTGTTCCTTGTCTCTTTCAACTTCTGGTGACTGTTGGTATGTTATAGTACATGGCCACATCCCTCTCTGCTTGTCTCCGTATTGCTTCTCCTCTGGATGTGCAGTGATCTAATCACTCTGCTTCTTTCCTAAGGGTATTTATGATGACATTTAAAACTCCTCCATATAATTCAGATTGATATACTACTCTTTGCAAGGGCCTTAATCACATCTGCATGAACTATTTTTTTCAAATAGGGTAATATTTATAGGTTATAAGGATTAGGATATAGATATAAATTTTGGAGCTATTATCAGCCTAACATAGTTATTGAGATGTATTTGCTATTACTTGATATTTTTCATTATACTGTATACTGAATTTTGTATAACACTATTTTTTAAAGTACTTTTGATGACTTAGGACAAGGTGATACAACATTACAACATATGCATGATTTCAGAATACAGCATGCAAGGAACTAAGAAAAATAGCATTTATTCACTTTAAAGTTTTGAAATTCACAATTTCTTAGTATCAAATTCTCTGTGTACTTGATTTTATATTTACATGATTTAGTTTGTATCTTAGGTTATTTTTCTCCAAACTGAATTAGAAATAAAATAATCAACTTTGAAAATAACTAACAATGTTGAAGCACTTTGCATCATATCTATTATTTCTCCATTTTTAAAAAACATAGATATTCCAATAATGAAAAATATACAGTAATACTAGGGTATTGGTAATTTTTTAGTAACTGACACTTTATTAATTAAAAGAATATATGTGGAATAATAATGAAAATGAGTCATTTTCCTACCTCTGGGCCTTAATATGCCAATTTTATTCAACTATAACATTTGCTTAATATTTAATTTTTCCAGTCACTTACTTTCTACTAAATTATAAAGTAACTCATGAGACGTAATGCAGTTTTAAATGTAAAAGGTATAATGAATACTGAATATCATATATAAATTAATTTGTAGGTTGACTTGAGTTTCAATTTAAATGTTTTCTAAAAAGTGGTTATTAATCTGAAGACCATGAATCTCTGAAGTTGTATGACTAATTTTATTCAGAAGTACAGGATTTCTGGGGGGAATTACACAATATTCATCAGTCTTTCAACAGTGTCAATGATCCAAACATTTTTAAAACCACAGCTCCAAGGCATTATATGATTTTTATAGTGGCATTACCTAAACATAATTATTTCATTCATTCAACCAATTATGTTCCTTATTAGATAAAAACCTATGCAAACTACTGGGATTTTAGGGAATCAATAATTAATTGCCCCCTTTCCACATCTGAGTTGAACAATTGATAGAACGCCAGGAGTCAAGCAGATGTGTATCAATACATCATTTATATTTCTGATAAAGCTATTTGGAAGATATGACCTTATTCTGTGCCACAGTGAGTTTGCTACTAACCCCATGAATGTAACTATTCACCCCCAAATCCCATGTCTTTTCTATGGCCACCGAGTCAAGCCTTCTATAAACCCTTAAGCAAGGAGGGCAACTGATGAGGGCTGAGTAAACACCTTGAGCTCTTTCTCTCCCCTTCCCCAGTCGGATATCCCATCCCTCCATGGGAAGAAATGACAAACAGTGGAGATTCGGTCGGAGGAGGTTCATTAAGGGAATTCTTACACATGGCTTACTGAGGTAAGGAGTGTCAGTGCTCTTTTTTGCCATTCTCCATTGTTTTTTCCTTGTATTTGGCTTTAAACCTGAAATCTATGAGGAGGAGATTATCAATTCATGGTGACAGTCCTGTTTCCACTTACTTAAATTTCCTCTCATAGCTTCCAATTCTGAAAGTTTTTTGGGTACTTTTATAGAGTCACCAATGGGTCATTTTTCCTTTTGTGCCCCTAATACTTCAAAATGGGCCCTTAGAGATCATTATTGAAGCTAACTTAACAACCTTTCTATATCCAAGACATCCTAAAGAAAAATTTCCCTACTCATGAGTAGCATTACAATGAGTAGCATTGTAAACTAATGCCAATTATACAGCTGTGATAATATAGGGATGCCATAAACTTGAACAAAATATTTTTCATATATTAAAATTCTTAACAGATATTGAAGTTTAAATATTAAATTTGTTTGTAAGTTCAAGTCTCTAAGAATTAAAATCCTGAGGAATTACAATAAAATTAATATGTACTGCATTAATGAGTTAAAATTCAAAGTAATTAAAAGCCAAAATTCATATGTCCCAATGGATTATTCTGACTATAATAAGATAGATATCTTCCCCAATACCTTGATAATGGTGTGATTTCTTTGACTGCTACCAAATACATTGTATACTAGAAAAAAAGCAGTGTCCTCAGGTTCTTAAAAGAGAAGTTTTCTGGGTATCACATTTAAAAAGTCCAAATAAATAAAAAGGACATATAAGATTTATACAACACTTATCTTGATTACCCCAAACACACACATACCCACAACTCCACCTACACATGTACATGTATGTGCACACTCACAAAACTTAGAAAATGTAGAAACACCTTGCCTGTAGAGCTGTTATACCAAGAAAAGTGATGTTCACAGCACAGGATGTAGGAAACTCAGTTACATTGGAGAAGATTAATAAATTGTGGGTTCAGCTTTACCATTCAGTCTAAGAGAGCATAGTCCATAAACAGGGTTTACATAATATTGAAATAAATCCTCTCCTATAGAGCTAATTAAGTAATTAGGTTTACTATGCAGGGGGACATTTCACTGTGAATACTCTCCCAGGGAGTGGAACTTTTAATAAAATTAAAATTTGCTTTTGTTTTCCATATTTGGCATATTTAATTCCTTTTAATTTAGATTTAGCCTTGGGTGAGTTGTTTTTGGTAATGAAGTTCTGAATTATTACTCTCTAGTGATCTCCAATCCACAATATTCTATAAGCAGGCCTCTGATACTTGGCCACATTGGCTTCCTCCACTGCCTTTCTTGTGAAATCTCTTAAATATTAAAAAAAAAAACTCTAAAGGAAGATTTCACATTTCTGGACATTTTATTATATACTTTTTAATCTATCAGAAAAATGAAGAAGATGTAGAAGAAAGAGGGGAAGGAAGAGAAGTAGAAGATGAAGAATTATCTTTAGGAGATTTCTGAACTGAAGCTTATGTTAATATTTATGAATTTCAGATTATAGATTCTTGGAGAGGACTGAATCTATTCACATCGTTTCTCACAGTACCCATTTCATTTACCAAATCTTGAATGTCTCAAGCACTGAGTTGCAATTATTTTGGTTTCATCTATTCCTTCCATAGTAAGATATGCCTATAGTATTTCATTTTCACTTACTGTTAGTTACTTCTTTCAAGAGTCTTAACCTAATTTGTGGTTGTTCAACCTATAGCTTAAACAGATCTGTTTCATTTTATGTATCATGTAAGTCCACCAGTACTTGCTAGATTTGATTTAATGCACTCCTTCCCTTTTACATTTGCTTTCTGGCTCATACATATATTCATTCAATAATTTTCCAATATCCTGTCCTTCTTTTCCTGTTAAAATTCTTTCTGCCACATTCACTTTTTTAGATCTAATAACAAGTAAAATATCTAGTTCATTTCTTTTAAAAGAATTTTTTCTTCTTTTTTTAGTTTGAGAGAGAGAGAGAGAGAGAGAGAGGAGTGGCAGAGAGAAGGAGAGAGAGAATCCCAAGCAGACTCCATGCTGTCAGCACAGAGCCAACAGAGGACTTACTCTCACGAACCATGCGATAATGACCTGAACCAAGATCAAGAGTCGGATGCTTAACCGACTGAGCCATCGAGGCGCTCCTCTAGTTCATTTCTAATATCTTCTGCCAGACCACTTACATCAGGAAGTTTTAAAATTTATCTTTGTCTATCCTGGCCTTCAAGATCCCATATTCCTTTTCATGTCATTTTAGTCTTTTATCTAATATGCTGCTTTTGTCCTAAAGAAACCTCCCTCTTTTGAGTTAGTCAAGTATGCCACAACTTCTATTGTGACAGATAGATTACAGCACGATATTTCAAGTGACCATATTGTTATTGCTTCTTTTTCTGTTGTTGGTGTTGTGTTGTTTTTGCTGCTGTCTTCTTAATGAATTTTCAGGACTAATTTTTTTGTCCAAGAATATTTCTTTTCATAGCAGTTTTAAGTTTACAATAAAATTGAGAGGAAGGCACAGAGATTTCCTATAAAACGCCTGCCCCACACATGAATAGCCTTCCCATTTTCAACATCACTCATCAGAATAGTAGAGATTTTACCAAGGATGAACTTACACTGACATCATAATCACCTAATATCCATAATTTATCTTAGGGTTCCCTTTTGATATTGTACATTCTATGGATTTAGAGAAATGTCTAATGACATATATTTATCAATGTAATATCCTGAGAGTATTTCACTTCTGTAAAAATCTTCTATGATCTGCTTATTCATCTGTCTTCACCTCCCCACCTCTGGTAACCACTGATCTTTTTCTTTATTTTCTCTATAATTTTGTCTTTCAGTACTAATTCTTTAAAGTCTATATTTATTGCCATGTATGGCCACTGAATCTCTGCTCCATTAGCCTCCAGGGCTGCGAATGATTTGTTAGATTTTTTTTTAATGTCTTGAACCTTAAGTCCTCTGCCTCTTGCCAGAGGGACTCTGTCTATGTGTGGGCATGGCTTTAATGTTCATGCAGTTTACAGTTTTGCTTGATCTTTCCAATTCTTGCCCACACAAGACCTCAAGGTCATCAAGAATTGAGAATTTGGGGCTTAATTCCATCTTTTGGGTTCTGAACAGATCTTTGCACTTGCATAGCCTTTAGGTCTCCTATAATATTTCAGAGCTTTCAAAGTACCTTGTAAACATCTCATTCCCTAGATCTTCCTTTAACATTTTTGGTCAGCCTCCTCTTTGCTACAGTATGTATCACAGCTTTAGGCAGCTCTGATGCTAATTTTTTTTTCTTTCACTCATTGTTTTCAACCAAGACATTGTAAAGAAAAATATCCCTTGATGTAAACACCTACTTAGCAAATAATGTATCACTCTGCAACAGAGATTCTTCTAAGAAGCTGCCAGACAAGCCAAATAATGAACCTGCTCTAGGTATGGGACTTTTTGAGGAAGGTGAAATCGAGTCTGTCCAGGCCTATGGCTACATGGCAGCTTGTTTTCTTCAGTTACTATGTTTGTGAGCCTGGTAGTTTTCAAGGCTACTGCAGAGTTGGGGAGATAAGGAGGGGAGTAGGCAAAGGTATATTGCCATAAATCCTGCTGTTCTTACTGAAATTCAATTGGTTTTCTCAAAGAAACAAGTCCTGTTCCTTTCAATACTCTGGTTAATTTTCACAGCTCTGAAAATCCTGACTCTGACAATTTGTTGCCAATGCTTAAGTTTTCTTTATAAAGAAGCATATTTTTGGAAGCTCTCATTCTGCCATTCAGGAAGTTTCCCCCTTCCCTTTCTTTCTTTATCTCCAGTTAATTTTAAAGACAAAGCAGACAATTTTTGCATTTTCCTAATTGGGTGAGTTAGTTTAATCTTTCTATGTATAGATGAATATTCTCCCACTAAACCTTGTATTAGATCTGTCAGGAATCCTATAAATGAAAGGTAGGAAATAATTACTATGCCCAGATATTTTATGTGTAGTTTACACATATAGTATAAGCTAATCTTCATTAATATTCTTTCTGAAATTTCATCCCCATCTTACAGATAACAAAATTTAATACAAATCAGAGATAAAAATTTTTCCAGAGTCAAAAGCAGTACTTTGTAAACTAATATTCAAATCCACTCCAGCTGACATAAAAGTTGATTCTGTTAAAACACCGGATCAGATATACTCCTTTCATTATGTATTGATTTACATATTGGTGTTTTCCAATGCAGATGAGCTCATTAGCATTAGTAATACTATTGACTTGTGTTTATATCTTCAGTGTCTGCCATATTGACTGATATTCAGTAGTAACAATGTTGAATGAGAGAATAAATTAAAGTCACAACCTGAGTTTCTAAGTCTTACATTTCTAACATGAAAGGTGGAATTAGAAGAATTAAAATGTTCCATATGGCAAATTCTGTAATAAATATCTTATCATCCCTGTGACATTTGAGAACCTTATTTTTGCTATAGATGAATGAAAGTGGAGATCGACTGAAGCTTGAAGACTAGCTAAAATTTGTAAGTTTATATGTGAGGATTCTGTAAGTATCAGTGTTCCTCTTCTAAAAAAAGGAATTTGGTCCTTTCTTCAAAATTTAGATGGGAGTTAATATTTGTGGAGGTCTATTTGTACTGTCTGTATGTCTGTGTTTTATCATTACCAACAATTCTTCAGAACCAAGATTAGTTAAGAGGATGCTCCACAAACTTTCCACATCCTGTTTTAGGGTATTATTTTGCTATTTAATTATATCACCTAATTATCTTTATTAAAGTGTCACCTTATCAAGAGATATATCAGTATATTTAGATTCAAGCTAATACATAATAATAATGATAAACAATTATAATAATAAAGTATCTGACATTTGTTGAGTGCCTACTATACATGAGGAAATAGTTTAAGCATGTTAAACATCTTATGTAACTCCCAGAATAATAGTAAAATTGTTATTTCCTTCATTCTAGTTATGAATAAATTGCATCACAGAGAGCATAAGAATTATTTTCTAAGCCCAAATGACCAGCAGAAGGTTGAATCAGAGGCACTTTAATTCCAGAGGCTATGATCTTAATCATACATAAAACAGAGGTGTGGGGGGAGCAGCACATTTAATCAAGTTTTTTAGCTACTGTTTGGTATTAAATTCTAGGGAATCTCTTGTTCTAATTCCACGCAAAGCACAATGTTGGTTCTGGACTCATATAGGAATAAATCTTGATTCTATCCACTATGATACGGTTTGAGCAAGTTATGTAAGCTTCCCGAACCTGAACTAACTCGAAAATGAAATGCAAATATAATTACTAACCACCTAGAGTTCTAATGAGGATTCCAAGAGGTAAGGAATGCATACAACTTAATGGAGTGGTTGACAAATGACACACACTTAGGGAAAAGGCGTGTGTGTGTGTGTGTGTGTGTGTGTAATGCAAATTTAAGATTTTAGCTCTGTGTGGTGTATGTGCTTATTGTTTTGGTGTCCTTTTAATGCTGTGGAGATTTGTAATGGGATGAGCCCAGAGTAGATTTCTGCTCACATTAAATAAATGCATTTGATGCAGGCTGCCAAAAGTCTTTCTTAGTCATCTATTCACTGATACATAATAATTCCTCATGAATCTTACAGGTAACCATGGTTGACAATCCAGGGTATTTTTATAATCAGAACACGTAATAACACAGCTTAATGCCACTAATTCTTTGATTCTGGACTTGGTCTGTTGTGCTCCTCTGTATCCCTAACTTCTATCTATTCTTCAAGGCCCAGAATAAGAGTCACTTACTTAATGCCATGTTTGGTATTCCTCTGCCAAAATTAATTATTTTTTATTCCTATCAAGTATCATTTACATATTAATTATTTAAATTATATTTTCTTATAATCAATGACATGGTTAATATACCTGGTTTCAGTTGAATTAAATGATCCTTTTAAAAAGATAAGGGTCTTATTAATTTTCTCCCACTGCTGAAGCCAAATACTTAATATCATGATGATTTGCATTAAGTAAATGCTGTATATATACTGCCTGTTAAAATACAGATTGAAGCCTGATTGCAAGGAATTTATGGAAGAAGTTGAGGCATATAATTTTTGCACCCAGTATCCCTTTGGAGAAATTACTTCTTTTGTTTTTGGATATCACGCATGTGGGGAAATGATAGAATACTAGAGGGGAAAATCATATTACACAAAGACTGCTTTAAGCATTTCTAATACCTAACTTATTGCCCTGCATGGAGTTATGCATGTGCATATTTGTGAGGAGATATGTTTATAAATCTTTGTACTGACAGTAAAATAGAGAGCTCTAAATACATTTTGGTGCATACCTGGAATTTTCTTTCTGAACTCAATAAGAATGTAAATGAAATTGCACAGCCTGTGTGTAAATATGCTATAAACATAGACTTGGAATACCTACATTGAAGGCATCCAAAAAAGAAGAAGAAGAAAAAGAAAGAAATCTAATAGCTAAATTTATTTTTGATCTTAGACCTGTGGAAATGTCTGACAGTGCAAAATGTCATCTTTCATGTTGTGTACACTGACTCTGTGGTATACAAAGATGAATGTCAAGTAATGGGAGAATGAAAGAGGCACTGAAAACATACTTATATTTCAGTTATGACTGAAAATGGAACTCTGCTGAAAAGACTGACAAAATAGCATAGTGTGACTATAATACAACTTTTGTCTTCTTGTTACCCTGAAATCCCAATTTCCTACTGTTAACTGTTATATGCAATTTACATATATTTATAAAAAGGAACATAGGAACTGAAATGGTACCAAAGTGGAAGAGAAGCAAGGAAAGAGCTTTTTTTTCAACTCCAATCTCATTTAATTCTGGGTGACTCTTCAATCTCAGAGTGGATTACTTTTTATGCTTCACCAGATATTCCAGGAAGAGCTTCAGTAAATCTCAGCTGCATCTAACTCCTTAATATCACATGGAATCACAATCTATTTTAGGTAAATATTTTATTCAAATATTTGAATTCTAGTTTTTTAAAGTGTTGTGTGGGAGAATGTTGTAATTTGAAGATCTGATTAATATCACAAGGACAACAACGATGGGCTTAAATTCTTACCGACTTATAAAAATTAAAGAAAATAGCCTCGATCCCATCTTCCTGTCACCTGAACCAGAACTTTACACAAACACTGTCACTCATTTAGAATAAATTATGCCTTTGCAAATCTAATAGAAGAAATAGGGAACAGATGAAAGACTCAAGGGGACAATGTATTCTCATTAATCTCATAAATTTATCCTCTTCTAAAATTTGATTTAAACTTCATACTACATATATCTTTGTTTTCTGACTTTCCTTCACCATATTTTTTGCCATATTATTTGTCCCACAATCTTAGAAGAAATTAAGAAATAGTTCCTTTTTACACCTACAGAACCAGCTGATGTTTCATACTGAAATAACTGTATAGTGATTGTGTTCCTATAACTGTATGCAGTATGCATAAAGTTCTGAATTATGTTCTATTACTAAATTTACCTATATTATAAGCTCTTGGAAGATATCACTATATCTAAATAGTTCATAAGTTTGTCAGTTGTTCTTATAAATTGTTACGCATTTTAAAGAAAATGATTAAAATTTTGAATGACTTGGGGTGAGAGGTCAAATGAGATAGATCATTTTCTTAAAATCTCTTTTCCTATCATGTTTTTATCTGGAGTTCCTAATATTCATTGGTCATTTTCTCATATTATTTCATTAGTGACTCAAATTTCTTTCTAATTTTTTTCATATACAATTATCCAAACATTTCATACTAGTCAGCCAGTGCTAGATTGGGAAGGTCAGTGGTAAATATTTTAATATTTTGTTAGTGGAAATGAGGGCTTCTTTTTCAAAACTATAAAAATCATTCTGCTCCAAAGTGGGAAGAGTGAAGCTTTGTAAGCTGTTAAACAGATACCTGATCATTATATCATCATAGTCTTAAGTATTCAGAATTGCAACCAATAAATGGAGATAGATCAATAGGCACAGAAATAGGGATAGAGATAGATAATAGGGAGAGAGACAGAGAGAGAGAGAGAGACACTGAGACAGAGAGAGAGATGTTTTATTTTTGAAAAGCACAACCATTTAGTTTTGGCATATTCCATTTAAAAAACACTGCTGTTTTAATTGGCTATATGTGGTCTGAGAATGGGATGTGGAGAAAAAGGATTCAGAATCATTTCCCAAGTGGAAGGCAAGTCTTCATCTATTCAATCATTGTTGAATAAAGCTGAGGATAATGAATTAGTCAAGTACACAAGGAGGATGTGTATATGTATTTTCATAAACATATAGGAGGTTTATATTCACAGAAATTTAAGAATTATTGATATAGTAGAATAAGAAAAGAAATTATTATGATTTGTGCCTAAGTTATCACAGGATCTTTATCCTCCCTATACCTCAACTTGCCTAAGATTTAATAAATAGTAATAGTTCTTATCCATGAAAAAAGAAAATATATAATTAAAATGTATTTTAGTCTCAATTTTTAAGTTAAAAAAAGCATATGACCCAGATGTCACCTATGACATGTAAAGAGGTTGAAAATGGCCTTTCATACTGTTAAAATAACAAGAAAAAAAGATGTTGAAAAAACTGAAAATTAATGATTTTCCTTGGACCCATCAGAGAAGTGAGGGTTCAGGGTCAACCACTAACACAAAATCCAGAGACACAGATGAATCCAGAGAGTCAGAGCTGAGATATGCTTATCTGAAACAATAGCTCCTGAGCTAGAACTTCCAGTGGGCATGGAAGGTGAGACATCAAGCCAAATGGATTATTCTGGAGCCTTTAGGAATTTGTCTTGCTAGATTTTGGACTTGCTTGAGAACCTTTATCTCTTTCATATCCCAATTTTTTCCATTTAGAAAGAAAATATCTATCTTGTGCCTGCCTCGTGAGGAATGCTGCCTCATGATGAAATGCACGCCAAGTCTTACCCATATGTGATTTAGATATTTAGGTGAGACTTTGACCTTTAGACCTGAGAGCTGATGCTGGAATGAGTTAAAACTTTGGGGCTTTTGAGATAGAATTGATGTAATTTTCTTGGGAAAAGAACATGAGTTTTGGGAGACCGGGGGCAGAATATTATGGATTGAATATTTGTCTCTCCCCAAAATTCCTATGTTGAAGCATTAACATTCAGTCTGGCTACTCCATACCATGGAATATTATTTAGTAATAAGAGGAAATGAGCTATCAAGCCACACACACACACACACACACACACACACACACACACACACTAAATACATATGTTAACTGGAAGTAGACTGTCTAAAAAGAATGTACATGGTATATCCAATTATATGACATTCTGGAAAGGCAACACTATAGATAGGTACAAAGATCAGTACTTTCCATGGAGGAAAGGGGAGGTTAATAGGTGAGACATGGACAACTTTAGAGTGGTGAAACTATTCTGTATGATACCGAAAGTTTGTTTACATAAAGTACGTATTTATCAAAACCTATAGAGCTTTAAGTCACAAAAAGTAAATCTTAATGTATACAAATAAAATTATCCAGGTAATCCTGGGATCCTAGAATGTTATGCCACATGAGACAACACAATCTAATTCCATGAAAAATGTCTGACACTATCTCACTGAAGTGGCTGGAGGAAAAGATAATGACTTAAGTAACTTTAGAAATATATGGAGTTTGTAAGACTAAAAGAAAAAAATGTTTCAGCTTATAAAGTTTCTTATATATTAACAATTCTGGTACTGCTATACATCAATACTGAAATTGAACAGTTCAGTATATATAGAGCAGTTTCCAAATTTCAAGCTGTTGGAATAATTTACAGATAAGCAAGGTGAGGAAAAGTGAAATGATCCCTTTGTTAATGAAAGAGTTAGAAAAGGTGGTGAGAATTCTTGGTTACCTACTATAAGTAAATTGTTGCCTATATAAATATTTATAGGTATGTTTATATCCACAGGTTATTATGTACATATTCCCTTGCTTGCTCTTTCAGATGAGAAGCCCAAAAAGCAAAAACACCCTTTTATCAATAAGATAAGCACATCCAACACCTTTATCTTAGTTTCTAGATCCATTCTCCAAGAAAAGGAATTGGGAGTTCTTGGAGATGTGATTTATTCTAGGACTGGGTCAGGAAATGTACAAGATGAACCTCAAAAATCTCTCAGTGCCAGAAAACAGGGAAGTTTTCCAAAGAACTATAAAGCTATACAGTTTCTCATGTATAAACAACCATTGGTCTACAGTAGATAGTAGATAGGTTCTGGAGTTAGCCTGCCAGGACTTCACTCTAAGTATCTTTCTCTACCTACATTATGATGCTGGGAAATTTACTTGAATGCTCTATGCTTTGTTTTATTTGCATAGAATAAAACATTCTATGATTGTTTTGAATTAAACAATTGAAATAACAATAACAATTTAATCCTCATAGGATTAATTTGAGGTTAGTTTTATTCTTAGTGGAATACCTTTCTCAAAATAATGTCTTAATTAATACCTTAAATACTGTCTATACTATGTGCTTTATAATTTTGGTTCATATTGGCGCACCTGGGTGGCTCAGTTTGGTCAGCATCCAACTCTTGATTTCCACTCAGGTCATAATCCCAGGGTCATGGGATGGAGACCTTCATTGGTCTCTGTGCTGATCATGGAGCCTGCCTGGGACTCTCTCTCTCTCTCTCTCTCTCTCCCTTTGCTCCCCTGCTTGTGCTTTCTCTCTCTCTCTCTCTCTCTCTCAAATAATTTTGGTTCATACTATATACATAGTGTTCTGTAATCTGACTTTTAACTTACTACTATGAAATAAATACTAAGGTATTGTAAATATATTAAACATTAAGGGAAATACTTATTTCCACAAAAATATTTATGTCTTCCTTTCAATAATTCTTATTCTTATGACTACTTTCAATATGTAAGAGGAAACCATTTTTTCCTCTGATTTTTTCAGCCATCAAACCTACTATAAGAGGGGCGCCTGGGTGGCTCACGGTTCGTGGGTTTGAGCCCCGCGTTGGGCTCTGTGCTGACAGCTAGCTCAGAGCCTGGAGCCTGCTTCAGATTCTGTGTCTCCCTCTCTCTCTGACCCTCCCCTGCTCGCGCTGTCTCTCTCTGTCTCTCAAAAATAAATAAAAA
This sequence comes from Cryptoprocta ferox, assembly GCA_028646485.1. Classification (NCBI taxonomy): domain Eukaryota; kingdom Metazoa; phylum Chordata; class Mammalia; order Carnivora; family Eupleridae; genus Cryptoprocta; species Cryptoprocta ferox. Next base: position 108,293,876 of record CM053574.1, on the reverse strand, counting down.
ACATTAAATAAAAAAATTAAAAAAAAACCCTACTATAAGATATAAGGGCAGAAAATAAAATCTCATTTCATGTCTGTCCTAATAGGTACATTTAGTAAAAGTGGAATATTAAGTTTATTATTTCAAAGGATCTTGGTCCAAAGCCTATTTAATTTCTGTTTGTAGAATTAAGTTAGCATTGTTGTGCTGAGACTAACAGAATAGCCTGGAGGAAACTGCCACGAGGTTAATTACCAAGTTCTCTTGAAAGTCAATAGATTTTTTTCAGCAGCCATTTCCACTGAGGAAGTCCCTAGGGTATTTATTGCTTGAAGAACATTACTATTAGCAAGTTTTACTTTGTCTGAAAAGCTCCATATTACAAATGAAATTTACTACTTACAAGAGAAAGACAAACACATTTGTAAATTGCAGTGAAGCACTTCTAAAATAACATTTTCAATCCAGAGACACTTACATACCTAAATATGCTGTGAATTTAGAACCAAAGCTATCAGGGCTTATTTCAAAGGAAAATGCAACATTGCAAGCTTTAAATATAATCTCCTTGCATTCATCTTGATGGAATAACCACAGTTATGTAATATAGCATTTAGATCAATTTAAAGAGTCAATAAAAAAGTGGAATGGTTTTGCAGTAACTCCTAGCAGGTGTTTGGAAGTCTGTTCAGCTCTACTGCTCTTAATTAAATTACAATACATTTAATGAGCAATACTATTACAAATAATTTGTAATGATCCACCCTATGATAGATCAGCATTTTGTTTCAGGCCATTACGAGATTACTTACTACAATTATAGAATTTAAATTAGATCTAAAGGTCATTTATATGTGTTATCCACTGGGGTGCCTGGGTTATTCAATCTGTTAGGTATGTGACTCTTGATCTTGGCTCAGGTCATGATGTCACAGTTCCTGAGATGGAGACCATGGTGCACTGACAGCATTCAGTGGGATTCTGAATCCCTTGGGATTCTCTCTCCTATCTGTGCGTGTGTGTGTGTGTGTGTGTGTCTCAAAATACATACATAAAACATTAAAAAATGTGTTGTCTACTTACTGCTACTCTTTTCTCAAGAACATTATTGGTTATTAATCCTAGCACTCTTACTGAGAACACTATGGATTTGGCTTCCTGATGCTTCTCAACAGACACTTCTAGGCAACTACTCTCAGTGAATCATACTTTAGGAGTCAAGATGAACTCTATTTTTCATTATTTATTTCATCCAATATTCTCCTGTCACATATACCTCTGAGAATATAATCCTGGTTCTGCCTGAATACCTCCAGGAATGAAGAACTTGTTATATGATGAGACACCATTCATTTTGGGAAAGTTACACATATTGAAGTGCTATTTGTTAGTTTATACCCAAAGGGACTTAACCATTATTTCCAGCCATTGACCCAAATTCACTTTCTTCAGATCATTATAACAGTTCAATTTCTTTCTGACTAGCAGAATCTTGAAATAATTTTTCTACAAAAGAAGCCTAGAAATTTTGCAGCCGTGCACACATAGGAAGTAAACTGAAATGGCCCAATGAGCTTGCCTATGTTGGCAGATTGAGGCTTTCTCTTCACAGATAATGATGAACTACATTGTCAAGTCATTTGCCCCACAAAATTATACAACATACAACATTGAAATAGAAATAGGATACTTACAATAACAATGCCCTTCAAAAAGGTCTGAAAGAAGAGGAAGAACATGAGAATCACTAGTCAATGATAATTCTGAATTACCAAGCAATTGTTTGCCAGATCTTTCTCCCTTTGGGAATGAAAATATTCATTGATGAGGACTTAGGTTTGTTCCATAAGAGTGGTTCCCAAGTTCATTATTGTGTATTGTGCTTGTCTAAATATTTTTTGATCCAGGTTCTTTCCACTGAGATAAAATTCCTTCTTTTTATAGGAATCTCTTATCCTGGTCCTCAACAGCAGAAAGTTGAAAGCCCAGTGTTTTGTTTTTGTTTTTAATATTTAATTTTATTCTCCTTTTAGCCCTAAACTGGTAGTGCTTTTGCCAGTACAACTTTATTTAAAGTTTATGCATCTTTTAAACATCTTATGTGGGCCCACTAAATATACCAAAAGTCACATCCATAATATATCTATTAGCTCTGTATGTCAGGGTGCTGAGAGACAACATCCATAAAATTCTTAGAAGCCCTTTGTGTCAAGCTGTGAATGACTGACTACTAGGTAGTTTTTAAAATCTTTCCTAGAAAAATCTTAATGAGGATTCTCAGAGCAAAAACCTTGATTTGACTTTTGATGCCAGATTTCATTTCAGTTTGTGAATCCTTATCAACAGAGAAGACTAAAGGTGATTATTCACTAATTCCTGGATCTTCTCTATCTCCTCTAAATCCTGCTTGTGAACTAAATAATTTCTTCATTACATTATTTCTCACTTCCCTATCACAGATGACTGACATCCAACTGACATTTACACCATCTTGCCTGATTACATTTGTCAGTGTTCAAATACGTTATGTATTTTCTATCTCCCACATTACTGCAGACAACAATTTTGCTAATTGTTCTTTTTCTACTCTAATAGTTGTACTTTCTCCAAATATATTTTTCACCTTTTTTTCCATCACTATTACAATTTCGAGCATCATTTTCCCGACCTTTTCTGTTTCCTTGCCACACTTCCAGACTCAGTATGGTTTAGCCAGTGACAAGGGGTTTAAATTCTTATAAGGCAGACTGCCTTCTTCATATCTAATTTTGTGCCAGTTTGCTCTTGCTTCATGGCAAATCATCTTAAAAATATACTGGCTTAAAACAAGATGTTATGCATTGATTCTCACAGTGCTAAGACTTGATGGGGCAGATTTTGCTGATCTGGGCAGATTCAGCTGAATCTAAATAATCTCAAGTGTTTTCACAACTTTCTAGGAGTTAACCAAGGTTGTTGAAATAAGAGAAAGACTGATTCATGTATCCTGTGATTAACTCTGTGTCAACTGGAGCAATGGCTGAATATGTCTCATCATGTATCCAGCTGGCTATCTCAGACTTTCTCACCAGCTTGAAAAAGTATTGCTAGCAGCACAACAAGCAAGTGTGTTGAAGGCAGTTCTCTATGAGCCTCCTCAATAACACTTATCTGCTTCTTTCTAGCCTCTGATGTCAGCCTCCTCCCCAATTGTTAGACAACTATTAAGTAAATTGCCAACACCCAAATTTGATTTATTATATTTATTAAGTTGGGTAAATGTAGTAACAAATACAAAATCTCAAGGGCGTTTACAGAATGAAGTTTATTTTTCCCTCAAATCACATTCTAGGTGGGGTAAGTGGGAAAGGAAGTGAGGATCATTGGTCCAAGCTAACTGCAGGGACAAAACAATTCTATCAATCCAGGTGCTCAGGTGTTTGGCATTTTGAAGCTGTGTCATCTGCATCACCTGGCTGATAGCAAGAAAGATGGTCTCCATGCAGAAGACACATACACTGTTAACCACTTTAAGCTGGAGGGGACATATATCATTTCTACTCCTATTTCCCTGGTAAAAACCAGGCATGACTCCACATGAATCCAACTGGGTTGGAAAATATAATCTAGTAATGCTCCAAGGAAGATGAGGTTATTACTACTGATGAAGAGTCATCTAGTTTTTGCCATAGCACTCTACTAATAATCCAACACTCTTTTTTATTAAATGCATACTTATTTTGTATTTTAAAAATTTAATATATCAAATATATTCTTTTATCTATTAACAAGTGTCTCATTATAGGTAAAGTTTATACATCTTTTAAGTATTTAATCTTGGTTTGGGAGCATAATTTGTTCTGGAAACATGCCTATAATCCAAAGCACTTGTATATCAAAGCAAATTTCAAGAACAATTGGCTCAATTTTTCATCATGTGACATTCAGTGCCATATACTACTTGTATTGCAAGACATTACTCGTTTATCAAGTTAAAACTTATTAGAAACGTTTGCTCATTTTGCAGAATACTTGCAGGACAAGTTACTCACATTCTGAGGTTTTAGTGTATTTTAGAAGAATTGATCCTTCTCTTTACACATATAACTATTTTCAAAGGAAGATGCCAGATAAAACATATAAATTCTAGCTTAGTCATAGTGAAACACCTGAACACTCTGTTTCATTCAAGGAATTTCATTTTTTTGTCTTTATCAAAAGACAAAAGTTATAAAAAGCCCAAAAATTATCAAAATATTGATAGGAAGAGAGTAAGTAAGTACAGGAAGGAGGTTATTACCTTATATGTGTTATGTGTTATTGTAGTGCTCGTAGGAAGTGACTCTTAGGGAAAACAAGTGGTCTGAGTTCCAGGGATTATTCTAAAAGCTGTTGATG
>CM053574.1:108245535-108289020 GCA_028646485.1 Cryptoprocta ferox | reverse complement strand
ATTTTTTTGTCTTTATCAAAAGACAAAAGTTATAAAAAGCCCAAAAATTATCAAAATATTGATAGGAAGAGAGTAAGTAAGTACAGGAAGGAGGTTATTACCTTATATGTGTTATGTGTTATTGTAGTGCTCGTAGGAAGTGACTCTTAGGGAAAACAAGTGGTCTGAGTTCCAGGGATTATTCTAAAAGCTGTTGATGAAGGAGAGAGCCATGGCAGAACCATTTAGGTATTTAGGACCTTCAGTTCATCTCCTCTGAGGTGTGATTTGATGTGTGGGCTTTATTCTTCTCAGTCTATGTGCCTGAATGATAATGCTCTAACTCACTGCCTAGATTTGTCTGATTCCTGATATTGCTAAAACAAACTTGATTCTCTTTTCTTACATTCCTAATTTCTTTTCGTATTGTATAATGGCACTCTTCAAGGACCTATATATTTCCTGTTTTCAGTCATGATTTATTTTCAGGCCCCAAATTATGGCTGCTTCCTTTATCAGCCAATCAGGCTTGGTATTCTTGTTCTTGTTGTAGCTCCATTTTAACCTTGACTTTTTCTGCTAAACTGTTTCAATAAGAAAGAGTTTTAACTTGGGGCACCCAGATGGCTCAGCTGGTTAAGCATCTGACTCTGTATTTCGGCTCAGGTCATGATCTCACAGTTTGTGAGATCAAGCCCCTTGTTGGACTCCACACTGACAGCACCAGAGCCTGCTTGGGATTCTCTCCCTGCCCTTGCCCAGCTTGCATGCTCTCTCTCTCTCAAAATAAATAAATGACCTTTTAAAAAATAGAGCTTTAACTTTATGGTCATATAAACATAAAGATAATAAAATAATAGAGCAATTTGCCTTTAGAAACTGATAAGAATTGTTGATGTAACTAAATGTTTTCCTTAACAGTAGGTGAATATGTTGCTTTACTATCCTGAATTAGCATCTTCACTTCAAATGGATATCCCTAGTTAAAATGAGATGAAAAGTTTAGTTCTGCAATCAAATCCCTCATGCTCTGTAGAGCTTTGAAACCAATGATTATGCTATTTTAAAAGGCACAGTTATCATGTATTTGAAGATAGGGTTTGTTAGTTCAATTTTGAAGCTGCATGTACTCTCAGAGAACTGAGTTTTTGCAAATGTTAAAGGAATATTGAGATGAGGGGTTCAATGCTTACAAATAGGTAAGACTTCTAACAATTAAGACACATTCTCTATTTCAAAAATTAAAGTACTAGCAATTGAGTTATATTACCTGATCAATCATTTTGGACCATTGATATTCTGTAAGCAAATGTCTAAATTTCGATTTGCTTGAATTTAATTGGAAAGGCATTTATTTGAGAAAATCTTTGTTCTTTTCTTGTATTAAACTTGTTGCAAGATTTGGGGGAAGGCTTAACCTAAAAACACATGTAATTATTATGCAGCTTTAAAAAAAACCTTATGGATTAAGAAAGTATACCTAAAAAGCAAAAATTAAATGTTCTGGCTTTTAATATGTAGCTAAATGTGGCAATATACAATTGTGCATAGAAATAGGAATAGGGGCTGATACTAGTGGTTTGAAACTGTCTCACTTGTATCAATAAACAGACATGTGTTCCATTAAATTATACCCGCCCATTGTTTATTTCTTACTCACTAGTAACATCACAAAAAAAAGAACAGAGCTATTTAAAAGATGAACAATGAATGTGCTATAAAGAACTACAAAGCTTTGGTATAATATAAATGCATTGCTAATCCATATGCTTTTCTACATCCAAATCACATATTTGTATATTTGTATATCTCCCACCTTGTAAATTTTGTTTTTGAAGGTAAATTCATGCTGAGTATGTCCAACTGAAAAAAATTTGCTATATATATATATATATATATATATATACACACACACACACACACACACACACACACTATATATCCTGCCTGATTTCCAGTCTTCTATCCTGTTCTAGAAATTTCAGGCAATCATGTGAGTCAACTCATCAAAATAAATCTTTCATATATACATATATGAAAGATATATATATATATATATATAAAGATCTATAAAGGACTTGAGTTTATTTATATGTCTCATAGATATAACATGAAAAACATTTTTATATCACATTTAGTTTAGTATTTTAGAGGGTAATGAAATATAAAATTCAAAGGAGTTTAACTTACTCATCTTATTTTTAACATTTATGAATGACATAGAATAAAATCTGGTGATATATATATATTATATATATATATATAATATATATATGTTGAGGGGCACCTGAATGGCTCAATCCATTATGTGTCTGACTCTTGATTTTGGCTCAGGTCATGATCTCAGTCGTGAGATCAAGTCCTGTGTGAGACTCTGTACTGAGTGTGGAGCCTACTTAAGATTCTCTCTCACCCTCTCTCTCTGCCCCACCTCCACTTACACGCTCGTGCACTCTCTCTCTCTGTCTCAAAAAAATCTATCAATCTATCTATGCACATGTTGTTCCTTAAGAATTAAAATAAAACTATAAAGAACTTGGCTTTATGAATTAAACCATGATAAAAAATTGGTATAAGTATCGCACACATACACTTACGCACAATGACAACCTGACACTTTTTATTCTGGCTTATAAGGTAGAAAATGTGTGGTTACTCTGTTTTTGACCTATGTAAGGTTTGTCTCTATTTCCCTTACCAGATATTAGCTTACATAAGGAAAATATTTTTATCTGGCACTGCTGAAATGGCATAATACTAATCAACCATTTCCAACTGTATGACCCTTTTTGTTCTAAAATGTTGATTCAGACATCTAATTGCAAATTTGGATACAATTCATCTGAGTCATTAGATAATTTCATAAGATAACAGATATGTGTAATCTACACGGTGGTGTGGTAACAATCTGCTTCATTCATTTTGTAATTACCATCTGTTTGCACTGATGTGGTAGAATCTGCCACTGTCATATAAATTATAACTAGAATATGCTTACAGTAAGCACTGCTAGTAATTAGTAATACGTTATATACATATGCAAGGTGGCTCTTAAACCTTGGAAATTTCAGTATTGGAATGTTAAAAATATTCCAGTTTGAATTTATGTTTAATATTAATCATTCAAAGCATTTTTCTCTTTAAAATATATTTTTTGTGTTTTTATTATTCCATATATATTTGTATATGGATATATATAATTTATATAAATACATACATATGTATTTATATATGTATATATGTAAAACTAATGTACTTTCACTAACAACATATCATGTCTTAATGTCATTAATTCAAGAGATATTTGTGGATTAAGTAGTGTCTGGCCTTATGTTATGCACTGGAGATATAAAAATGACAATATTAAGAACTTTCTATCAAGAAGTTGCTGTCACTGTAGAATGCAGATAATAAAGACACAGAGTTAGTCATAATATAGCTATGAGGTACAAAATATAAGGGACCTCACTCTCCATAGGGTTGTAGTCAGGTACATCTTAAATAGCTTGATAAGGAAAATAAATCTTAATTCTCATCATGGTTAATTTAATGTGTCAACGTGGCAAGGACTTGATGCCTAGTTGTTTGCTCAAATGTTAGTCTAGATATTTCTGTGAAGGTATTTTGTAGATGTGATTACTCCTAATAATCATTACTATTCAGTTATAGATATATATATATCTTTCATATATGTATATATGAAAGATTTATTTTGATGAGTTGATTCACATGATTGCCTGAAATTTCTAGAACAGGGTAGATGACTGGAAATCAGGCAGGATTTCTATGTTAGTCTTGAAGCAGAATTCTTTTCTTTTATAGGAAACTTTAGTTTTTGCTCTTAAGGCCTTCAATTGATTGGATGAGTCCCACCCATATTATGGAAGATCATCTGCTGTTCTTAAAATAGATGTTAGTGTGTGTGTAAGTGTTTAGATATAGAGAGAACAGAGATGCAGAATTAATGGGCTCCATGGTAAACAAACAAACAAATAAATAATATTTGTGTATATATACACACACACACACATATATGATATCTATCTATTAACTTACAAAATACATATCCACAAATTAGTGGGGATGATCCTGGCAATGTGATACCAGATTCTAAATTATGAGCATCACTAACCATAGAAGCAGTGTACAAGGAGTGGTTATGAAGAATGATTTATTTTGGCTATTAGTGGTAGGATATTTGGTTTAACATCTGAGGATAGAACTGGGGAGAACTGGGAAATAATTCAATGTAATAGTGTTAATTACTAGGGTATAAATAATGAGTTATAGAAGAGAGTATATAAGTACTATATATAGGAATTGGCATTTTTCCTGAAGAGTAGGCTAGAAACTTGCATGGTATCACATCTTCCACATTCAACAGTAAAATAAGGCATAGGCCAGCACATATGTTAAGAGGAAGGGGTGGATTTAGATAAAATCTCAATAGGAGAAATGTTAAATAATTTGTGATTATTTTTAATCGGACATAGCTTGCTGTCGGGTCACAGATTCTTCACATGTTTCACCCCCTCCATCACCTACAAAGTCTCCTCTTTTTATATCATCTTCTGCTACTTCAGGAAATCACATGTAAATCAAGTCTCAGTGTGGATCTTCTACATGTATGGATTCGCTCAATGTAAAACTTGTCAACCAAAGAAACTAAAAAACTAAAGAAATCAGTCTTTCACATACCCAGGACCCAATGGTGAGTCAGTCACAGGAAAACTATAATTGATATTTCCATTAATGAGGCATTGGTCTGGGGGATGTTATTAAAAAAGCAGTCTTTGGTGGACTGCAAAGCTGAAACCCAGCGGGACATCAGTTGTCTCCTGGACTTACTCCTCCTCCCAGAGAGAGATCCTCTTCAGGTCTTGGCTCGTCCCTCTGGGTCTTATTCCTTCCTTATGAGTCATCCTTTATTTTTCCAGAAGAAATAGCCTACGTTTGCAGGTAAGAATCTTTGGTCTGCTTCTGTTCAACATATGTGGCAGGTCCAATAGCCTCTTTTTATATTGTACTGTCTCTATATCTTTTAGTACAAGATGTTGTAATACCTTAAAAAGGTCACAGACTTCCGGTATTTTTTGTAATGTTTTTTTAAAATTTATTTTTGAGAGACAGAGAGAGACAGCGCGAGCAGGGGAGGGTCAGAGAGAGAGGGAGACACAGAATCTGAAGCAGGCTCCAGGCTCTGAGCTAGCTGTCAGCACAGAGCCCGATGCAGGGCTCGAACCCACAAACCGTGAGATCATGACCTGAGCCAAAGCGGGACGCTTAACCGACTGAGCCACCCAGGCGCCCCAACAAACTTCCTGTATTAAATTATACTTTACTTCAGTAGTCAAAAGCTGTACCTGCAATGCTTTCTGAGATATTCTATTCACTGAGCTGATAGATTGGGAATTTTGTGCAAATATCATTAATATCTTTAAAACTTTTTTCTCTTGTTTGTATGAAAATGTTAGAGGTCCTTTTGCATAGAAGAGAGGTTCTAAGAGTCACATCTTAAGACTCTTGAGTCAAGAAAATACCTCTAAGCCCCAAACTTGTGGAAACACAAGACAAAGAGACTTTTATTTTTATGTGGGAGGAGTAGGAGTTCCCTACAGAGAATAAGGACATTGATGCAGCATTCTCAATTGCATAATTTTCCTTTAAAACCTTTTTTTCATATAAGTTTCTAGGCTGTTTATATGCAACTGGAGATGAGTAGTAGATACTTCTTTGTTTTTTAATGTTTATTTATTTTTGAGAGAGAGAGAGAGTGGGGGAGGGACAGAGAGACAGGGGAAACAGGGGATTCCAACCAGGCTCTGTGCTTATAGCAGAGAGCCCAATATGGGGCTCAACTCACAAACCATGAGATCATGACCTGAGCTGAAGTTGGACACTTAACCGACTGAGCCACCCAGGCATCCCGAGTAATAGATATTGTATGACCAATCCTATACTAAGGAATTTAACAGTGCTACTTGAATCAATATTGAAATTATGAGTTTTTAAAAACTTTATGTCCTTGGCACTGAGGCTTTATCCTACCTCAATTTATACGATCATTGAAAATACTAGCTCTACACCCTGTTACATCTGTAATATAACTTTTTATTTCATCAAATATTATATTATCATAAATATTATTCTGATAGCAAAATAGATTGTAATATATTAATATTCTTCTTCCAATTGCAGAGCAAGGCTATCATTCGCTGAGGAAATGTATCATGAATTGTTCTAAAGTCATGCATACACACGATCATAAGAACGTACTCCCAGAAGTCTTATTAGATATGTTTTTTTTTTAATTTCCACTTTATAATTAAGAAAACTAAGTATTTGACAATGCTAACTAATTAGTCAAGATCACAATCTGATTATAAAAACTATGTTTTTTTTTTTCCTTTTTTGCCATCTTGGTTCCTACAATATTAAATGAAAAAAGATAGGTTTTAAATCACATATTTTATGTGATGAAATGTGGCTTAAAGACTTAGGTCTTCTATTTCTGAAGCAAAAATATGCATTACACCATATGCATTTGTAGTTTTGTATTTTTGGATGTGTGAATAGCTATGAAACTAGAAATAAGTTTCAGGTATAGAAATGTCAGAGATAGTAGCCAGCTGTGCAAGCAATGAATGATAATGGCACAAAAGTGATGGCAATTTATAAGATACTGGTTAACAGAAATTGGTTCTCTCCTGTTGCTGAGTATGAGCTCAATCCTAGCGACACACATAAAGACAGAACTAAAGTCTATGAAGAATTCACTATAGGGGAGCTTGGTGGCTCAGTCGATTGAGCTTCAGACTCTTGATTTGGGCTCTGGGCATGATCCCAAGGTCCTGGGATCCAGCCCTGTGTGGGGCTCCTCTATGAGCATGGAGCCTGCTTAAGATTTTCTCTCTCCCTAAGTGTGCCTGCATGGCTCAGTTGTTCAAGTGTCTGACTTTGGCTCAGGTCATGATCTTGTGGTCTGTGAGTTCCAGCCTGCATTGGACTCTGTGCTGACAGCTCAGAGCCTGGAGACTATTTTGGATTCTGTGTCTCCCTCTCTCTCTCTCTGCCCCTCCCCTGCTCACACTCTGTCTCTCTCTCACTCAAAAATAAATAAACATTTTAAACAATTAAAAAAATTCTCTCTCTCTCTCTCTGCCCCTTTACCCGCTTGTGCTCTCTCTCTAATAAAAAAAATTAAAAAATAAAGAATTCACTAAGGCATATAGACACCATAGACACTAAGCTAAGTGTTTCATACATACTGAAGGAAGAGATTTCTTCATCTCTTGAAGAATATGTATTTTTTAAACATCAGGAAATACATATATATAAAGCATGATTCAAATATCTATGCTGATTCTACGTGCTAGTTCTTTTGAGATGGCATATTAAGAAACATATTTTGCTGACCTCACATTAACATAGCAGAAACATATGTTGAGAATTAAACCTATGTTTCATTGAACATTTCAAAGAGTCCAATAGAAGAATTGTAGACAACAGTTTAATTTTGTATATTTTGTGATATTTTTCATATTGATATCTTTGATAGGATCTAATGTGTGTGTAACTAGATATGTGGGGAGCAAAGCATAGAAAAAATTCTCCTGTTGGTTAGAGTTAGCTAATAAGAAAAATACAAATGAAGATATAGTTGAAATAAAAGAAAACATATTTAATGAAAATATATCAGGGAAGCTAATAGGAGAGAAAGAAAAAAAAAAGCCCAATGCATTCCATTAGGTCTGCAAAAGAGAAAACAAACAAACAAATATATATATAATTGAAAGCTCATTCAAAGAGAGATTTAAAAGCTAAGAGTGCCAACTGAGCAATGGGCATGCCACTGAACCAAGTACCTCAAGCACTGCTCACAGTAAGTTAATATCAATCCACAGACATTCTTTCTAGCTGGGAAGTTGAGCTCCACACTTGATGCAGATGGCAGGAGAAGCCTGCTGGAGGTATTTCTAAGAAATAAATAAGGCAAATTACTTTGTTTGAAAGATAAATAGAATGTCCCACAGTATTTTACAAATCAGAGTAAAGCAAGTTTTCTCCCCTTTAATGATATAGATGAGTATATATTTAGGCTTGCAACTCTTGCTCTAAAACTTTGACAGAAATAAGCTCTTCATTTTTGAGACGAGGCACTGTTTTTCCAGAAATAAAGAATATTTAGTGAAGAGGTTATCATTCAAGCAATGGAAAAATGCTTGTTCAGGTAATAATGATAGGGTATTTGGGTGGTATTTGCCAGTGGCCAAATATTCCTAGTAAATAAGGCAGGAACATCTATGTAATAGTATTAATGAAGAGAGAAATACATATGAAAAGATTCTGATTTCAATAATTCAGAAACAGATTAGACCTAAGAATTAGAAATTGATAAAAAATAAATACCAACATTTGCAATTATTTCTTTAACCCTTGATTTAAAAACATGTAGAGAAATATAGATCTTTAGTGATCATGTATTATAGCACAAATACGGTAAGGGAAAATATAGAGTAGAAAATCTAGGATAGATTCTGGCAGGTAAGTAAGTTGGAGAAATATTCTACATTTATCCTTAAATTTATTCCAAAATTACTAACTAATCACCTGCTCTGTACTAAGCTCTGTACATATCTGATTATATCACACTGTTTCTCAATTTATAGAAAGTTGGTGCCAGAAATGACTTCATCTAGATACTATCTAAAAAAAAATGCTGATATTATAAACAAATCCCATGGAGCAAAACTGGTGCATTGATAAATTATTTAATTCACTGTCTTAAACCAAGAAAAGACAATAATTTAGTATTAGATAATTAGTTACAATTGTTGGATTCATTGGATATTACACAGACATCCATGCAATTAAATGAAAATTTTTGGCATACCTTGACTCCCAGTTTAATTTCCCTATTGTTTCCCTCCTCATAAATTTTTCATACATTTTTATAATGCATGTGACATTTTATTATTGCAATCATTTATCATATTAAAAGATAATAATCATGCTCTTAAATGCAGATAATAAGTCATTTGTAGAACTTTTCACCTAAAGAGTTTCTTGAAAAATATTTATATTATCCTTTGATTTCAGTTTACAGATTTATCAAATATTCATCTTTTTAAATGATGTCAGAAACTCGAGGGAAACTAAGCCATTTTAATTGAATGACTATGTTCATTAAATATCTAGAAAAAGTATTTCAAAGATTATCATTTGTATGCATGTCTCTCAAGAAAATATTACTAAAATGATTGACACAAAAGTATTTCATATATTTAACAAATAGCTTCTTACTATTTTGGGTCCTTTGTAGATGGCACTGGCGACTGAGTAGAATATCAAGAAAAGCTAATCAAGTGGTAGCATACTAAGCAATTTCATGTGAATTCTGTCATTTCAAACAAGGACTTTTAGGTCCTTTGTGTTTATTTATTTATTTTTTTATGGAAACATGTAGAGTAAAATGCAAATGAGGTTTAAACAATCTCAAGAACTTTCACTTATTTTGAAAATAGGTGAAATTGCACCAAAGAACTCTGCACCCAAAGACTTTTTTGACACCTTTTTATTATAGAAAATATTGCCTTAATTAAAATTAGATTTTTTCATTAGCCTCATATTGTTAAGATATAAAACTCCAAAATAAATTTGAATTAAAAAAACTTAAAATCAATACTTTACCATTATTATCTATTAAACTATATGTAACTGGTTAGTAATTATGTATCTTTTATCAACAGGGATTAGTTTAAAGTCTTTTGTTTTAACCTACAATACTATATGTCATTTTCATTACTAAGGAGACTATGCATGAAGGTATGAATTAGATTTTTGTATGTATGTGCTTGTAGGAACTTCTCTTTCAAAATATTTAGTTTAATCCCATAATAAATCCTTTTTTTTAAAATTTTCTCCCTTCCTCCTCCTCACTTTCTTCCTCCTCCTTTTTTCTCCTTTCCTATCTCTCTCCCATCTCCCCTTCCCTCTCACTTTTCCTCTCTCTTCTCTCTCTTCCTCTCAGGCATAATTACCACCCCCCCAACAAAAGCTGTCCATGTTCTAATGTCTATGGACCACTAGAAAGATACAATATTGATGGTTCTGAACAATAAGTAAGAAGACCAAGAGACAGAGAATGTGTGTAGTCTCTAGAAGCCCCTCCTGACATACCAAAAATGAACACAAACCCAGCAACACCTTAATTTTTGGCTGCTGCTATCCATGTAAGACCTCCTGACCTACAGAGCTGTAAGACAATATTTTCTGTTAGTTTAAGCCACTAAATTTGAGGAAATTTGTTATAGGATATAGAAAACTAATGTATTCTTCCTCTTTATTTCATTTAGAAGAAGTGAGGCATAGGGATATCTGGGTGGCTCAGATGGTTGAGCCATGTCTCAGGTCATGATCTCGTAGTTCGTGAGTTTGAGCCCTGCACAGGCTCACTGCTGTCAGTGCAGAGCCTGCTTCAGAACCTCTGTTCCCCGTTCTCTCTGCCCCTCCCCCACTTGTGCTTGGTTTCTTTCTCTCTAAAGAATAAATAAAAAGAAGAGGTGAGGCATAATATCTAGCTTTTACTTTTCTTTTCATTTTTAATTTTATGTCAATATGGCTGCAGACATTATACTTTTAAAGACATATTTTTAAAAAACTTATTTCAAAGAATTTTAGCATTTGGTTCATAGCACACTAAATCTACAAGAAACCAAAGGTTTCACTATGTGTGACTCACTGGTTAAAGTAACTTGAGCATATCTGGTGTTGCAGATCTGAATAGAATATGCAGAAGTATTCTATTCAGGAATGTTTACACTGCTTACATCACATTGTTTCTCAATTTATAGAAAGTTGGTGTCAGAAATGACTTCATCTAGATACTATCTAAAAAAAAATGCTGATATTATAAACAAATCCCATGGAGCAAAACTGGTGCATTGATAAATTATTTAATTCACTGTCTTAAACCAAGAAAAGACAATAATTTAGTATTAGATAATTAGTTACAATTGTTGGATTCATTGGATATTACACAGACATCCATGCAATTAAATGAAAATTTTTGGCATACCTTGACTCCCAGTTTAATTTCCCTATTGTTTCCCTCCTCATAAATTTTTCATACATTTTTATAATGCATGTGACATTTTATTATTGCAATCATTTATCATATTAAAAGTTTGCATAATGTGTTATTTTGAAATATGTAGAGTTTTATTAATTTAAAGCATCCAATACAATATTTAGATGCATTAACACCAGGTTTTGAGATTATATGCATGTATAATCTATAAGAACCTGTAACAGATTTCCATTGAAGGTCTTTGATACAAAAATTTAATTTTGCAAAAATATATCATAAATTTTAACCAAAATAGAAGCAAAGATCTATAATTTTAGATTATTACTTATTAATATTCACAGCATTTTAGTTGAATTAGAATTCTCTCTCATATGAATTCCTGATTCCCATCTTGTGAGCAGGGGTAATCATTTACCTCGTCTTGTTTTTTCCACTTTAACACCAAAAATACCTGGTTGTATCATTTTCAACATCAGTTCTCCGATTCTCTAACACCAACTGGGTCAGAGATTTCAATTCTGATGCCGACTACCCAGAGTTAGTTCTGTCTCCAATGGTTAAGGGCTCAGTCCGATGAGACTGCCCCCACTTCAGATACCAGTTGCAACTGGGTGTCTAGGGTGCCTAAACGTTTTGTCTGCCTTAGCTATAAATTCAGGTGTTCCCACAACCTCCTCTTCAGGTTTGGTAATTGAGTAAAAAGACTCATAGAATTTTCGAAAGTATTTCACTATTAGTGGTTTATTATAAAGGATGCAACCTAGGGACAGCTGAGTGGAAAAGATGCATAGGTCAAGGTATGGAGGAAGAGGCCCAGGGCTTCCAGGTTTTCTTCAGATGTGGCACTCTCCCAGCCTTCCATGTTTTCACGAACCCAGAAGTTAACTTCATTGTTTGGTGATTTCAAGGAAGTTTCATTATAGATGTATACCTGACTAAATCATTAGTCATTAGTGACTGGACTCTATCTCCAGACTCTCTCCTCTCCGTGGAGGTGTCAGGGAGTGGGGCAGGAGGTGATGAGGGGTAGGAGTTGAGGGAGGGTACTGAAAATTCCAACTCTTCAATTATGGCTTAGTCTTCCTGGTGACCAGCATCCATCCTGAAGCTATCTAGGGGCCCAAAGCCAACTGTCATCTCATTAGCCTATAGAAGACACTCTTCTCAAGTAAGAGATACTCAAGAGTTTTAAGAGCTGTGTGATGGTGACCTTGGACAAAACCAAATATATATATATTTTGTTATAGTGCATCTCCATTGTGATTTTCCAGTTCTTTTAAAATTTTCTACGTAAACCCAAACATCCTTTCTGTTTCAGAAGAGGAGGAAGCTGGTCATACCTCAATTCATTGTAGTAGAAGTTCATTTTTTATTGTAGGCTTATAAATACATTTTTGGATCATTGATATTAAAGTCATATATATCCAGTAAGAAAAAAAAAAAACTACCAACCTATCAGGGTCAGTTCAGCTTAATATCTTCAACAAGCCCATTACAAAATAAGCTAGGGTTTGCCTTAAAAAAATAAAAAGAAGTTTGGTTAGTGCTATTTCTGATAGAAGAATTAGCTCAAAAATAGACTCTTTTCTGCTTTTTTTTTGGTAGATGGAATGCAGGGCTCTGTTATGAATAGTGTGTGTGTGTGTGTGTGTGTGGAGAGAGAGAGACACAAAGAGAGAGACAGAAAAACAGACAGAGAGAGAGAGATCAACATGGTTGATCTAAAATGGTTCAAACATCTTTCATTTATGCTAAGTGTATGTAGTGCTATGAAATTTTATAAATGATGTAGACACACAGAAGAATGAAATGTGCTATCTGACCTTAAACTTTACTTCTTTTTTTCTAAAATTTTTAATGTTTTATTTATTTTTGAGAGTGACAGACAGTGTGAGCACAGAGGGTCAGAGAGAGATGGAGACAGAATCAGAAGACAGGCTCCAGGCTCTGAGCTGGCTGTCAGCACAGAGCCTGACGCGGGGTCCAAACCAATGAACCATGAGATCATGACCTGAGCTGAAGTCGAACACCCAACCGACTGAGCCACCCAGGCACTCCACTCCTTCTATTAAGAACTAAATCTGTTCAAGTTGTTGAAGAATACGGTCAATGTTTCTTCTGAAAATTTACCCTCGCACAGGAAGACAGGAAGACAGGTTTCTTTCTCCATCACTATCATCTCCATCAACCATCTGACAGATTGCAATGCCTCTTTTTGTTTCTTTGTTTGTTTGTTTGTTTGGTTCTGCCCAGGGTTTTAAGTGAGGCCATACAGTCATACATGTTTACATGTTGTCTTTCATTTTTATCTCTTTTGTATAGCTATAACATAAGGGCAGCAATTAGAAAATGGATTTTTTTAATGGATTTAACCATTGCTTCCACAGACCAAATTTCCATTTAGTTGTCTCCCACATAGTAATCCTTAAAATGTAAAATTGTGCCACATTAGAAATAAAAATTAGGGTTTTTCAGTTGTCCGAAATTGAAATAGTCAACTTCCAGTATAGTCCAAAATATCTAATGAATGTGAACTAGTAAAACTCTTCGTTAATGAAAGGGAAGTATGCTAAGAACACAGTTCACCTGACAGGATTTTTTTTTTACTTCCAAGCTAGTTAACATACAGTGTAGTATTAGTTTCAGGTGTAGAATTTAGTGATTGAACACTTTCATGCAACTTCTGGTGCTCATCACAAGTGCACTCCTTAATAGTCATCACCTATTTAACCCATCCCCCCACCCACCTCCCTTCTAGTAACCATCAGTTTCTTCTCTATAGTTAAGAGTGTGTTTCTTGGTTGGCCTCTCTTTTCCCCCGTATGTTCCTTTGCTTTGTTTCTTAAATTCCTCATATGAGTGAAACATATGGTATTTGTTTTTCTCTGGCTGATTCCTTTCCCTTAGCATAATGCTTTCTAGATCCATCCATGTCATTGCAAATGGCAAGATTTCATTTTTCTTTATGGTTGAGTAATATTCCAATGTGTGTATATATATAACACTTCTTTATCCATTCATCAGTCAATGGACATTTGGGCTATTTCCATAATTTGGCTATTGTTGATAATGTTGCCATAAACATCAGGGTGCATGTACCCCTTCAAATTAGTACTTTTGTAACCTTTGGGTAAATACCTAATAGTGCAATTGCTGGATTGTAGGATAGTTCTATTTTTAACTTTTTGAGTAACCTCTGTACTGTTTTCCAGAGTGGCTGTACCAATTTGCATTGCCACCCACAGTATAAGAGAAAGGTTTCCCTTTCTATGCATCCTCGCCAACACCTGTTGTTTCTTGTGTTGTTAATTTTAGCCATTCTGACTGATGTGAGGTGACATCTCATTGTGGTTTTGATTTGTATTTCCCTGATGATAAGTGATGTTGAGCATCTTTTCATGTGTCCATTGGCTATCTGTATGTCTTCTTTGGAAAAATATGACTGGTGATTTAAAATGCATATTTAAGTGCAGCTTAAATAAATGAGATCTTTAATTATTGTTTTCTTCAACCATTAAGACTCTCCTTTCTATAAAAATCATCAATTAAGTGTCTAAATACTGGGTTACAATCCAGTACCAGAAGGAAAAGAGAAAAAAATATAGGCAATTGTTGACAAAATATTGCTGAGGAGAAACCTTTCTGTCAACTACTTGTAAAATATTTAGAAATAGGTAACTGAAAACAGTGTTTTTCATACAGTAGTTGTGTATAGCTAAGATATAGAATGTGTCAATTATTGTGTTTCTAAAATGCCGAGGTTCAAACTTTCATAGGTCAAGTTAGTTATTTCATTAAATTTTAGGAGACTATGATTTGTTTTCTGCATTACTATAAAAATAGCTACAAATTAAGCAGTAAATTACAAATATATAATCTTAAAACCAGTCACAGTCATTTTGTCTAAATTTGGTTTTAAAATTGGTATCACTGAGTTCATGAAAACTTAGTTGTTTGTATTGAATGTTTCATTGGTGAAGAGATTGCAGTTTCGGCATTAGAATAATTTTAAACTGAAGACAATTGAGATTTCATAGATGTAAGAGTCTTTTTGGAGCTTCCCTTACCTAAAGGCAGAAGCTTTGAGAGTATGGCTGTCATAAATCCCCTTTTCCAAGTAGCTTCACTCCCAAGAAAACAGAGTGAAGTTGCCATAAATCCTCTTTCTGAGGGAATTCTACACCCAGAAAGGAGAGAGCTAATGAGAATTTCATAAACAAACATCATTACAAACTTTCCCAATTACATGTTTCCTTTTAAGGACATTTCTCCTAGTAAATGGGTACTTATACCCATATCTATAGCACTTCTATTGTGTGTCTTTTTATGCATATGAATACACTTTGTTTTTTCTCCTGTGGTTTTGTCTTTTGTTAGTTAACTTCCAGGTGTCCAATCATTCAAACCTAAGGTGGTAAAGGCAAAGCTTTCCTTCCAACATTGATCAAACTATTCTTTTAAATTATTTTAAGCTTAATTTCCTCCACTGATAATAAATTAAGTCTCAACGTGACTGAAAGTTAATACACACTTTTCAGATACAGTTGACCCTTGAACAGCACAGGTTTGTGTGGGTCCAACTCTACATGAATTTTTTTTTGATAAATACAGTACAGTCCTAGAAATGTATTTTCTCTTTGTTATGGTTTTCTTAA
Organism: Cryptoprocta ferox; assembly: GCA_028646485.1. Lineage (NCBI taxonomy): Eukaryota > Metazoa > Chordata > Mammalia > Carnivora > Eupleridae > Cryptoprocta > Cryptoprocta ferox. The sequence goes on along the minus strand of CM053574.1, from coordinate 108,273,297 downwards.
TAAAATTTTTCCTCTAGCTTACTGTATTGTAAGAATACAGCAAAATACATATAACATTTATATGTTAATCAACTGTTTATGTTAGTGGTAAGACTTCTGGTCAACAGTAGGCTATTAAGTGTTAAGTTCTGGGGAAGTCAAAAGTAGCACTCCAATTTTCAACTGCATGAGTGGGATCCACACCCCTAACCCCTGCGTTGTTCAAGAGTCCACCGTGTTTATTTTCTTTTTTGTTAAAAATGAAACTTGCAATTTTTAGGACAAATTTATATTTAAAAAAATACCTGCCTAATATAGGTATAGATATCAAAACACAGTGGAATAGAATATAACCCTCATGAGGTGGTTCTCAAAGTGTGATCCCAGACCAGCAGCATCACTATCAACTAGGAACTGGTCAGGACTGCCTCACTCCAGACCTACTGAACCGGAAACTCTAAAATGTGTCCAGCAATCTGTGTTTTAATAGGCTTTCCAGGTGATTCTGACCCATATCTTCTTCTCTCTCAAGATCTCTTCTCTGTTTTTTCCTCATTAGTTTATACATCAGGATAGATTAACATTCTTTGTTTCTTTAGCTTGTTTAGCAATAGGGTAATTTCTTTTTGTTTTAAATAAAATTATATTTTCCATAAATAATATAAAGTAAAAAAACAAAACAAAACAAAACAAAACTTTACTGGAGATTGCCTTTCTAGTTCACATATCCAGAGTTCTAAGAGAGAAATGCAGTTGTCCAGATAACCAATATCTTTATTTTTAAAAATATTTTTAAAAATTGCATATATGCTTTAATCAAATAAATAAAGTATACATCCTAGATGCTGACTAAATGGATGGCAGAATTTGGGCAATTTCCAATGTTAGTGACATTAGTAAAATAATAGTATGATGGCAGAATTATTGGCAAGTCAGTATGTCTTATGCTTTCCAATATTGCTTTGTAAAATTTTGATTCCTTAAAGTTTAAAGGTAAAATATAATAATTCAGTTTTTACACATTCATTTTTTGTACATTCATTTTTTGCATATAATATACTGAGATTAACTGCATAAACATATATTTTATAGGTAAAATAATTAATCAAATATTGCTCAGTTGTGAGCTTAATATTGTAATGCCATAATTTGTAATATTTTATTATAATTCTTTTAGCAAGTAAAATTATAGAAAAACTAAAATTTGTTTCAAATATTTCTGATGCTTTGTTAAAAAATGCTTAGAGTAACTTTTTTCCCTATTACCACAAATTTTTCCATTAAAATGTTTTTAAGGACTAAAAGAGAAATAAATATTCTTATCTGCTTTTCTAGATCACTAAATGATGGCTTTCAAGAAATTTATGAATGAACCGTAAAAGTCATCTCAGTTATTTTTAGCCTTCTATTAGCTCTTAAGTCTTTAAAGTATATATCTCTTGTACCTATGGTATGCAATTGTCTTTCCTGCCTAATGTTCTTTTTACCATAAGAGTGCAAAATACAACATCAGAAGATAAATTATTTTTAATTCAAAAGTATTGTCTGGGTGTAGCCTTAACATAGGAGTTTTTATAGAAACAAAAGTCCAGTAGTTTTTTATTTGAATGCTCATTTAATTTTCATTCATATCCACAGCAATATTCAAATTAAACATAATTATCTACGGTCCTCTATACCTAATGTGGGTTTTTATTAAGACACTGAGGCTGTTACCATTCAGGGACCTAGAGGTAAATCGTCACCAGTGATCTTCAATTTTGCTACAAACATTGTGATTCATATGTCAAGTGATAAACATGCCTATGACCACCAGACATAGTTTTCTGATACAGTTATTCACTCAAATCTGACAGAGATAAGAAATGTTTCCATCAGAGCAAAATAAAGATGTAGCATTATTCTCTTTGTGAAGACTGCACGTAGCTTGTGGAGTTTTGACATTTATGAGAAATAAAACTAGGAACTTTTGAAGGTTTTTAAATCACTCTTACAAGGTTGCTTGCTGTTTCCAAACCCTTCAGAATTCAAAATGATCAGATCATGCAGAGAATTGATGCTATAAATCAATAAAAGAAAACAGAACTTAAAAACCCAGAAGACATGAAATACTTCTACCTAATACCACCCACACAATCCCTCATTTCCAAACTAGTTCATTACACTATATTTTATTGTCAGAATGCTATGACCTGGTGCAATAAAACTAGATTTACCCATAGTGACACACATGAGTTTTAGGGAAGTAAGAAAATATTCCAAGTGTGCATTCAACATATTATCTCTGCCTTCAGCATTCCTTTCTTGCCTTAAACCACATTTTTCACAGTCCATATCTACTTTTTGAAAAAAAGTATCTATAGTCTACTCTTACAAATGTAGCAAAGGAGAAGTCTATACAAACATTCTTTCTCTCAAAAACTTCAACAGAATGTATAAAAGAGCCAGGCCTCATATTTTCTCTCTGTTGTTGCTAAGCTATATCATAATAAATTAGAACTCAATATTACACTACCAAATACAGTTTTAAAATACATGAAAATAAAAGAATCTTTGATATCTATTGGGTCACTCATACGGATTTTCCTAAAAACTAGAAGTCTATTTTTTGGCGTCAAAGTATATAACTTCCCCTCCTTCCTAAATTTAGCACTTGTGCACTTAAGTGCTGGACAATATTTCACACTTATGACAAAAATCTTATCTTTAAATCACTAGTAAGAATTTATTTTTCAAAATATCCAGAGATCTAGTAATATGATAATATTTCTTCATGTATAATTTAATTTAAAAATGAAACTCAAGGGGGGGCTGGGTGGCTCAGTCAGTTAAGCATCCAACTTTGGCTCAGGTCATGATCTCACAGCTCTTGGGTTCGAGCCTCACATCCAGCTCTATGCTGACAACTCAGAGCCTGGTGCCTGCTTTGGATTCTAGGTCTCCCTCTTTCTCTGCCCTCCCCTACTCACACTCTGTCTTTCCCTCCTTCTCTCTCTCTCTCAAATAAATAAATAAACATTAATAAAAACAATTAAAAATGAAACTCTAGCTTAGAAATAATATATAACCAAAAGTATAAAAAATATATAAAATTACACAAAATTGGATGAAGTTACTTTCTTAATGTATCTAGAGATTATTTTGTCACTATTGCATAGCTCATTGCAGAGAGAAATTGGTGAAATAAATTATACTACATATTTGTACAATAAAGACACAAATTAGGCATTTTCTGTTTACATAATATAGCTTTTCAAATCTATATTATTCAAAGAAACATGCTTCTTCAACCACATTAATTTTTATGTGCAATAATCTATCAATATTTCATGTCTCAACACTGAAACTAATTTGACTTAAAACATCTCCATTAAGTAAATGAACAATTAAACAAAAATGTCCCAGATCTGTAAATTATATTAAGATTTAATTTGTTTACTTATATTTTGTTATATTTTTCCTTAAAAAACTACATATCTATATGTAATGATTGGTATCAAGCATATGACTAATATGGAAAGATAACCAATATGTTTTCCTTTCTGTAAAAGAGTATTGTGATAATTATCACTACTATTATTAACTGAATATTTACATTTATAGGGGAAATATCTGGTGGAATGATGGTCCACTAATAGAGGTGGTTATCACTTTGGGATTAGAGTGTATTGGTAATGCACTATAGCTCCTAAGTCATGTTCTATTTTATATGTGAGAAACCACAAAATAAATTTAATTAAATCAGAGAAAAAAAACCCAAAAGATAAATTGTTTTATGTAGCTACTGTTATTTAACTTAATTAACCTCCAAGGGGTATTCTCTTTTATCTTTTTTTTTGCAAATATTTAATTTCTACATATAATTATGAGAAGTAATTCTGTTGCTATAAAATGGTTTGAAACTATTCCAGGGAATATTTAGATAAAATATTTTTAATTTTATATTCTGTTATTTCTTAGAAACTCTTCCAAATATGATGTGATAAATATTTTGCAAGTTTTACGTGTTGGTGATTTTAAGTATGCATGTATGTATGTGTGCATTCATGTAATATTTTTATTCTTTTCATTTGTCCTCTCTTTTTCTCCATGTTCTACATACCTGTAGCAGGGCCCAAAACTGCAATGAAGAGAAAAGGTTAAATGAATATATTATCAGAAGGTATTAATATTTTGTATCATTTACAGTATTAAAGAGTTTAGCTAATTCTTTTAAATATTCTCTCCCCTCTCTCTTAAATCAATGGTTTATTATTCTACCTATCTCTTAAACTTATTTATAAATTCATGATTATACCATTAAATATTCTTTATCTGACTGCAAAATTGTATTATCCATCATATAAAAAACAATAGTTTATATAATAAAATTTTTAATCTTAGAAACCTGGTGGTTGAGGGAAGGACTCCAGTGAATGTCTTGTAAAAATACTAACATATTTAGAAACATGACATTTTAAAATTAAATTGAAGATTAGGAAAATTCAAAAACTCTAAGCTGAATGTTTTTCAAAAGTAGACTAGAGATCTAAAAAATGAATGAATGTAATTTAGGAGCATAATCACAAATTATTATAAATCTACTTAAATACTATTAGGGCAATAGATGTTAAAGACATTAATGAACTTACAAATGAGCCATATATATATATATATATAAGTATATATATATACTTTTTTCTTTATATGTTATATATTTTTTCATTTCATCTCATACCTTGGAAGATTTATTGTATATTTTCAGTTCGTACATCTATGATTGGGAAAAATCTAAATGCCAAAGAAGGAATGCCATATAAAATTTATATTTCCCATTGAGCAAGATTACCAAACTTTCAGAATTTTTGACATAAATTATTAAGGAAAAAAACACTTAAAAAAAGAGAGGAAGTTTTGTCTTACAGTATTCAGTGTTCCAAAGTGCATTTATTTTTAATTTGAAACAATCTTGTATAGCAAGAATACGTCCTTATAGAAAATAAGAAATTAACAAGTAAAATTTAAATGACTTCCCTGAGGATGCAGCAAAATGGATTCAAGGCTTTTAAAAAGGGCTATTGCTGTAGTTATATGCCTTTCATTTATGTTTAAGACAATGGATGTAAGCATCAGTGCAATGTTAATTTGACTTGACAGCTTTTATGGATTCAAATCTCACAAGCTTTCATATGAAAGAGATATCTTACAAATAATCCTACAAATTAAACCATAATCTAAGTTTTGATAAAATTGGTCATAACAGACTTCCACTTTGTGATATATTGATAAATAGATAGTCTAAAGTACTTAAAGCTTCATAAAACAATTATATTTGGGGGATTTTTTATTTTTTTTTCCTGCACTGCTTGGCTCCTAGGCAGTGCCTATCAGGATTACATTCCTCCACTATCAAAACCAGGTGAGAAGACACTGGACAGTCTTAAACATGCACCAAAATCTATCAGATTTTAGGAGAAAATGACCAAAGCTGCTGCAGCACTTGGGAAACTTAGTTTTGCCAAGGAAAAAAAAAATATGTATATAGTTGCTAACCTGAAATCGCCTTTCTTAGGAGGCATAAGTTGTACTAGACTCCACAGTAAAGCACCCTCTATGTTAGCTATCAAAGGTTACAATCTGCTTTTCCTTTGCTTCTGTTTGTAATCCTACAGTTTTCCAGGGCTTTCAACTTTCTCTAGGCCATAGCTTCAGTTCAGTCTAATTTCAGCATATAGCAAAAATCCTATGATCCTAATTAAAGGTAAAATAACTTAGTTTCCTCTGCCTGATGTTCAACAATAAAGAATTAAGAACATAAGAATTAAGACTCAAGGCAAATCAAAGGTCTCAAGGTTCAAGAAGCTACTTATTCAATGTCTGTTCATAAAAACCTCTCAACAAAGTGGGTTTAGAGGGAACACAATTCAACATAATAAAGACCATATATAAAAACCCACAACTAACATCAAACTTAATGGTGAAAAACTAAGAGTCTTTCCTCTAAGATCAGGAACAAGACATGGATGTTCACTTTTGCGACTTTTATCCAACATAATACTGGAAGTCCTAGCTGCAGGAATCAAATAAGCAAAAGAAATAAGAGACATCTATATTGGTAAGGAAGAAATTACACTGTCATTATTGGCAAAAAACATGATACTATACATAGAAAACCCTAAAGACTCCATCAAGAACTATTAAAAGTAATAAATGAATTCAGTAAAGTTGCAGGATACAAAATGAATACCCGTAAACTGGTAGCATTTCTATATATTAATAATGAAGTACCAGAGAAATTAAGAAAATAATCTCATTAAGATTGTACCAAAAATAATAAAAATACTTATGAATAAACTAAGTAGGTAAAAGACCTTTACTCCAAAAATAATAAAATGCTGATGAAAGAAACGGAAGTTGTCATAAACAAATGGAAAGATAACCAGTGCTCATGGAGTGGAAGAATTAAAATTGTTAAGATCTACAAACTACACACAGTGATCTACACATACAACACAATTCCTATCAAAATAACAACAGGATTTTTCACAGAACTGGAACAAATAATCCTAAATTTATATGGAGCCACAAAAGACCCCAAATAACCAAAGCAATCTTAAGAACAACAAAGCTGGAGATATCACAGTTCCAGATTTCAAGATATACTACAAAGCTATTTTAACCAAAGCAGTATGGCACTTGCACAAAAACAGACACACAGATCGATCAATAGAACAGAACAGAGAACACAAAAATAAGCTCACATGTATATGGTCTATTATCTTTAGGAAGCCTCTTGGCTTTACCAGGAAGTTCAACAAAACACACAATACACAGATAAAGTAAAACCAATTTATTTTAGTATTTTTTTTTCAAAAAAATTTATTACATATCAATCCTAAAATTTCATGTGGTTATGCAATGTGGGGTTGTTCTTTTATGTATCTCTATTTTTTCTTTTTATAATTAAAAAAGTCCTTAACATAGAATCTACCCTTTTAACAATTTTTAAGTGTACAATACACTACTGTTAACTAAAGGTACCTACAATTCTATAATCTGTAGGCACAATGTATCTATAAGCCTGGACCAAGGATGCATGTATTTACCTTTCTCTCAGTGAAGACATCAAACAATTGTGTAGACTTCCTGAATTTAGGAGGAGATTTGTTATGTGACAAACACAGTATGATGCCTTATTGTAGATATTATGAAGTAAATACTCTGAAGGGCTGAATGCTCCAAAATAAATTATTTATGGGTATTACATGTTTGTTAATAAAATACTGACTTGCTTAAAAATAATGACGACATTCAAAATCTCCTACCTCTGCTTTTATTGCTTTATCTCTGGTCTTTACTTACGGGCCAGCTTAAGCAGGTGAAGAGTTTCTTAGTCGTCCAATGCCTGGGTGAACTGACTGGTCTTGGGAGGCACTTTGACCTGCTCCAGAGGATAGCCCTTGCCTGCTGTGGCTGGATGGACCACTGACAAAACAAGGATGGCCCTTCCAGGTTGGATGTCCTGTGTGACGATAAAATTCTTGGGTCTTTTCTCAAACAGGGGATCTACCACCTTTTTGGCCTCCAGTTTCTTCACACTGCCACATTCTTCCCTTTGGTCTTCTTTCCTTTTAGCAACTTGGGCAGCTGAAGGCAAAATCTAACACATAGACTATTTATCTGGGTATTTCAAAAATAATTCCAAATTTTTGAAGTTTCTTCTTCATATAATTTCATAGTAATACTTTGCTTCATTTTGGTTTTATTGATCTTATTTTACTAATACATACATGCAAAAGGTTACATATATGTTTCTTTTCAAGTTCTATGTTTTAATTTTCTCAAGGTCATAAATTGTAAATGAGTTGTCTCACTCAACATTGGAATCCCCCTATTTCCTACATACATATTGTGTATATATATTTTTTTAATTTTTTAAATGTTTACTTATTTTTGAGAGAGAGACAGAGTGCAAGTGGGGGAGAGGCAGAGAGAAAGAGAGAAGAATCTGAGGCAGGCTCCATGCTCTGAGCTGTCAGCACAGAGCCCGATGTGGGGCTCAAACTCACAAACCGAGAGATCATGACCTGAGCTAAAGTCAGGTGCTTACCTGACTGAGCCACCCAGGCACCCCTGTATTTTAAGTAATAAATAGTAACATTTAGGTTTTCTATTTAAATATAATTCACAGGATTATTTCTGTCCCAGATGCCTGCTGTTGCACTGAACCAGTCTTCTATAATTTTTTTTATGTTACATCCTTTTGACTTGAAGGTAGACTGTTCATATTTATATTCCCTCAGTAAAATGAAAAACACAACTGTATGCAACATTTTATTAAAATAAATTACAATCTTTTGTAAATTCCTGTAAATATTTGTTATACAACGCCTGTAAGTTTTCAAGAAGGAAAACTTTCTGATGAATTTGCATATTCACTTCTGGGTAATGGTTAATAGTTTACACAGTGTCAATTTCAAAACAAAACTGGTATATCCAGGGCAACTAGATAAGTTATATTATTATTATTTTTAGTAGTTACCTGGAAAGAAAAGACAATATCTCTTTGGAGTGAAAGAGAATACCTACTGATGAAAATTGTTATATACTATAGATACAGAATTATAATCATGCTATCTTGGACAACGCTATCATATTAAATAAAGATTTACTATGGTATTTGATAGAATATTAATGACATAAGCCGGATGGATAATATTTGAGAAACAACTTATGTTTCTCATATTTGTTGTATGTGAAAAACTCAGTGTCACTTTTTCTTTTAATTACATTAGCTTTTCTATTAAAACATTCAACAATTTTATCCTGAGAACACTGGCCGAGAGATATTTTGACTTTGTAAAAATGCTGAAAGAAAAAGTATCTTTGCACAAGAGCATCAAAATATAAAAACAACCTCAAGGATTTGAGCTAAACCCAGAAATGACAAACATGTTATGTAGCTATGGTTTTATTTCTGCCTACATGCTGAGATGAAAATGGAGATGTACATTGACCAAACTACTGAATGGAGCACAAACTAAAATTCCTTCAGGCTGTTATACTATAATGAATGCCTACAGCTCAAAACACATTATAATGGACTTGGAAAATCTGTCCTATCAGAGGATACATTTTAGAGTGCTACTTTTTTGTATTTTTTTATTTGTTATGTCACAGATTTGGGTCTAGCAAAAATGACAAAATTAGTTTGGAGATTTAAACATATAAAGAGTAAAATGAACAAAAAGTACATTTTGCTTCCCTTGAAAAAGATAAATTATTAGAAGAGGATGCAAATACATTTGGAGGTAATCTAATGTGCATTTAATTATTCACAAAATTCCCAATAATTTAAATTACATTTCTCTCCTCTACTGTGACATTATCTTCTTTACAGAATGAAGCACATATTTCTGTGGAAATATGTAGAACAAACATCTAATACTTGCTAGGCATTTAATTTATATTTTTGATTAACTAATTAAAATAAGTAGTTATTTTGGATAGTGACTTTTATCTATTTCCAGATTGTATATTATTTAATAAACCTGACATTTTTCAACCTTTATCCCATGTAAGCAAGGAAAATAATCCATATACAGAATTGCAATTATACAGAAATTTTAAGGATATACATTTTAAGAATATACATATTTTCACTTTGCTCATTAGAGACATAAAACAACTGGGTAGACTTCCTGAATTTAGGACATTTGTTACATGACAAATACAATACAGTGTCTAAATCTGGGTATCATAAAGTAAATTCTCTGAAAGATTGAATGCTCTAAAACAAACTGTTCCTGGGTATCACATGTTTGTTATTAAAATACTGGGTTGCTTAAGGTGCGCCTTGGTGGCTCAGTGGGTTGAGCATCAAACTGGTGATTTTGGCTCAGATCATGATCTCAAGGTCTGTGGGATTGAGCCCTGTATCAGCTCTGCCCTGAGTGTGGTGCCTGCTTGGGATTCTCTCTCTCCCCACCCCCCAATCTGTCTCTCAACCACTCATGTGTGCACATGCACACCCTCTCTCTCTAAAAATAAACTTTAAAAACTAAACTAAACTAAAATAAAAATACTGGATTGTTTAAGAAATAATGAAAATATCACAAATCTCCTATATCCTGCTAAACATAGTGCAATAAGCAATAAGTAAAGGAAAATAGAGTATTGTGCTGAGGTCTTCTGCTGCAATCTAATGGCATATGATATCAAAGAAATAATAAGTAAAAATACCAGGAGGCATTGGTCATGACAACTAACATTTAAATCCACTAAAACTGAATCTGTAATTAAATCTAACCATCAAAGAGACAAAGAAACTATCTCTAATTTCCAATAACCTATTTATACCCTTCATTTTGATATATAGGCATATTAAATGTTTATAAAATAACAGGCTGTGATTTTTTTTTCCCAATAACCCAAAGTATTTTTAATTGTCTTTTTAATGTTCATGTGACACAAGAAATAGAGGTCCTGATCAATAAAGTTTGATTCTCTAAAAATTTACAACCAACTCCCATAATTCAATAGCAACTCAAAAGGGAGGGAGAGGATCATGGATAATCAGGGAAGTGACTACTAGAAACTGCTCTTAAAGGTACATCAACACCCCCATCAACTTCAGTTTGTTCTCTGCATTTAAGAGTCTTATGATGGGGGTGGGTTAAATGGATGAGGGGCATCAAGGAGGGCACTCTTAGGGAAGAGCACTGGATGGCACATAAGAGATAAATCACTGGGTTCTATTTCTGAAGCCAACACTACACTGTATGTTAAAGAACTTATTAAAATATTTAAAAATAAGTAAATAAATAAATAACATGAATGATAACAATCCATTATGTAGGTTGGCTGTGATTCTTTGAATGCACTATATATACCATGAAATAGCATCACTAAGTAAAGCTATTATTGTTATCATTAATTCTACTTCTGGTACTAATGAGTAGTGGGAGATTAGGAATATAATTTTCTGAAATTAATTTCCGTGCAGGAGAAAAATGATGTTGGGATTAATATTGGTAATGCTCTGTACCAACTATTGATAGATTACTTTAATGAATGATGTCCTTCTGGTCATGGAAAATAAGTTACCAACTTTCAGTTTTTTTGTCTTAAAGTTATATCAAACTTTATTATTTATTTATTATATTTATTGTATATCAAACCTCTTTTTTCCTCTAAAAGAAAACATAAATGTTAAAAGTCTAATTTTCAAAGGCATTAACTTAAAAAATGCTTTTATTTATTTGATTTCATTTTAACAACCATTATATGCTTTAATGGCATTTTATGATTGTGATTAAATTCTGAATCAATATATTTTGTATAGTCTTTGATAACACTACAAGGTCATTTAATTTTTGTGAACATTGGAAGATGGAAAAATGTATCAAGTTGCAATGTACCTCTATGAATTATTTACTATATAAGCAAATATTAATTATAATAAAGAATATTAATTAAATGAAACATATGGTTTTGGAAAAAATGTGTTTTTCTACCCATCACGTAATTTGAATCTAGAGGCACAATTTCTATCTTGCAGTACCAAAATAAATACAATTATGTATAATATTTCTAAAGCATTGTAGACAATTTGTATGTGGGTGGCTCAATTACATTTTTACATTTAGGAAAAAATATAAAACAAATTCAGAGGTATTAAAACTGGCAAGTACATTAACTTTCTTTTCTCAATCACCTAAGTGTAAGTTGCTGATACAATGCTCAATCACTCACAAAAACATTTTCATGTGTATTTCTTACTAATAATCATGTTCTAGAAAGCCATAATGTAAACATAAGTATCAGGGATTCATATTAATATATTACCACCAACTATTCCTGAGACTATTCAAATTTGTTCAATTACTTTAGTAATATGAATTATAGGAAAGGGACACAGTCCAGAATTACACATATGAATTAATGTGTTATGTCATTATAATTTCATTCAATCTGGAATAGTTCCCAGTTTTTCCTTGACTTTCATGACCTTGACACATGGGATATTAAAAGCCAGTTGTTTTGTATAATGCCTTTCAATTTGTGATATTCAGATATTTCATCATAATTAGATTCAGATTAAGCATCTTTGGCAGGTATAACAAAAAAGTGATGCTGTGTCCTTCCCATCCAAGCCTATAAGGGCATAGCATTTCAATTTGCCTCATTACTTGTTTATTGATTTTGATTCTAAGCACTTGATTAAGATGTCACATGCCAGTATTATGCATTCTAAAGTTACTTTTTCCCCTCTTTCTTTTTGTATATATAAGTACTTGGAATGAAGATATTCTGAGACTTCATTAAACTATTTACTCACTAATTTATATTAGTATAGACTCATGAATTCTTATTGTATTTAATGGGGCATAATCTATTAATGACATCATCTTGACATTTAAATGTGCACAGTGAGCATCTCTTTACACTGACGTCTGTATTCTTTGGCATGTACTCATCACTCTTGAAATCTTCATTGTTTTCTGGCCTAGAAAATAACCCAGTCACATTTTGTACTTTTTTTGTCCTTCTCCTAGAATGAATTATTTCTCCAAAGAATCTTGTATTGTTTTAATGGAGAATAGAATATAGTAAAGAGGTTTTGCTGCTAGGTGTGCTCATTGCTATTGGTGTGTCACTGCTCATAGGAACACTGCAGTAGACAGAGCTAAGAACACAAATGCATACATATGCATGTATACATATTTGCATTTATTGCCACAATTATTTGGTTGTGTAGAAATCTCTGAGTTTACAATGATATCTCTAATTAGAATCTAACAGCCCAGGGCTTATTTTATTTTTTCTCCATTTCTACCTACTTGCCTTTTGCATGCCAGTCTCACACTTTTGGGGGGCTTTAAAACCCAATAGTGGACTATTCCCCCTACTTTGATGTTCTTATTACCTCCACTTCTGTACTGATTCCCCACCCTGAGCATCTGTAATATACTATGGATATTCTACTTACTCCTCTTGGGTCTTGTATCCTAAGCCAGGCTGCAGCCTCCCCAGGGGGATAGATACCCTTCTTATTCTGTTCTAATTTCAATTTTCAGGGCTGGGCAGCTGCTGCCACTTTTGCCATCTCTCCTGCCCAGGATTGATTTCTTTCTGAATCCTATTCTGGTACCAATAGCCGTTGCTGGGCTGCCGTTTTCATTGGAACACCATTTTCATTTGAATATCATCTTCACTCTATTTGGGCTCTGATTCAGATTATGAAACACCTTGACTCCTTTCAACACACCTATAAACATAAGCACCTGCCTTGCTCAGTCCTACCTAGTGGTTTGTGGGTTGGAGTTTCAGAAAAGGAAGAGAAGAGGAAAAGGAAGGACACTACAGTTTATTTTGATGTACTGAATCACGTTAGAATAACAAAGACTATAAAATAAGCCAATTTTTTTAAATCTCACAAAAACAACCACTTGCACATTGCACAAACACTGTGACATACTATATAAAAATACTTTTAATAATGGTCTCCTAAAGAAGGCTCTATTTTAAACCTAGCTATTCATCATGTATTAATATTATTAAATTAAATGTTTTAGTTATCATAAAAATATCTTGCATTATATGATTAAAAAGTCACATTATTGTTTGATTTAGGAAATTTAAAGTAAGACTGATGGTTAATCATTAAGTTATTTGGTGAAGTTATAGTTTAATAAATTCATGTAAGTTTACTTCTAAAATACTCCTTTGAGATATAATCATTTTTAAATTTACTCAGATATAAAGTATCAAATTAAGAAATATAATAAAGAGCCAATGTTACATATACACTATCTATGTATATTAAGGAGTCAAAAATCTTTCCTGACCATGTCACAATATTAATGAGTTTATTTCTGGACTTTGTACTATCTTCCACTGATCTATATGTCTGTTTCAGAATTAGTCCATATATTATTGAGCTTGATAGATTTTTGAAGTTATGCCCAAATCCATTATAGTATCCTAAAAGTTATAAAATCAGTAAGATAATATGTGAATTTATTGATCGTAGCAGGGTGTCGGTAATGTCGATCAATGATAATTACAGATAATTTGAGAAATCATAATTGACCACAAAATATTTATATTAAATCAAACCACATCAGGCCACCTTCAGAATAAAGAACTTTATACTAGGTTCGTATGTATTGTAAAATGAGAAAACTCAGAAGGCAGAGTTGAAATTTAAAAATAACAACAGTATAATGTATAAAGACACAACATTCAACATAGGCATCTTTTCGAGAAACAGTGAAGATTCCAAAATTGAAGTACATTAGAAGGGTTTGATCACCTGAATGATGAATATAAAGTTACAAAGAAACTGAAGAAAGAAATGAAATTTTTAACTTGGCCCTAAATTATGGCCCATTAAACATATCTGAAGCTTCAGGTGATTTAATGAGAAAACCCTAACTCTCTATATTTTATGGTAAAATCATGCCAGGAGGGAGGAGGCTAAGAATTATGAACTTTAAATTATGAATAAAATTATACAAAACATTTTACATCCATTAATATAAATAATCTGACAGAGCTGAGTATTAGGAAGTGACTACAGATGATACATTACCATTGGGATTGTAAGTGGGTTCTGTGCTCGCTTCAGCAATACATAGACTAAAATTGGAATTGTAAGTGGGTAGTACTTCTGAAGGTTGACATATGACATACACTACAACCTAGAAATTCTATTTTCCAGTATATACCAAGGGGAATCTTGATCATATGTACTCTAGGATACACTGACAAGGATGTTCATAACAAATTTCAAAAAATTAACTTGATTTCATTGGCAGAAAAATGAAGGTATGACTAAAAACGAATATTATATAGCTATAACATGATTGAGTTGGGACAAATATAATAATATCGATGAACCTTAAAATGTAGTAGAACAGTAAAACACACACACACACACACACACACACACACACACACACACACTCTTAAGTGCCAGGGATGTGTATTGAGAGTGGGAACTCACTTTCTAAGTTAAAAAAATAATAGGTGTGTGTTGCATGTGTGTGTGCTTTTGTTCATAACATATATAAACACATATGCATGGCAACTATATAACAATAATTACAAGAGTCAAAATGGATTCCCAGGTGAAATGCTAGAGTGTAATGTTGCACATGGAGCAGATAGGTCAAATTTACTAGCAGCTGTTCTTATACTTAGAAACGAATGAAAACAAGATAACCACTGTGAATAAATACATATAAGAAGATGGTTAAGGATTTAAACCAGATCCTAATGCAAACAAAAGATTTTGATAGTTTTATGTAATCCAAGCTCATTAATATATATATATATATATATATACCCATTTGTATTAGAACATTTGTAACTCATGTAGTGTCGAAGTGCTTATCAGTTTTTCTTTTCATTTTTTTTTTCTTTTTCAATTGGGTCGTTGGTCTTTTTTCCATAAATTTTTTTTATTTTTAATTCCAGTGTAATTAACATGCAGTATTATATTAGTTTCAGATGTACAATACAGTGATTCAACTATTCTATATATTACTCAGTGCACATCATGATAAGTATACTCCTAATGGCCTTTCCCACCCCCTGACCCCTCTCCCCTTTGATGGGTTATCAGTTTGTTCCCTATATTTAAGAATCTGTGGGGTTTTTTTGTTTGTATCCTTTTTGTTTGTTTGTTCAAATGTTTCTTTATGACTGAACTAATATGGTACCTGTCTTTCTCTGATGGACTTATTTCACTTAACATTATATCCTCTAGATCCATCCGTGTTGTTGCAAATGGCAAGATTTCATTCTTTTTAATGGCTGAGTAATATTCGATTATGTATATATCACACTTTCTTCATCCATTCATATATCAATGAACACTTGGGTTGTGAAGTAAAAGGAACCCTGGTAGACTACTGGTGGGAATGTAAACTGGGGCAGCCACGGTGGAAAAGAGTATGGAGGTTCCTCAAAAAATTTAAAATAGAACTACCATATGATCTAGTATTCCACTACTAGGTATTTACCCAAAAAATATGAAAACACTAATTTGAGAAGTTATATAAACCCCTATGTTTATTGCAGCATTATTTATATATTTTTAATGTTTATATATATTTTGAGAGAGAGAGAGGTAGCACAAGCTGGGAAGGAGCAGAGAGAGAAGGGGATCAGGGATACAAAACAGGGTCTGTGGTGGCAGCAGAGAGCCTAACACAGGGCTCAAACTCACAAACTGTGGGATCATGACCTGAGCTGGAGTTGGACGCTTAACCGACTGAGTCACCCAGGTGCCCTGCAGCATTATTTATAATAACCAAATTATGGGAGGAACTCAAGTGGTAATCAGCTTTTAATAGTGGTTTATTGTTTTGTTTTCTTTTAAGTGCTTAACAATTAAAAATATTTAAGAAAATCTTAAGTATTTTAATTGTAAAGAATGTCGGAGTCATTAATCAACTTAAATTTCAAAGGATATATAATTTCTGAAACCAAAGCACATGGTTTTCTAATTACTTAAGCAGTATGGGTGTCAGGGTCTAGTGAATAGAAGGGCATCCTTACAGGGATAGGTGGCAGTGATGTAGTATAAAGTGTGAAGGAGATGAGAAGTGAAACAGTTCAGGGTGCAAACTGGCATGGAAGCTAGTATTGTATAGGTGATTCTAAATGGGAGGTTAGGGTCACAAGCTCAGAAGTGGCATCAGTGTCATTTAGTTTGAGGAGAGTGGCATCCATGTATTTTTCCAAACTGGAATCCATGAGGAGATATTTTACATGACGGAAGTGGTGACTCATTGTGGGGTATCAGAGTCCAACAGGGTAAGATGTGTAGGTAGTGATAGAGTGGCAGAACCCAAGAATTGTCAGAACACAAACAAATCGAGAAGTGTTCCAGCGCTAGGGAGGGAAACAAGGGGACTTGGGTTACCATGAAACATACCTCATTATTTATACTGTTGTGTGGTCCCTTCTCAAGTTGATTCTGGACTAGGCCTATGATTGCATTAAACATTATTATAACATATACTAAATTATTCTAGACTGAATCTAAATTTCTATTACATGATTCAGACAAAAATATGTGTGTGTAGGAGGAGGGAGCTGTAAAGAAGCAAATGAGCAAAATGTTAATATGAATAAAGGGTATATATTCTTTGTTATATTGTGCATCTCTTCTGTAATTATGGAAATATACTAAGATAAAAATATTAAAATTGGTACTTAGTTTATTTAACAATTTTTGCTGATTTGTAGGTTTTTCAGAGACAATTTACACAAATTAAAGCCATTAAGTAATGGATAGGTATAAACAATCAAAATCTCCTCTTGGCAGAAAGAATTACTTCCAGATTTTAGTGTAGCTGAAAACAGACCTCAGCTAAGCATTTTCTAAATTACAAGGCTAAAACTTTGTCCTTGGCTCTTGGTGCTTTATTCATGCTATCTTCTAAGTTGTATGGACTGAACATCATTTCCCTGCTGCATCCAGTCATAGAGAGCAGAATGTTGAGTTTGATAGGTGTTCAAATGTTAATTGGCTCTCATACAATTGCCTGCCTGACTTAAAACAAACAAACAAAAAAAAACAACATACATATTGGAAAGAGCCAAGATGATGGAACAGAACTTCTTACTATTATCTAAAATAAAACTCATGTGAAAACTGAACCCAGGTCTAAGTATTATTAATGATATACTCTACTCATCTGAGTTAATATGTAGATAACTATTCATTCCCTTTTCCTCAGTATTGAGTTTTCTATTGATTGTTGAACTTTTCACCTCCAAATACCTACTTACGGGTTTCATTAATATTAGTTCATCTCATTTTATTTATATTCCCATATTAAACACAGAGATGAAAAATAAAGCTTTATATTAAGCAGTGACAAAAATAAAAAGCCTCTGGTTTTTTTTAATTGCCTCTGGTTCTTGCTCAGCCTCAACAAGGCCATTTTCAAATACAGAAATATTGTTTATCATTTTTAAAGCTGACTTGAGGTTTGCAAATATAACAGGACTTATTCAGCCTCTATCCTTGTAGTGGAAAAACTGAGAACAGCACACATTTACACAGATAGGCAAGTGGGAAGAATAATAAAGTTGAATCAGAATTCAAGCTTTTAAGTTTTAAAGAGTCACTGCCTAAAAAGTGATAAGCAACTTATTTTACAAAGCACTTTTTAACAGAGCTGTGAAACCTATTGTTATACAATGCTGTATGTGTATACTTGAGAGTCTCCACGAAGTATGCCAAATGTTACTTTTAGTCAGCCGTGATGGGAATAGTTAGGGTACTGGTGAGTCAAATAATTCCAGATTTCTATTCAACTGAACCATCATATACCTTGCATACTATAAATACAGCCAATACCTCAGGATTTAGACTAAACCATGAAGAATTATATATAATAACCAATACCAAACCTTGAAATGAAAGTCAACATCTTGTAGAAATGAGTTTTATTTGGGTATTGCATACTAGAACAACACTATTTTTTAAATACCACATCTATCAATGTTAGGAATTTATTCGCTTTGTATTTTGTTTTATATTATGTTTACTATTAAGACATTGACATGATCAAAGTATTTAAAATTATATAATAAAAAAGTATTTTTAGGGGTGTACTTCACCTTTGATCTTTTCAACCCTCTCCCTGGTTTTACCCCTGGTTCCTGGTTTATCCTTCCTGTATTCCTTTTTGCAAAAATATGGGGACAAATGAATGTTTTCTTATTTCCCTTCTGTTTCAATATAAAATGCAGCATATTCTCTATGTTTTTTTTTGTGCTGTTTTACAAATAATGTTGAAAAACCTTGTGCAGATGTATATTCCCATTATTGGAAATGATTTATTGAATGGCAAAGCATGTACAATTTTGTTACAGGTAGTCAAATTCATATCCATTAGGTCAAAACATTTTGCATTTACAAAGCAATGTATGAGAGAGTGCCTTATTCCCATCTTAACATACTATCAAGCTTTTATTTTTGGCCATTATGATGGATGAGAAAGAGTTGCTCAGGATTCTTTTAATTTTTATTTCACTGAGATGTGGGAGATTAAAAATCTTTTATAGGAAAAATTCAGAGATGATTTTTATACTTTTTATTAATTATCTCTTAACATCTTTCCAGTTTTTGGTAAAATGTTTTTATCTTCACATTAACTCAAGCACACTTTTTGTGACTAACTTTGCTAATGTATATGGTGTATTCACGGTCATTCGCCTTTTGATTTTTCTTATTGCAGATTTCCATGACCACAACTTTAAAATCTAATTGGAAGTAAATATTTTATTTTATGTCTTTTAGAATTTATATTATTACAAACCATCCATGCATTAAGAAATGCATAATGAATTTACCCATGTTTTCTTCTAGGACGTGTGTGTGTATGTTTTGTCCTATTTAGATCCATGATACAATTGGAAGACATAAGTTTTCATACTAAAATATAGGCGGTGATTGTAATACAAAAGTACCATCAATCCACATTTTCTTATTTTTCATGAACTGATATTGAGTTTTCAATAGAATTTCATCTTCATGAAGATAAAATTTTCACTTTTAGTCTATTAATATAGTAAATTATAGTAATAATTTTCTTGCCATTGAAATGAACTTGTATATCAGAAATATTTTTTCATACTTTGTCACGTATCATTGTTCTACTATATTTTGTTTCATTTATATTTATTAAGAACTTTTACAAGTAACTTTCATTAGAAATATTGATTTGTAAGTTTCTTATACATGTGCTGTTGACAATGCTGTCAGTAATGCTCTCACTGTCGCACTTATTTTTACAGGAAAAGTTTGAAAGTTCCCTCAATTTTTGGTGCACTAAAACAATTAAGGGGCTGTATGCTTATTAAAGGTTTGGCACTTATGCATATAAACTGTTGATTTTCATGTATGTTTTTTGTTTTGGTTTCATTTTTAGATCATTGAAAATTGTGTCAATCAATTGAAATTAATTAATTAATTTTACTTATTTCTTACAATTTTATTGATACAAATGTTTTATTTTTTAATGCTTTTTTTTTTTATATTTGAGAGAGAGGGAGACAGAGCTCGAGTGGGGGAAGGGCAGAGAGAGAGGGAGACGCAGAACTTGAAGCTGGCTCCAAGCTCTGAGCTGTCAGCACAGAGCCTGACGTGGGGCTCTAACCCACAAACCTTGAGAACATGACCTGAGCCGAAGTAGAAAGCTTAACTGACTGAGCCACCCATGCACCCCGATACAAGAGTTTTACGCTATAAAATTTCCCCTAATTACCACAATGAATATAACTTATGAGTAATAAAATTTAATGTAGTCTTTATTTTTTAAAGATTATATAATTTTTCACTTCTTTCACCTTTGAGTTGCTAAATTTTTTAAAAGATCAGTGAGATGAAGCTTTATAAAAATAACTGTTGTATTAGTTTTTAGATGCAGTGATTATTATCAGAGAGTGTTGGCAGAGTTTCTACTTTAAGGAACTAAACAGTTCATGTTTTTGTGACTTAAATCGGTAAGTTTTGTTAATATGCCATTTTAACTTTTGAATAAAGTATATTCTCTATTATCAGGTGGCAAAAGTTTAGGTTCCATAGGTCTAATTATTGATTACATTTTAAGTTTCTTCTACATTCTTATTTATTTGTCTACTTTATTAGCCATTTACTGAGAACAGTGTGTTAAGCCCTTCTGATATATTTGTGTTTCGGTCTTTGTCTACATTTTGTCCCCTTTTTTCTGCTTTATTAAGTGCACTGCAGTATTGCTTGGTGCATATGTAATCATATATGTGGTGCCTGCATTGTGGATTGTGGCTTTTAACATTAAGAAACATTCATCTTTGTATATTTAATCCTACTATATTCTATTTTACCTGACATTCAAATAGCAATGCCTATTTTCTTGTTTTTACTTATCTTGTCTTTAAGTATTTAAGAAACAAAACAGATGTACCTATGGGAAGTGGGGGAAAAAGGAAAGGAAAGGAAAGGAAACAAACCATAAGAGACTCTTAATAATAATAATCAAACTGAAGGTTGATGGAGGGAGATGGGTGGGATATGGGCAGACTGGTGATGGGTATTTAGAAGGGTACTTGTGATGAGCATGGAGTCTTGTATGCAGGTGATGAATCACTGAATTCCACTTCTGAAACCAATATTGCACTGTATATTACCTAACTAAAATATAAATAAAAAGTATTTATTCATTTTAAAAACAGCTTGTTTTAAATGAGGCGCTGGTAGCAGCATTTAGTTGGTTCCCTCTCTGTGAGACATTCTGAATTTTTCAATAGGTGGTTTGACCTTTATTCACAAGTCTGATATATCTCACATCTGTCAAATAACTCCTTGATACACTACTACTATATTTACTATGCTTTCTTCTCAAAGGATAGAATTTTTCCCTTTGTTATTTTTTTTAAATTTAGGAATGTTAATTTCAGTATACTAGTTGACTTTTAATGTATATCATTTTAATGTCTGGCATCATCTGTTTTTATTAATATTTTTATTAAACTTACTCCATTTTTATTGATATACTTTGCCTTATACTATTGTCTATATCATAATCAGTACACTTAATGTTCCTTCCTCTTTTATCTCTTATCTTCTCATATTTTAGTTATATTATTTCTACTTTGTCAGTAAATACTTGTAAATAGCTATCATTCTATCCTCATTCTCACCTTCATTAGAACTTAGATCTACAAATAAGTATTTTAAATGCTTAAAGTATTTGATTTTTTTCACTTCCCTAAAATTTTTCATCCTTTAATAAAGTCCATCCACTTCTATTTTCCTCACGAAGTATAGTATTAGGTGCCTTCTTGCATGTAAATTTTTTTTCTATGCCTTGACCCTGGAAGAACAGCGTAGAGAGGCATACAACACTTTGTTCATAGTTCAGTTCCTTGGTTGTCTTGAAACTGTTTCTGCATTTTATTTTTTTATTTTAATTCTTTATTAATTTCTTTTTTAATGTTTATCTATTTTTGAGAGAGAGAGTCAGAGTGCAAGAGGGGGAGGGGAAGAGAGAGAGGGAGACACAGAATCTGAAGCAGGGAACTGCGAGATCATGACCTGAGCTGAAGTCAGACACTTAACCAACTGAGCCACCCAGGCCCCCCTGTTTCTGCATTTCAGCCTTCCTGTATGCATGGCTCTTGAAATGTCTGATGCAAATCTGGTTCCCAAGTATTTGCAAATAACTTGGATTTTATTTACATGGAAGTCCTATGGATTCTGTCTGTATTTATAAATGTTATTGTTTACACAGATATGACTTGAAGTGGCTTTCTAAACCAGTTTTATTTTATATCATAAAAATCAGTCAATATTAAGATTCAGGTTGTTTGGATATTTGGATTTTGTAAATTTTAATTTTAAATTTTAGTTCAGTTTTTTTGTTTGCTTTGTTTTCTTTTCAGGGTTTCCAATTATATATACTAGATCCCCTTTGCCTTGCTGCCACTTCAACCACTTTCTCTGAAAGTTTTTACTTCTTCTTTGATGTCTACTTTTTATTCTATTGTTGGTTTTACTACCTTCCTTCAATAGTCATTGTTAAATTTCTATTAAATTTTAACTTCCCTTAGGATAATTGTAACTAAGTGTTCATTTCTATGATAGTTTTTACTTCTTCCATTTCCTTTCTGAGTTTAATAATCTTTTTATTTTATTTCATTTTAACATTTCTGTGTTAAATTTGTGTTTCAGTGTTTGAGTTTAAGGCTACATATATCCAAATGTTTTGCAGAAAATATTTAATTCAGTCAGGCATGTTTTTATTACTTGTCTTCTTTGTGCTCTTTTTGTTTGTTCATAAGGCTTATTTAACCAATTCACGTTTTCATTCTCATTTTATGTTTGCTTTTTAATAGACTTTTTGTAAATATTTAGGCTGTTTTTTCTGTTTCATATGTATATATGTTACAAATTTAGAGCAGATTACTAGTTCAAAAGTGACTTTACTTTCAGTGTAATAAAGAATAATTTCTTTAATGGATGCCTTTATTTTTCTGCAGATTTGGGGGAAGTATTATATGGCTTCAGTTTCTTTTACTGTTGTTATTCTCTTTGGTTTTACACAACATAAATGTGCCCCTCCTGCTTTTATTTTGTTTTATCACCCTGTTATTTAAAGAGTACCAGTGCCTTCCTTTTCACATTTTTTTTTTCCAAAGCAAAAGCTTTGAAAAGCTGACATCAAATTACACACATTTTAAACTTCCTTCCCTATAGTCACTCCACTGATATGCCAAAATTCTTTCTAACATTTCCAAATTTAGTATTAAAATTTTCTTTCAGTGATTTTAGATCATTGCTAATTCCCATTTTCTCTCTTTCACCTATTTTTTTTTCCTGATTTCTCATTCTCTTCTCAAAAGTGGCAATGAGAAGTAACTCTGCTGTACTATGACCTCTGATATATTTAAATACAAGTATTTTGAAATGTGCATTCATCTCTATAATCTGGCTTTATTGTAGGCAGCCCTGTGTGTGGAGGAGGTGTGTGTGTGTTTGTATGTACAGATGCATCTTTATTTTCTATTAAAGTGCATTGCTTTTGAAAGATGTGAGGAAAGCTCAGATTAAAGAGGTCATTATTGTCATTGGCTATCAAAACTCCTTTGATTCCATTAATGATTTTGAAGAAAATTATAATGGATTTCATCCCAACCCAAGACACAAAAATAATTTTCAAAGATAAAAAATTATGTATACATTTTTAAATATTGAAATAACTGGATGTAAGAGATAAATAATATTTGCTACTTGTGTGATTTAAATTTTTACATAGTGTGACATAATAGAGAAAATCATAGTCTTTATTTTTCATTTTTCTGTACCAAAAATGTGAATTTTGCATATTTTTTTCTTCTTACAGCTATCTCCTGGTAAAATTGCACAAAGTACAAACTTCAAATACAGAAAATTATTTTGGGGCAAAATAAAACTTCAGTACAAGCTCCAAGAATTCAAGATTCATGCATATAGTAAGCATATAAGACCAACATATTAAATTGTTCTAAAAGATGCCAACTCCTTAGCCTTTAAGTTCCTACATAAGTCAAATATTCTATGTTTACCCACATATGTTGAATAAGGCTTTGATACAAAACATAATGTTTAAATATCATTTTTTATAACATGTTTCTTCTTTCAGCATTTGATATCATGGTAAGACATTATATCAAAGAACACAAAACTTGAAAACCCCATTGCCTAAGAAAAGGGATGATAATTTAAGAGATGTTTTGTAGAATTTTTGTTAACTAAGTAGTCATGAAATTAGATAAATCCTATATACATACATATAACATATTAAGTAACTATCAAAATCCAGTTATGTTGTTATTGGACAGGAAGATAGAATTAAAAGAAACCAGGGGCACCTGGGTGGCTCAGTCAGTTAAGTGTCCAACTTCAGCTCAGGTTATGATCTCACAGTTGTGATTTTGAGCCCCACATCAGGCTCTCTGCTGTTGGCACAGAGCCCACTTTAGATCCTATGTGTCCCTCTTTCTCTCTCAAAAAAGAAAAGAAATGAAAAAAAACCCCAGAAATCTCATTTATCTGGTAACATTAAAAAGAGATAGCCTAGAAAAATGAGCAACGAAAATGAAAAAGAGGAACAAAGAGGAGGAGATGTAGAAGAAGAAAAAGAAGAAAAAACAACAACAACAAAATATCATCACAATAATAAATAACCATATATAAATAGGGCAATGATACTGTAATGACTGAAATGGGGCTAGGAAAGCTTGGGAAAAAATATAGACAGAAATAACATTACTTAGAAAACCTACCATATTAAAGGAAATATTGTGGTATTACTTTTATACAGTTAAACATTTTTTACCAATTCTTTAGTCAGGAGTAATTAAAATCAATATTAATATTAGATAATATTAGTTACACATGAGCCAAGCAAATGAGCCCTCAATGGTCAAATCTGAACAACTAAGTGAATAAAGTATTGTTGGATTATAAGATGAAGTATAAAATAACAATCCACATGTCCACATAGGCATAATGTATTATTGAATATATTCCAGTTTTTATTGAGTTTAGGAAGATTGAATTGCCCCCCCCCAACCTATGATTCATATATTAAAGCCTTAACCTCCAATGTGATTGTAGTTGAAGATAGACCTTTTAGGAGACAATTCGGTTAAATGAAATAATAAGAGTAGTCTCCTAATTGTTTTATAATAAGAGGAAGAAAAGATCTTTCTTACTCTCTGTGCATACACCAAGGAAATGCCTGGTGAGTACAGAAGCAAAAAGACAGCCATCTGCAAGCCAGGAAGAGAGCCTTCACCAGGAATAGACTCAGTCGGCATCTTGATATTGGACTTCTCAGCCCCCATAACTGTGAGAAATAAATTTCTGTTGTTCAAGCCACTTAGTCTATGATATTTTGTTATGGCAACCTGAACAGACTAAGACATATAATGAATAAAATTCCTGCCCTTGAATTTATACCCAAGTGGGGGAATTTATATTTAAGAAATCTCAGTCTTCCCTCTGTCTCTGTCTCTCTGTCTCTTCCTCTGCTAATACAGGGAAAGAAAGATCATTTTACTGTTTAGAATAATTCTAAATAAAATATATAGATACTGCACCCTCCCTCAAGGATATGGAGCATAACTTGCTACTCTATAAGGGTGGCTTTGCACAGGACTCCCTTCTAAAGAGTACAGTATAAAAAGGAGGGAAAAAGAGAAGCCACACAGTGGAGAAACCTGACAAACTACCTTGGCTAGGTGATACAGGTCAATATCAACAGTAATATGTCATGTTGTTATTATGTACACTTGATATTATATTATGAAAATAACACACTACCTCTGCTATCTTCTTCTCAAAGTATATAATTCCAGTCAAATAATGAGGAAAACATCAAACAAAATTCTTCCAGAGGGCACCCTAAAAATACTTGACAAATACTCCTCAAAACTGTCCATGTTATCGAAAACAAGGTAAGTCTGAAAAACTGTCAGAGGCAAGAGGATTCTAAGAGATATGATAACTAACTGCAATGTGATGTCTTGGCTAAGATCCAAGAATAAGGAAAGAACAATCAATAAAAATAAAAGAAATCTGAATAAAGCATAACATTTATAAATATAATGTATCAATACAGTTCATTACAGCAAATGTCCTCATATTATTGTAAGATATATATAATAGAGGAAACTGGATGTGAGGTATATGAGGACTCTTAGTTAAATTTTTAGAATATTTCTAAAATCTAAAGGTATAACTTAAGGTATATCTGCAACCTAAGATCCATCTTAAAACATCAGGCAAATTTAATTTCACCACACTTATAAGCATGCTTCTAGGACCCAAACAATATTTTAGTTAGATTTGAAAAAGTCAGAACATTGTGTTCTGACCTATACTGTTTTTAATTTAATCATAGCAAGAGAATAGCCACACAAGAGGAGGAGTATAGAGAATCCACTGTAGGTGGTGGTGGTAGGTAGGAAAAAGCAGAGCAGAGGAGAAATGCCCTGATGGTAAGAACGCAAAGCTGGGCTAAGCTCACTGGAGCCAATGCCAGGTCACCGGGGTATCCAAGATGCTGCTTTGCTGCAGTCTTCCATTTGGCAAATGGTCTTTTGGTGGGTAAATCATGGGAGTGGGAATAGTCACCTGTTTTTTTTTTTTTTTATTACATAGGGCAACAGAATATTCTAAGAGGAACATAAAACTAAAGTTTGACAAATAGAAATTATTAATCCTTCTTTTAAGAGAAGGCAATTCTGTGAGGGGAGAAGCCATATATAAAGATAAAACTTTAGCACTACTTTGAAAGACACTCTGCTTTTATTAGTCCTAAGCCTAAATGTTATCCAGGCAGTGTGCATCTGCAGCCTCCTCTTTCCCTGTGTGTGTGTGTGCGCGCGCGCACATGAGTGCACATGAGTGTGTATCTTGAATGTTTGCCTTTTCTTCTCATCCTGGTAGGTCAGAGAATAAGATAAATGGCTCAAAAACAAAGAATGCTAATTCGATGAGAACACAGGGTCTGCACTTCAGAGATCAGGGCATTCCAACTTTGAACACTAAGCATGCTATACGCTGACCCTGATTTTGTTTTAAACTACACCTTTATAATAAGTTAGCTAATTTTTTTAATGAATTAGCTTTTCAAAGCCCATTATCTGTATTAACGAAGAGGTTGTTTTGAATTTCAAACAGATGTTTTTGATTAGTCCACATTTGCACGAAATCCTTTGAAACAAAATCCATATTAGAGTTGAGAACTGCCTATAGTACGATTCCCCTGGTAAATACAAAGGCTTCAATAAAGATGTGGAGTGAATAAATGAATAGATACAAGTATTCATGAATTGGTTCACACTCATTCTTAACTTTGATTCCAAACTATAAAAATACACATTCAAATAACACTGGAAGAAGTTTGACTATTTTGTGTTCCTCTATGAAATTGTTAACAGTGTAAACAATTTATTTTTGTTTGTAGTTAAGAAAATGCACACTTATGGTTACAACAAAATTTAAAACAATGAAAGTAGAAAACAGAGTATAGCACTTTCTAAGACTTCACTAAGAGACTATAGATGCTGGCGAGGATGTGGAGAAACGGGTACCCTCCTACACTGTTGGTGGGAATGTAAACTGGTACAGCCGCTCTGGAAAACAGTGTGGAGGTTCCTCAAAAAACTATCAATAAAACTCCCGTATGACCCAGCAATAGCACTGCTGGGGATTTACCCAAGGGATACAGAAGTGCTGATGCATAGGGG
>CM053574.1:108192500-108245035 GCA_028646485.1 Cryptoprocta ferox | reverse complement strand
GGGAAGGAGGAAAAAGAGTTAGGGAGAGGGAGGGAGACAAAACACGAGAGACTCTTGAATCCTGAAAACAAACTGAGGAGGGAAGGGGAAGGGGAAAAGGTAAAGCGGGGTGATGGTCTTGGTGGAGGTCACTTGTGGGGAAGAGCACTGGGTGTTATATGGAAACCAACCTGACAATAAACTATAAAGTTTAAAAAAATAAATAAATAAATAAATAAATAAATAAAAGAATTTAATGTAATACAAAATTGGCACTTTCATTCAATGGCGGAAAGGGCAAGGGATTTTTGGTGCTGATGTTAATCTGAAACTAACTTAGAGTCTAATTCATATACAAATAAATTTCATATGAATTAAGATCATGTAAAAAGTAAAATTATACTAAATAAAAGCATTTTTTTGTATAAAAAAAAAGAAATTATTCTCTGTTGATTTTACTATATTCCTTAGCAAGCAAAATGAAAAATATTTCCTAAAACAAATTTAGAGTACGTAAATTAGAATGCAAAATAAAGAAAATAAAATCTTTTAAGAAAATTTCTCAATTATAATGTCAAATTAAAGAGATATACAAAATACACTAAGGTATGTGCTGCAATCTGTTGCCACTCAGTAGGCCTCAAATTAACTATTCTCATCACCTTATCCTTTTCCATCAGAGTTTAGGAAATTGCAAAAAAGAGCAAATGTTTTCTTTTAATTATTACTTATTTCTGAATAGATGCAATTTTTATCTGAATTCAGATCTAAAAATACACATAGTAATTACATTTGGTCTTGGCCTTAATCCATATTTGCAAAAACTTTATTTCTATAAATTTATTTTAAGTGTACATGATATAATATGACAGTGATGCTAGTACTTAGACATGAAGGAGGATCAGAAGATGGAATAAGTCCATGTATGTAAAATTATTAGACTCTTGGATATGCTATGCTGCTGGTGATCCTGTAGTTCTTTTAGAACTAAAACTTATAAACTAAACTCTCCCTGAATTTCAGTGCTTCACCTTCTCTGGAAAAAGCCTGCTGGGATAAACAGTTTGGGAAATGTGGACACATGCTCATATGAAATACCTAAACAGGCCAACTGGCTTAAAGAAGTACGCTTATCTTTGGTATCCTTTCCTGACTTGATTCTAGTTGGTTTGGGTCATGGGGACCCTGGCTCAAGTGCTTTCCAGATCATAGGCATTGTTCTGTTGCTAATAATTATATTATTGTCTCCCTAATAGTTGTATTCTCTCAAAAATTTTAAACGCATGGAAACATCCATTGAGCAGTCAATGTATGGTCTTTCTCCGACTGGAAAGACAAAAGAGAAACATGATCGCAAACCCTGAAGACACATTTCCGCGCATACTCCCATATTTCTATCATATAAATTAGAAAAATTGTGCTGTTCTTTTGGTGCACAGTGCACTCCTGTGGGTCACACTTTGTATGTCACCCTTTGGGGTCTGTTGGGACTTAAATCTATTTATAAATCTAGAATAAAGGAGAATGATAGATTTTGAGGGTGGTAGGTTTTGAGGAGAATTTCCAGTGACTTGTAATGTAACTATCTCAAGGGAGGTGATTATAAATTCTTCGCACAAGGGAAAGGTAACATCCGTAAGCAGGGAAAGAAAGACTGCATCTACTGGCAAAGAAAATTTGGCTGAATTTAGGTGTTTGACATTGTCATCATGAGTTTCACTTTCCGTAAGCAGTTGGTTTGTAGTATCCAGTGGCGATATTTTGCATGTCTCTATCGTCACATCATGCTGTGAACTACTAATGCATACTTTACTATTGTAAATACAGTATTTAGTTACTTTAAATCTAATTGCATTAGTGACACAATTCCAGAAAACCCAGAACCAACTGAGAGAATTCATCCTAAAGAGTTTTGGTTTGGGATGCTCTTCTATTACCAAAATCTGTTTTACTCTATATGACCAGAGAAATAGGACTAGTAGGAGATTAATTTCAAGGAATTAGGCCATACAATGTTGGAAGTGGCTACATAAGTATAAAATCTACAGAGCAGGCCATCAGGAAAGGAAGGTTAGAGGTCTCAGATACAAACTGGAATTACTATCCACAGTGGGTATTTCTTCTTCTCCTGGGAAGTTTGTGTTCTGCTCTTAAGGATTTTAACTGATTGAATCAGGAATCAAGCCCTTTCATAAAATCAAATAATTATTGAACTTAATCACAACTATACTTTTTGACTGAATAACTGGGAACTATATAGCCAAGCTCAGACCCAAAACCCTGAGATCAAGTCTCACACTCCTCCAACTGAAGCAGCCAGACACTCCGTGCTGACCTAAAATTGACTATCACAGGTAGATTCACAAATGTTATGCCTATTTGTAGGCATTCATTAAAGACACAGTCGAACCAGTCTTTTATATGAGAACAGAACATTTTTTAATGAAATATTTAACATTTCTTGAAATCTTTAGGAGTAAGAGAGATCCTAGGATAGAATGCAGAATGTAACAAAACAAATGAGCTGTACTACAAATATGTAAATAAAATCCTCACTAAAGGGGTAGAAGAATATTGTGCTGACCTAAGTAATTTTAGAATACAGGGTATTATGCTAAGCAAAATACGTCAGTCAGAGAAAGCCAAATATCATATGATTTCACTCATATGTGGAACTTAAGAAATACAATAGTTGAACATAGGGGAAAGACGGAAAAATAAGATAAAAACAGAGGGAGGCAAATTATAAAAGTCTTGTAAATACAGAGAACAAACTGAGGGTTGCTGGTGGGGAGGTGTTTGGGGGGAATGGGTTAAATGGGTAGTGGGCATTAAGGAGGGCAACTGTTAGGATGAGCACTAGGTGTTACAGGGAAGTGATGAATCACTGGGTTGTAGTTCCGAAACCAACACTACACTGTATGTTAACTAACTTGAATTTAAATTAAAAAAAAAAAGAAAAGAACTGAGGAGAATCTATAAGACTAAGAGAAAGAGAACTGTACATAAATATTATACTCTAGTTTTCAAGTTTCTTATCTGGGTATGGGGTAGCAAATCTGATACCGCTTTGCAGGAATGAAGAAAATAAACAAATGTATTGATGTCAGATGGTGGAGACCAAGTTTCTCCCTGTTGGAGTGAGATGATACAAAGAAGCAAGAGAGTAAACTATGTGGCCATATTCATGAGGAAATATGTTAGCAATGGATATATCAGTATAATATCCATGTAGCTTAGGAGTGGCCTGCATGGATCAGTCTGTTGAACAACCAACTCTTGATCTTGGCTCAGGTCATGATCTCACAGTTTGTGAGATCAACCCCTGCACAAAGCTCTGTGTTGGCAGCACGGGACCTTCTCTCTCTCTCTTCTCTGTCCCTACCCCACTTGTACACACGCTTTCTCTCTCTCTCTCTCTCAAAATAAATAAAAAAATAAACTTAAAAAACCTCATGTAGCTTAATATAAATACAAAGGCATTTATATTACATTATATATTTATATTTATATTACAGATTATAGATGTAATATAATTACATATAAAATATTTGGAGACACCTGTATATACATAGGTTAGTATACACAAATATATTTAGTTGCATTTGTTTCTGAGAAGCCCTAGAAACAATGATACCCCAGTAACAATGAACACACCTAGAACCAGACTTGTCTCTAATACTATTCTTTAGTAAAAAAGATCTAGGAAATAAGGCTCTTTGGAGAAATAGCTGTGAAAGGATTCCTTGGAGAAATGGTTGATTCTAGGACTGGGATAGAAGAAGTTGAGCCCTGAATGTCTTGTAATGTCATTAAAAAAAATGCTCAAAACCGAAACAATGAAGTAAGTCAAAGAGACACAATAAGCCAATTGAAAGAGCTACCAGTGGCCAAACCTGGAAGAACCAAAGGGACAAAAGAAACCAGTATTGGATTATAATCCAAATTATAAAGTAAACATCTGTGAATCCATATTTACAGCAATAAATCAATTTTTAAAACCTGAGGAGAAGAAGCAGATCTCTAATGAAGAAGAATTCCAAATAATTTATGTTAGATATTTTGACCCCAAGGAAAGCAGTTTCAAGTACCCATTTCTTAAGTATGGGATGCACATAGTGACTTCCTCCCAAAGAGTTACAGTATGGGAAGGCCAATAGGAGATGGGGAAGTGGGAGGTACTTTACCTTGAGGAAACCTGCCAAATACTTCATCAACCAAGTGGTCAAAGTCAACGTGAACAGTGATAAGTCATATTGATATAATGCAATTTTGATATGATTTCATGAAAATGACATTTATCCTCTGTTATCTTAATCCCTATACCCTAGAAGTCCAATTTAATCATATGAAAAAGCTATCCCAGCAAGAGGAGCTTAAGAAGGCATATGATGAAGTGTGATGATCCTAAATGCAATCTTGATACAGAAAAAAGACACCAGAGAAAAACTGAGTAAATAGGAACATCATGTGAACTTTACTTAATAATATATCAATATTGCTTCATTAATTGTAAGAAATGCTCAATATTACTGAAAGACATTAATAATAAGGGAAACTGGATATGGGGCATAGGAAACTCTTTGTAAGATATTAATATTTTTTATTTAAATGAAAATTGTTCTAAAATATAAAGTCTATTACATTTAAGTATATATATATTTTTTTCTCTTTTCCTAAAATGCTACTATAATCCATTTCCTTATGAGTTATGAGATATTTTTGTGGTCCTGACATAGACACCTACTACCCTATGCTAACATTTTTTTTCAATTACTGCCTTACTTGATGTGCTGTGAAATATAATCCTCTAGAAAAATAAAAAGACTAAATCCTTTAGTAACCGACAAAAATGAAGCTTCCTGCTTTCAGGAATTTCTAAGGTTAAATAGGAAAACAAATATTAAGTACAAATCCATTAATTAAATTACAATGTGATGTATTAGAAATGATAACATAGATATATGCTATGGAGAATGTAATCAGTATTTCATTAAACTTTGATAAATACTGAATTCTAGATCCCGTGTTTATGTTAGTAAAATATGCAAAACATGGATGATCTTAGATACTCTAAGAAATCAGCTAGGAAAGATATTACACAAATGAATAGTATCTAAATGCTTTATTAATGCAAGACAAATAGCTTTATAAACACTATTTCAATGCCATACTTTGATTTGATTACTAAATGTTAAAAACAGTTTGTAAAAAGAAAATGATATATGACTGACTACCACCATGGGAGAAATTCAATATCAAAGATTATTTTGAGACTTGTGTATAACTTCAATCCTTTGTCCCTTTTTTAGAAGGGTATCCTAATTTTTATATTTGCTCAAATTTAATCTCTGAAAGCTATTCAGATGAAGTTCAATTGAGTCACTTTTGTGTTTACAAACAAAATTAAAACATACTCTTAATTTCTTAACAAAAATTTCATAGAAATAGAAAATTTTTATTGATCAAATAATTAGACATGTGACAAAGCACTATAATAAGTGGTTATTATTTTGTGCATTACCTGTTGGAATGACTGAAAGTAAATTAAATAGTTTTTGTCCTATTTATTAGGCATCAGAAATGTTTCACTAATATGCAAGCTACAGAGGGAAAATTTCTACCTGCTACTGAAATCATCAATCAGCAACTTTGTCTAAATACACAAACACACACACACACACAGATTTTTCTCTGACAATACATCATATTTTTCTATATACATATTTGTTTAATAGGGAGCTGATGGATTCTGTGAATTTTAAGTAAACAGAATTATCTTTTCATAGTCTTTCTGACCAATGAATATATAAATTATGATGTTATCTGTAATATTTATAATTATAAATTATAATTTACACATATAATATATAATACATATAATTATGTAATGATTATATTTAAAAATATAATTCTATTATTGGGGCTCCTGGGTCGCTCACTTGGTTAAGTGTCCAACTTTGGCTCAGGTCATGATCTCACAGTTTGTGGGTTCGAGCCCCACATTGGGCTCTGTGCTGATAGCTCAGAGCCTGGAGCCTGCTTCAGATTCCTTGTCCCCCTCTCTCTCTGTCCTTCCCCTATTCGTGCTCTCCTCTGTCTCTCAAAAATAGACATGAAAAAATATCTATAACTATAGCTATACATATATATATATATGTATATTCTATAATAGTTCTATTATAAGCAAGTAAGTTTTTTATTTACTTTTAAAGGTTCAGGCGCATTGAATGTGTTCCAGAATCACTCTGTTGGTTATTTGAGTGCCTTCCAAACTATCTTCACAAACTGTCTGTCATAATATAATTGACTTGACTGAAATCTAACTTTGTGAAGAAGTGCAGTTAGTTCTCCAGACTAAACAATCAGAAAATTCCTTTCTTGAGTTGAGCCCCAAAATTTTCCAATTTAATATTAAGCATCAACATTTAACATTTTGTAAATACTGGAGATCACTTTCTCCATTTGATAAGGATTCTTATTTGGAGAAAATTACTGCATCTCTCTCTTGACCTTCTGTTAACTCTTTTCAGTGTAAATTTGCTCTAATTATTCCTTTCAAATAGATGGAACATTTTATTTATCTCACAATTTTATTATTTATTTTATATGTGTTTAAAGATTACTGTACCCCGAGACCCATGTTTGATGCTTAAAAATGAAACACACCGTGAGTATTTATGCTTCAATTCACATCCTTAAAGTGTCCTATTCTGAACAATCACAAATTAAATAAACAAAAACTTATGGAAATAACAAGGTTAGGATCATATGATGAAAAAACTTATTAAACTAAATCCAATCAATCAATCATTTAACAAACAAAAAAGCACACTGATGTGAATTTTACCTAGAGCACTAACAAAAGCTATATATAAAATCTTAATTTTAAATAGTACAATTAAATCTCTGTTGACAACTGTGCCTGGCATCACTGTCATTCAATTTCCTGCATCATTAGCTAGAGATCTCTTCAGCTTCTTCTTTGGATTTCTAGGTAATTCAGAGGCAAGTTCCCTTCCATAAAAACTAGTTCCATCAAAATGTAGAATCTGATCTTTGGTATAGCCTTCATCACCAATCAATATTTTAATGGAGAAGTGAAATGGATTCACAGCTTCATTTCTGTACTGGCAGTGTCATCATTTACAGAAACATTT
Organism: Cryptoprocta ferox; assembly: GCA_028646485.1. NCBI lineage: Eukaryota > Metazoa > Chordata > Mammalia > Carnivora > Eupleridae > Cryptoprocta > Cryptoprocta ferox. Next base: position 108,237,896 of record CM053574.1, on the reverse strand, counting down.
AGGGGAAATACAGTAGTTCTTGAAACCCTTAGTTATATAAAGTCTGCAACCTATGTGGAAATTTCAGATTTTTCTCCATTAAGATTTTTATTCATTGCTAAGACTTTCTTTTACATTGTGTCAAAGCAGTTTCTAAATGTTTCATAATAATTATATGTTGTGAAAATTGGATAAGAATATATGCTCCATCTATAGAATACTAGCATCATTGTGGAATAAGTTATGGTTATGGACCTGCTAATTCAATAAAAAGCAAAATAAAGAAATGAGGATTATGGCACAATGGATTATGTACTCAATATTTTAATCTGTTTTATAAAATTAGGGTGTAATAAAGTGTAATTATTATAGTATTTTAATAATTTTACTTTTGTTGCTTAAGCTTGAGATTTTTGGAAGTACTCATATCATTGATTGCTATCGTGCTCACCTTTATCAAATAAAGCCTTCACTTTTATGCCCAAATTGCTTGGTCTAAACTGGGTCATTCAAGCGCTATAGATTAGGAACGGCTGCTGGGAAGATGGTGGAGTAGGAGGACCCTAAGTTCACCTTGTGCCATAGATACAACATGGATAACACTGACAGAAGCCCAAATAACCCAGAAGACAATTCAAAGACTTGCAGAACAAACTCCAGAACTAAAGGTAGTGAAGAGGCCACAGCAAAGAAGGTAGAAAGGGTGAAGATGTGGTCTGAGAGTGAAAGGGACTGTGCCGATCCACAGGAAAGCCTGTGGTGCTGAAAAGGGTGGAAAACAGACTTTGACACTGGAGAACTCATGAACAGTGAAGACAAATCCCCATAATATTTGCCTTTGAAAGAAAGAGGGGCTAAGTTTCCTGAGTTCTTAACCAGCAGGACTTAAGCCTGGAATTTTAAAAATCTCCAGGCTTTACTCTGGGAAAGCTCAGAAGATTTTAGGAAGCAGAGTTCCCACCCTTAGAGAGACAGCAGGACAAATAACCCAGGCTGATACAGCATAGAACCATCTGTTTGGAAAACAGTGGGGGCAAATGAGAGGAAAAGTCATGTACTTATCTCAGAATGTGGCCTGTAGAGACAGGGATCAGGGGCAGAACCCTCCCGGAACAAAGAAGCTGGCAGGCGCCATTTCCCTCCCCCAGCCTTCCTGCACAAAGAGCAGCCACTTGCAAGAACCAGCACCCCACTGACACTCCTTACCTAACTTGTTTGCACCAAGCCCCATACCCCTGGATTTTCGTGGATGTGCCATTCTGGGTCATATGTGCTTCTGTCCCTGTGATGCAGGTCCCCTATCCCAGAAGCGGTGCAAACTCTGACAACATCATGTCTTCATACCTGCACCTTTTGCAGGACCTCAATTTGGGCAACAGGGGCAGGTTTTATTTCTCAAGCAGACCATTGTACACCATGTTAAAATGTACCCCATCTGTGATGGGGACAAAACATTGCCCACAAAAGGCAAAGAGAGTCTCTGCAGACACCTCAGCTGGCGGAAAAAAAGGCCAAAGCCAAAGCACATGCATGAGACAGTCCCTGAGCCACAAGACCTAGGGAACCATACACTGCAGGCTGCTACAGGACCTATTCTTCGTAAAGCTAATATTATTAAGAGCAAGAGAAGTAGCTGACTTTCCTAACACAGAGAAAAAAAAAAAAAGACACAGAAATCAGACAAAATGAGGAGACAGAAAAATACTGAATGAAAGAACAGGTCCAAACCACAGAAAGAAACTAAAATGAAATGTGTGTAAGAAATATGCCTGATAGGCAATTTAAAGTAATGATCATAAAGATACTCACTAGATTGAGGAAAGAATGGAGGACATCAGTGAGACCCTCAACACAGAGATAAAAAAGAAGCAATCAGGGGTCCCTGGGTGGTTCAGTCAGTTGAGCATCCGACTTCGGCTCGGGTCATGATCTCACAGTTGGTGGGTTGAAGCCCCATGTCAGGCTTTGTGCTGACAGCTGGGAGCCTGGAGCCTGCTTTGAATTCTGTGTCTCCCTTTCTCTCTCTGCCCTCCCTCACTCACGTGCTCTCTCTCTCTCAAAAAGAAATAAACATTATTATTTTTTTAAAACAACCCATCAGAGACAAAGTGTGGGAAACAGAGCACCACCATGACTACAGGTGCATATTCGTTCAGGCTCCAAGATCTCTGAGAAAATTCGAGATCACAGGGTTAAAAATAACCTGAGAGGACTTGAGTGAACTGCCCTTGGGAATGTGGCTTGTTCTTTAGTACACAGATAAGGATGTTTTGCTTAAGGGAAGCCAGCTGTAAATAGCACAGTGCACTTACTTCCCTCTTTGTGTTAAACATTCCTATCATATCTTGTTTTTCTGCTGATACCACTCCTGCAAGATGTTTACATACTGCAACTATACCAGATGTACCTTGTTGCCATACTTCACTAAGCTTTTGTAGTTAATCATTGTTGATACTTATCACTGTGAAGGTATATATGAAGATGCATAATAAAGTTCTGGACCTTGGGGCTGTCGGCTTGGGGTCCCCTGTGCCTCGCTATACTGTCATTTCTTGTTCTTAATTTCTTCACCACCCCGGGTCCCTGATCCGTTGAGGTAGACAACCAAGAACACAATAAATTAAAAATACATTTGATGGAATAAATAGCAGGCTAGGTGAGGCAGAGGAAATGATTAAAGACCTTGAATACAGAGTAATGGAAAGAAAAGAAGTTAAACAAAGGAAAGGAAAGGAAATTTTGCAAATTGAGAATAGTCTTATGGAACTCAGTACTCCATCAAGTGTAATTACATTCACATTATGGGGGCCTCAGAAGAAGAGAGAAATAAGGGGACAGAAAATTTATTTGAAGAAATAATAGCTAAAGAATTCCCCAGTCTGGGGAAGCAAACAGCTATCTAAATCTGGTAGCCACAGGAATTCCCCCAAATTCAATCAAGGAGGTCCACACCAAGACACATAGTAACCAAAATGGAAAAAAAAGTAGTGATAAAGAAAAATAAATAAATAAAAACAGCAAGAGAAAAGAGGACAGTTACATACAAGGGAAACCCTATAAAGCTATCAGTAGATCTTTCAGCAGAAACTTTTCAGGCCAGAAGGGAGTGGCATGATATATTCAAAATGCTGAAAGGAAAAAAATCTGCAGCCTTCAAGTTTGTCCTTCATAACAGAAAGGAAATAAAGAGTTTCTCAGACAAACAAAAACTAAAGGAGTTCATGACCACTAAACCAGCCCTACAAGAAATATTAAAAGGAAATTCTCTGAGTAGATAGGAAAGAGCATAAGGAAGAGTATGAAAAATAAAGTAAAAAATGAACAAAACAAAAACAAAAACAAAATCCACAAAAGTAAAAAAGAAATATTTCTGTAAAAATCAGTCAAGGGATTTAAAATGAATATAAACTATGACACCATATACCTAAAACATGGGGTGAGAGGGCATTGAATGGATATAAACATAAGCAACAACTGACTTAACATAGACTGACATAAGTAGAAGATGTTATATGTAAACCTAGTGGTAACTACAAATCAAAATTTACTGATTCAATACAATCCCTATCAAAATACAAACAATATTTTTCACAGAACAAGAACAAAGAATCCTAAAATTTTATGGAACCACAAAAGACTTTAAATAGCCAAAGTCATCTTGATAAAGAAAAACAAAACTGGAGGTATCCCAATTCCAGATTTCAAGTTATATTACAAAGCCGTAGTAATTAAAACATGATGGTACTGGCATAAAAACAGACACCGAGAAAAACAGAATAAAATAGAAAACCCAGAAATAAACCCCCAATTATATGGCCAATTAATCTTTGACAAAGGAGAAATGAATATCTAATAGAAAAGACATTCTCTTCAACAAATGGTTGGGGAAACTGGACAGTCACATGACAAAGAATAGAACTGTACCACTTTCTTTTACCATAGACAAAAACAAACCAAAAATAATACAAAAATGGATTAAAGACCTAATGGAAGACTTGAAACCATAACAGTCCTTGAAGAGACCACAGATAGTAATCTCTGTGACATTGGCCATACCAATATTTTTCTAGAGATGTCTTTTGAGGGAAATAAAAGCAAAAATAAACTATAGGGACTACATCAAAATAAATGGTTACTGCACAGCACAGGAAACAACAAAATTATATCAACCTACTGAATGAGAGAAGACATTTGGGAATGGCATATCCAATAAAGGGTTAATATCCAAAATATATGAAGAACTAATACAACTCAATACCCAAAAAACAAATTATCCACTTAATTTTGGGCAGAAGACATGAACAGATATTTCACCAAAGAAGATATACAGATGACCAACAGACACACAAAAAGATCCCTAATGTCACTGATTGTCAGGAAAATGCAAATCAAAACTACAATGAAATATCACCTTACATCTATCAGAGTAGCTAAAATTAGCAACAGAAGAAGCTATGTGTTGGTGAGGATGTAGAGAAAAGGAACCCTCTTGCACTGCTGGTGGGAATACTAACTGGTGCAGCCACTGTGGAAAACAGTATTGAGGTTCCTCAAAAAATGAAAAATAGAACTACCCTACATATCCAGTTATCACACTACTGGGTTTTTGCTTTGAAAATACAAAAACACAAGTTCAGAGGGATATATCCATGCCTATTCCTACTGCAGCATTATTTACAATAGCCAAACTATGGAAGCAGCCCAGCTCTCCATGGGTAGCTGAATGGATAAAGAAGATGTGGTCTCTCTCTCTCTCTCTCTCTACCCCCCAATCTATCTATACACACACACACACACACACACACACACACACAATGGACTATTATTCAACTATAAAAAGAATGAAATCTTGTCATTTGCAATAACATGGATGGATCTAGATAGTATAACACTAAGAGAAATTGTCAGAGAAAGACAAATAGCATATGATCTTACTCATATGTGAAATTTAAGAAACAAAATAAACAAGCAAAGAAAAAAAGAGAGATATACCAACCAAGAAGCTGACTCTTAACTATACAGAACAACCTAATGGTTATCAGAGAGGACATTTGTGCTGAGATGAGGGATGGGGATTAAAGAGTGTACTTGACATGATGCGGAAAGATATTAATAAATTAAATATGTCCTTCCTTGAAAAAAAGTTATGCATTAAAATTTGTATTTAAAAATATAGTTCTGGATCTCTTGCTCATCTCTAGTAAATTTTTATTATATACAAAGTAAAAATAATATCTACATAGTTTTGTCTTATCACTCATTCTCAGGGCACCTGGGTTGCTCAGTCGGTTAAGTGTCTGACTTTGGCTCTGGTCATGGTATCACAGTTCATGAGTTCAAGCCCCGTGTCAGGCTCTGGGCTGACAGCTCAGAGCCTCGAGCCTGTTTTGGATTCTGTGTCTCCCTCTCTCTGCCCCTCCCCTCCTCACACTCTGTCTCTCTCTCTCTCTCAAAAATAAACTTCAAAAAAATAAAAAAAAATCAAATCACTCATTCTCTTCACATTTTATATTTTTAGCATTGAGCCCTATACTAAATTTATTATTTCCTCCCTACACATTACTCCTATTATAGCTTCATGCCATGCTTAAAAACAAAACAAATTTTAGATATCATAATAATTTATCTGTAGAAGTAATTTCAATATTGAGCAAAACTGGCTTAAACAGAAATTAATTTTCTCAACAGAAGGGGCACAAAGGAACAGAGAATAGGCTAGCGCGTCAGCAATATTAAGGGAGCATTGGCCAGGTTTTTCCTATTAGTCTCAAGCCATGTGATTTCCATATTTAAGGTAACCTAATGGTCCAAAATGACTGCTGGAGCACCTGCCATTACATGTATTTATTAGACAGCAGGAAGGAAGACTTCACTCTCTTTTAAAAAACATATATAGCCATAATTTCCACACAACATACAACTGGCATTTCCTTCACTGGTACATAGTCAAATGGTCATAGATACAAAGGAGATTAGAATAAGATGTAGTATGTTATGTTTTAAATATTATGCTGGATTATAGTTGACAATAATAAAATTTTGGCCACTATAAGCATAAATGTGATTTATGTTTGTTTTCATTTTTATTTTGTGTATTTTTAAATGTTTTTGCATCAAGTTTACTTTTTCTTTTTAAAATAACTGAAAAAGTTTAATGCTTTTGTTATTACACAATAAACATATATCCTTATATTTAAAGCACATGCTTATGAAGTGAGCTATTTTCTAAAGTGTTTTTCTAACATTTACCAAATTTCTTTTCTCACAAACTGTTTATTTAAATTTTATACTTCTGTTTAACATAATTTGGATTATCTTGATTTTTCTAGAAAATCCAACATAGTAATTAAATGTTCACATTTATTAACACGCAAATTGTCAATCCATATTCTACAACTTATATTTTATACCTATAGGTTTCCTCATCTAAATTATGGTTTTAGTATTTGTGTTTTCTTTTCTATAATTTGACTAAATAAAACGGCTATCAAGCTTGCTATTCTCTCAAGAACTAAGTCTGGATTTGTATCAAATTTACTGCTTCTCTTTTTTTAAAAATAAGTCTCTGCTTTTATATTTATTATCTTCACTGGTTAGTATTTACCATGTTAGTTCGCAAAAATTTTAGTCGAATGTTTTATTATCCATTGTAAAATGTTACTTATTAATGCAAGTGTTTAAAATGATGCATTTTTCTTTCTTCATAAATCTGTTGCATTACAAATCTTCTGAAGGGCTTACTGTGTACATTTTTTGAGGCATGAACATTATATTGTAAATTATCTTGTCTTCATCGAAACCATGAATAGATAATGTAGGTATAGGTCTGCATACTACTTAGAATGAGTTATTTTGCAGCTACCATAAGATATACAAGTATTAATTTACACTTTTACTCCTTTTTATACATGTAAACATGTCCCAAATACTATTTATGTGAATAATGTACACTTGAGAGGTAAAGATAGCAACCGCCTACTAAAATTTATTCAATTATGTTTTTGGCATATATTAATACCATGAAACTAAACTATTTTACAAATTTAGGTTACCAAGTGTTTTCTCCTCAAGGCAGTAAAACTTTTATACTAAAAGTACAAGATATCATTAGGCTTTTTAGAGTTAGCTACCTACATTCAGTTAGTTCTTAGAGTGAATTTACCTTGGAATCAAATAGTTTGTCTGCCAATTCAGTATTTCCTCAAATCTCTGTATGTTACTTAAACTTGCTTAGTCGTTTGGTCACTTTTTATTACTTTTTAAAAGCATAGGCAACTTTTCAAGATATTTTATCAAAATCACCTATTTTTTTCCTTATGGGAAAGGTCATACTGAGTCCATTTACAACAACAGAAGGACTCAAAAAAAATAAGAGGTTGCATATCACACCTGAGCATGAGTGGTCACAGAGAATTTACTGAAAAATTATTCTTATGCCCTTCAGACTCCATCCTTTTAATTCTTCAGCATATAAGGTCCTTTAGCAGACTCATTAATACTTTGTTTTAAACAAGTGGGAATTTTAAATGAGCCATGTTGGAAATAGCTGGCCAAAAGCCAGCTTTTGTCTATTTCCTTTAGTCTACCACATCACCGTTCTTTGCATATCAATGGCCCCATTTCTCATTTTTCCCTGTGTCAAGCAGAGCTGACCCAAGCACAAAGCTTCTATTGAATTAATAGGAGATGAACACTGAGGTCAATTTGTCAGACCTGGAAGGAGAGAAGAAATGAGTTCAACAAACAGAGGAACAATCTGGAGTACAAACAAGGATAAGAGGAAAATTAGATTTATACCAGGCACACTGCCTCATATTCTCTTTTTATTCTAATAGTCAAATAAAAAATCTTTGTTTTGTTCATTTTCATTTTTTAACGTTAGACTGAACATACGTGAAGGAAGAAATACTTAACTATTTATAAATAACTTCTTAGGTGATCTGCAGATAACAGGAAAATAAACAATTTCCTGATATGAGAATACTGATATCGGTGAAGTGCATCCTAAAGAAAAAGTATTTCTTGCTGCAGTGTTTTAAAGCAGTCCTGTTCAATAGAAACATAAAGTGAGACATATGTAATTAAGACTTTTCAAGAAAACACACAGATAACACAGCTGACCTTACAAAACAAGATTATTTGAAAGGTCTGACTTAATCACATGAGAGATTAATCAAAGACTCTTTTTTTTTTCTCTTGGCACTGGCGGAAGGAGATATTTGAAGCAGAAGAATTCAGTGTGCTCTTGCAGCTTTGAAGATGGAAGTGGTTACTTGAAAAGGGATTCAGGTGGCCTTAAGGTGCTGAGGAAGACACTAGACTGATAGTCAACAAAGAAATGGGAAAATAGGTCCTATATCTCAAGGAACTGGATTCTGTCAACAATCTGAATGATCTTGAAAGCCGATTCTTCCCCAAAGCCTCCAGATCCTAGTCAAGCACACTGAAACTTTGATTTTGGTCTGATGAGTCCCTGAGAAGATAATCTAGTAAGCCATGCCAGACTTTGGATTTACAGGCACTATGAGATAACAAATTGAAATTGTTTAATGCCACCAAATTTGTGATAATTTCTTACAGCAACAATAGAAAACTAATTCACTGTGGGAAAATATCTGGTAGCCTATAAAATGTTTTATAAATTTAAGGCATTATAATTTGGAACATAGAATACATCAGATTTTCTCTTAATTTAAACTCTTTGCAGATAAATAAGCTATGACTGTTCTATGACAGAACACAGTATTCTTAAATATTTCCAGTTTTCCAATTTCCTGTAAGTATGAAGTACTTGGAGTATTAACAAATAAGTGCAAATCACCATCACACTGAATAACCAAAATATTCCATTCCTATTAATAAGATGTATAGAATACCACTGACAAGATATATATTTTTGTTTTCTGTTTCTCTACAATAGCATGAGGTACGATCATGCTCTTCAATAATGATGCTCAAGATCCTGGTACTGAGCTTTTGATTACAACAGTGAAAATTACAGGAAAGAATAATATACTTCTTTAATTTAGTTTTTAATTTGAACTTTAAAAATATTTTTAATGTTTATTTTTGAGAGAGAGAGAGACAGAGCATGAGTGGGGGAGGGGCAGAGAGAGAGGGAGACACAGAATCCCAGGCTGGCTCCAGGCTCTGAGCTGTCAGCACAGAGCCAGATGTGGGGCATGAATTCAAGAACTGCAAGGTCATGACATGAGCCAAAGTCAGACGCTTAAGCGACTCAGCCACCCAGGTTCCCCAAGAATAATATGTTTCTATGGCAAGAATGTTTTATAGCGCTTTTAAAAATCATTAAATATTGCATTAATTACACATATCAAAAACGATAATTGTTCAGCTTTGTTACAGATCTTGATATCTGGTGGTATAAATCCTCCAGCTTCTTTTCTTTTTCTTTAAGTGTGCCCTATAGATTCTAGCTATTTCCTTTCTTATATAAATTTAAGAATTAACTTGTCAATTTATTTAAAAAACCTGGGATTTGATTGATATTTCATTAAAGGTAGAGATATTTGCGGAGAAACATCATATTTATATATTTTTTTGTTTTTCAACCTATATGCACGCAACAATTACCTATTTATATAGATACAATGAATTCCTTTTCAGTCATATTTTATAGTTTCCTTTGTAGAGAACTTGTATAGCTTTCATTAATTTTATTCCTGTTTTTTTATTATGCTGTGCTTGATAGTGCACAGAAAAACTATGCTCTAATAATTATTCCCCAATTAGTGTTATGAAATATAAAGAGACTTGAAACTTGACCCCCTAGAGGGTTGGAGAAATAGAGATCTATATCTTACATGCTTTTTGTTCTATTAATAAAAATTTACAATTAATAACCTACCCTGTGATGAACTGTGTATGTGGTGACTGCACACTAAGGGAGAGAAAATCAAGAAAGTATTAGAGAATTCCAACATTATAATTACCCAAGCTTGCTTCCCAAGGTCAAATATACATTCCTTACACCAGGGATTTGCATAGATCAGCCCGCAGATTAATTATTTTTTCATGTGTACAAAAATGTTTCTGAAAAAGGTTAAGACAGACTATAAAACCAAAGGTATATTATAAACTAGGCCACAATTTATCCCCTAATGTCTGTATTCAATTATGCCTAGCTACATCTTCCAATCAAATTCACCAAAAATAATTTGCTGACATAACATTATAGCATCGCTCAAATAACCCACTGTAAATGTTATAAGATGTTGTTTATTAAACAACTATGAATTCAGATCTATTATTGACTTCCTATAAGAACATTTAATTTGAATATTTAAAGGGAAACACCTTCTCTTTTTAACCACAAAGAAATTAAAATTCTGAATAATCATATTTCTCAGGAGCTAATATGAATAAAGATACCAGGCTGACTGCATGAAAATCAAATAAGGTACTTCTAAAAACACATATTTCTACCCAGGTTCCCTCTCTCCAGTCTGCTTTAGTAGATCTAGGAAGACTCAATAATACTTAGAAATGCCCCAAGTGATTTTTTTCTATGCATAGGCTTTATTGGGAAACTAGTATGATGTGTTCCAGTTTTATATAATATCATTACTGTTATTGCTATAGACCATAGAGCAATGCCATACAGGAAAAACACTTACAATTATTTGTTCTCAGTGGGTATTACTATTTTGCCTAATTACGGTTAGATTTTCCTCTTTAACAAGAATAGCCTGCACCACTTGCCAATTAAACAGAAATAGTTCTTCTAGCACTTCTAAATGTAGATTACTTTAATAATCCAAGACTTTTATGTATCTGACTTTTTCAGAAATATAAGGATTGAACAAGATATAATAGCAATAGTTTACCATCTCTTTTAATTTAGCTGAGGCAAAAACATATTTACATTGCTATTATTTCACGTGCAAAGTTAGTAAGTGAAGAAAAATGTTAAGAAAAACATTTCGATATTTCATTTTCTTTTTAAAAATTTTTAATGTTTATTTTTGAGAAAGAGAGAGAGAGAGAGAGAGCAAGGAGGGAAGGGGCGGAGAGAGAGGGAGACACAGGATATGAAGCAGACTCCAGGCTCTGAATTCTCAGCACAGTGCCCAACGTGGGGCTCGAACTCATGAACTGTGAGATCATGACCTGAGCCGAAATCGGACGCTCAACTGACTGACCCACCCAGGTGCCCCTCAAATTTTCATTTTCAATAACATGCATACAATCATTTCATTCAGGCTATTCTGGGAGGACAACTGAACGACTAACATTATTTGGGAGAATTATTATTTCCTCAAGTTTAGTTGGGCGTTGCTACCTTTACAGAATCAGAGGGTGAGATAGACTAATATTGGGAATCCAAATTAAATACTCCCTTGCCTCGTTGATTGAGCTATCTCAAACAAAAATGCTCCCTTACAAATCTGGAAATTTGTAACAATTAATTATTTAGTCCTTTGTTCTTCATTGACTATTGCTGTACCTACTCCAGTTGACATTTTTCCTTTGACCTCTGCATTTCTGGTGAAAAAAAAAACAACCCTCAAATGAACAGGAGTCATGCCTGTGGCAACAACTCTCTTCCCTCCTGTGAGCAGCATACCCTACAGTTAATGCAGGTAACATTAATCAAAGACTATGAACTTGGGTTTCCTACATTGCCAGTATTTTCAACCTTCTTTGAAACACGGACCTCTTTACAATACCAGACATCCTGCCTCTAATACCTTCCTATTTTTCACTAAACTAAACATTTATTTTCGAAGTATATGACTCCAGATTTTTGTAGTGCTCTTAGTGAGGGCTAGGATTCATTGGGTTTCAATTCTACAAAATGCACCTATTGTTTAAGAAAACCTGACCTATTTAATCCCTTTAAAAAACTTTTTCAAAGTAGCCTTCTTTCAAGAGTTCAAATTCTGGTCCTCATCTATATTATGTCCTTTGTGTTTCTCTTTTTCCCCTGTAATGCTTGTTAGAATTGTGTACCTTCCTTGGCCTATTCACAGTTCTTTTCATTTATACTTCACTATCTATGCCTAACAGGTGAGCTAGACTTTCACTTAAAAAGGCTTTTGGTAGCTAACGAAACTGTCATGAATCTAGACACTTAATTAGAAAGGTAACTACTAGATCAAGGAACACCTAATTTAGGGCAGTGAATTCTTATCTCTCAGTCATCATTGTGTAAGAGGTGGCTCATGTCAGGAAAAAAGTAAATAATTATTGAAGGGACAAATGAACAAGGGATGGAATGGCTTCCAGCTCTAATAACAGGCTAATTTACATAGTCCCTACATTCCCACCTTCTTGGTTCATTGTTCTTATCTGTCTTCATTGTTCACATTTGGAAACCCACCTAACACAATCTTATATAGTCAGTCTCTATAGTCAAATAAATGAGTTCAAATGCTGGTCCCAAAATTCATTCATTGTATGACTTTTGGCAAGTTACTACCTCTTGGGCTTCGGTTTCTTCATTCACAAAATTGGTCCCCAAAGTGTATTTATATCACAGAAATGTGAGACAATGAATGTATGATAAAATATTTATCATAGTAACTGATACGTGGTGAACACTAAACGTGCTATTTTTTATTGTATATCTATAGAACACTGGAATTTGTTAGACATTTTTTTCCTTATAAATAACATACAGACTTCATGTTCATTTTAGTTTTAATGTTAATTAAATAACCTGAGTTATTTACTCAGTGTTAATAACTCAACACTCAGTGTAATACTGAGTGTTGGTTATTTATCCTAGTGAATACATCAAACCTTCTAGGTACTTATATGTACATTAAAACAAGAATTGTATGATTTCTAATGGATACAAATTTCAGCTCCAAAGTGACTTTCTGCACTGAAAAATAAACGAACAACCACCTCTAATGTGACTAGATACTTGGAAGGACACATGGAGCCACAGTAGCTGCACGGCATGCATCTCTGATTTTCCCAACTGTTTCTCTCTAGCTTGCATGTCCTTCCACACACAGGAGCAATGTAAATTGCAGCAATTTATAGGAGGAAATCAAATTCTCTCTTCAAAAGAAAATAAAAATATTGGTATCAGAAAATAACATTTCACTGCTCCATATCCAAACTGAAAATAAAGTAGAAAGTATTGGCTTATCCAGTTGCTAGAACAAATTGAAATATAAGGAAAATACACACACTCTAGTGGTCTCATGTGTCTTCTATGCACATTTTATTCATTATGATTAATCTCTTCTGATTATCTTTTTCCCATTGTATAGATTTGTGTGAGAAAAAATACACTTTGGTTTATTATAGAAGCATAGTGGGAAGATCATGTATTCTGAAGACAGACAGACTTAGGTTTGATTATGACCTACATCAATTTCAGGTAGTGACCTTTGGCAAGTTATTTAATTGTTTTGAACTTTATTTTTCTCATCCATTATAGGGCTACTAATAATATCTACATCTTAGGTACAGAACTTTCTTGGCAAAACACCTGAGAGATTTAATTATAATAAATACTATTCAATATGATTAATATTCCATTGTTACTGTTTACACAGTTTAAAACCTGGACAAAGTGGGCATTTAGGTAATGGTAGATAACAAGGTTTGAGAATCTTCTTATTGCCTAATTTCAATATATTGACTAATAATTAGATATATATAAGCAGAGATTCATAAAGACATGAATAATTCTTTGTTCATAGAGCAACTGAATGAGAACTATGATTTAGTAGTAGTTGCTAAAATGAATAATATATAATATTTATTAAATTATTAAGTTATTCATTATTTTAATATATAACATAAACTTCAGGTTACATAGTATATTATAAATACATAGTAATAAAATATGTGTCTATATAATTTTATTACACTGGATATAAATATAAGTCATATACAATTAATGCATATATTTATTATATTTCTCTTAAAGCATATACATCTGACCATATTACCAACCTTCTGAAGAACTAAAAAGTTTTCTACTGACTGTGGAATAAAATCCAAATATTTGAGTTTTGAGTGTCATACTATTTGATATTTAGCCCATGTAACTTTATTTAGTCATATGTCTACCTTTTATTTATTCATTCTTTCTTTTCCCTATTCCTTCTTCTCTTTTTTCCTTCTCTTTCCCTTTTTTCTTTCTTTTGAATTTAAATATATCTGAAGTTGTCAAGTATGTAAACAGTGATAATGCTGGAAAATATTTCTAAAAGCTTCTTTCTTCTCACACTGCCATTTCTGTTCTCCCCAGGAGCTCAACACTATAAATTTGTTATATTGTCCTTCAGAACACTGCCTTTGCAAATGCAGTGAGAAAATATCTTGAAATATTAGTGTTAGTTATTTATTTTCCATAAATTCTTATATATGCCCTCTACCCTCCCCCATATTTAAGGCATTCATATTATAAAGAGATCAATTATAGCAGGATTTTTTAAAGAAAGCAGTCAATGCTGATTTGGCCTGTAATTCAAAACTATCTCTCGAATCCTTCAACAGATAAAAAAATTAAAAACCCAGTCTTTTAACTTGTAAGAGGTAAAGCTTTTTGTTTTGTTTTTGTTTGTTTGTTTTTCAGTTGGTTAGTGGGAAGGAGAGGACTCTATGTAGAATCAGGCAAGAGGAAAGGCACTGTATAATAATCTTATAATAGTAACTTCATGGTATTTAATATGCTACATAAAAATATTGTATTTTGCTCTCTTTTAAGCACATGACCAGTTTGCACTTCCTGTTTTCCATAAGGAGACCTTCTGTTTTGTTAGTAAGTTTTTGGGACTTTGTGGCAAATTCTGGGCTATGAACTGAATGAAATCCATGTGGGAACCAAGCCAAGGTAATGCCTCACCTTCAAGTTAAAAGTGTACATCATGAGTGCAGAGCAGTAACCTCTTTATCTGATGATATCTTTCCTGTGACAGCAGCCTAACTGTTATTAGTTCGTTGATCTAGCAGAATTTGCACTCTGAATAGGCCAATCCTTACTGCTCCAGGCGGACAGATACATTGTGGACTCACTTTTTGTTTTTGTGTCAAAGCTTTTTTCAAAAAGAGGAAAGGTTTCTAGAACCCCTCATTACTTAATAGGAATGCGCTAAGGTGAAACATTCACGCACATGTTTATCATTCTACAATTGAAAACATTTTATGATATACATATGTAATATATGATAATATATCTTAGCTTTTAAAATTGTTCCTTTGTGTTGGATTGCATTTATATTTCATAACATATTTATGGACTTCCATAACACTCATTTATTTTTTCATTTTAATGTACAAATAATGCTACAATAACAATTTTATGTCTTTCTCTCATATTTATTACTTAAAGCAGAATTTCTGTACCAAAAGTTGTATGGATCGCTAATTTCAATATTTATTGATAAATGGTCCTACAAATAATAGCAATTTACCCACAAACAACATAGAATATTGTTTAACTAAACCTGTTACAACAATAGATACTGTATGTCTTTGATTTTTTATTCTTGTGATCTTATATTATACAATACATTCCTTTTCTACTATTTTTCAGCATGTGAAACCTACTCAGTTCTCAAATGTCTAGCTAATACAGGTTCTCTTCTTTGTGGGTACAAAGCTTCTTTTGTCGGAAATGTCCTCCCCTCAATACCTGCTCTTCAAGAGACAAATTAATGCTAACCTTTCTTCTATGGAGGCTTTTCTGAACTATTGATGGATCTAATTTCTCTTTTATGTCCCTATACTAACCTACAGAATGTTTTACAATAATTTTCAAACCATTTCATTCTGACTCTTTTTCCATATTTTAAGTGGTTTGAGACCAGAAACTGTTCTGTTTTGTGCCCTTTACACTCAGCACAAATCTGGCACTGAAAGTTTGCTGAACGAATTGATAAGGAAATATTTACACAAATTACCCCTAGGAAAAGAACCTGCTGCATCTGGACAATGCAGAGCTTAAGCTTAATGCCTGGCTGTGGTTCAAATAAATCTAAGCTTATTTGGGGAGAAAAATTGAGAAGGTTAGAGAATACACTCTCCTTTTTAATTGGTATGGAGCATAATTGGAGTTCTGTAGGAGAGCAGAGAGAGAACAGCTTCTGATATTATCAGATATTATGCTGATAATCTATGAACAAAGTATAATTATATAGTGTTATCAATTGCTACAGTTTGAATTCAACTCTTAGATATTATTTAAGGCAAGTAATACCAAATATAAGGATGCACTATATTTTCAAATGTAATGTTATATTCATGAGTATGAATAACGGTCATATTGAGGATTATGACTTCTATTTTTCCACAAATTTGTGAATGCTTTGGTTTTAGGTAAGTGGAGATTGTCAAAAGAACAATTGTGGCATATGCTTGAGCTCCTAACCTGTAAAGGGCCCAGCAGGTCTTACTGATTTCATTTCACGATAGAAAGAAAGTCTCATGGTATATGAAATGCTGGAAACTGGCAAATCGATATCAGATAACATCATTTTAAACCAAAACAGTTCTGCTTATCTGTTCAGTTTCAAGGTTTAGGGCTATATTCCATTGATAATGATTTGAGTTTGAAAGAAAGATCACACCCATGGCTGTATACCACCCGTGTTCATAAAAGTTTATCTTCCTAGCTACCAGACTACACTAATAAAATAGAAAAAATAGGGAGAATAAACTTTAAATAAAGTTGTATGTTATAGTTACACACCATGTGGAGATAATTTCAGCCTAAATTAATGCAGCAAAATCTAGGGAGAGAAGCTAAAATCACCAAGGACTAAGCACAATAATTGGCATTAGCTGCTGTTGAAACGGCAAAATAAAACAAAATCAAGAAAGAATCTTCTCAAAGCCCTGGCCAGTTCATTTCTCAAGTTCTTTCTATTTTACCGAATATTGAGTTTTTACAAGCCTCAGCTGGGTTTCTATGTTTTGTTCCTTGGCAGTATTGGTTAGAAATTCTCTGATTAGAACAATGTTACACTGACTTAGCAGTGCTTTCCAAATATCTCTGACAAAATAGTCTCTGGAGAACCTGTACACAATGGTGTAAAAAAACAATAATCATTCATTTGCCCTTTTAGCCATCTCTGTCTCTCTGCCACTCCATGGGAACTCTCTGATTCACTCTTTCTTTGCAGCTTTAAATTGGTTTGAAATTATGAATCAGATGCTCAACAGTTAAGTAGCATAACAGATCTTAATCCATTACATAATGGGCAATAGCAGAAAATATGATGGTAAGAAAAAAGACAAAAAATGTCAAAATATAAAAGAGATTCTTTGTTCTATTTAGTCGTGTATTTATGTAATGAGTCATGTTTATTATGGTCATGTCTGCATATAAAGTTAGAGAAGTGACAAAATTATGAAGATAATGTTGGGTTGGAATAATTTTTCCTTATTCATCAAAGTATTTCAGGACTGTGTATATGTATATCTGTTTACTTGTTCAAATTCTGTTAAACTGTCCTTTTTTAAAATATTTTTTATGTCTTTATTTTATTTTGAGAGAGAGAGACAGAGAGTGAGGGAGGGAGGGGGAGAGAGAGAGAGAGGGAGACACAGAATCTGAAGCAGGCTCCAGGTTCTGAGATGTCAGCACAGAGCCCAACGCGGGGCTTGAACCTATGGACTGCGAGATCATGACCTGAGCCGAAGTCGGACGCTTAACTGAGCCAACCAGGAGCCCCTAAACTGTCTTTTTTTTAATTTGTTTCATTTTACATATGATGTACATTTTCACAAATAATGGAATTCTGGACATTTTACAAATAATAGAATTTTAGATATTAAATTTAAAATTTTTACCAAATGATGAAAGTCTAATGTTATCCAATTACTCATGTGTTGAAGACACATTCAAGTTGGAAGATAAGAGTAAGTCTTCATGAAACAGAATACAAAAGGATATGATTCATGGTCCACATTGCAACTAGTCTCTGTGAAACAATAACATACTACTGTGTAGTATGGTACAACAAAGAATATCCACACATATTTAGAAAAACTATTAAATATTTCTCATAGTCCCAGCTACATGTGATATAGTCCCATCTATGAGATGGATGGTTTTCTTGAATTATGTCAACCAAAACAGCACATTGCAGCAGATTGCACGTAGAAGCAAATGTGAAAACCAACCTATTTAATACTTAGCAAAGATATTAAAAAGACTTGCAAGAATAGAGAATACCACTCTTCATAAGTTTTTCAGAAAACAGTTTTTTTCATTAAAATTCCTATGTTAGCAGTAATAAGTTTATTATCATTATTTCAAATGAAAAAATATTTTGTCAGTTTCTCACTCTTAATTTCTAATATGATAACTTTTAATAACTATAAACCTAAAAATTACTGTGCAATTATTAATAACAAGACTATAAAGAGATTTTATTACTAAAAACTTTGAGAACTATTAGCTATAAATTTCTGGCATAAATTTGGAAATTGTAGTACAATGCATTTAAAATGTTTACGTTTGGGGGCTCCTGGGTGGCTCAGTTGGTTAAGCATCTGACTTTAGATCAGGTCATGATTTTGTGGTTCATAAATTTAAGCCCCGCATTGGGTTCTGTGCTGACAGCTCGGAGCCTGGAGCCCGCTTCATAATGTGTGTCGCACTCTCTAACTGCCCCTCCCCTGCTCACTCTCTCTCTCTCTGTCTCTCAAAAATAAACATAAAAATTAATAAAAAAAAAGATAAAATGTTTAAGTTTGTTAAATGAGAAGAAACATGCAAATGTAAATGCCATATTAGCACTTTTGCAACAAACGTACAGACTGGATGATGGCATGCTTGTTTTTAGGATATGATAAAAACTAATCATTCTTCTCATTATGGTTTCTTTAATCTATTTTCCTTATAGATGTATTGAACAAAATCATGGTTTCTTAGCCTTTATGACACCAAATGCTTATAAAATGTCACAATATTTTAGTACTTATTTATTCCATGAAATAATTGAAATAAACTATCCTCATTTTAAGTATGTCTTTTGTCTAGTTGATTAAATAGAAAAAGTTGGTTTGAAAGTAAGTGAATATATCTGGATTTGACACTGAAATTATTTACTTCCCCAAGTTACTTTGTTACGATTGGCAAGACTGTCACTAGTTCACATTTTTTATTGGCATTCTAATTATTTAAATCCTTAATAATTTTCCATAAATTGGAAGTATTCAACAGGGAAAGATTAGGTTTAATATAATACTGGGACTATCATAAAAATAGAGTTATTAAAATTAGTAAGTATCCAGTGGCCCCAAATGATTTTTTAAATGTTTCAGGTCATTAATAATGAGGCATAAAAATCTACCCGATTACTTAATTCCCAGTAAAGCCATATATCTTAGTTTTATTGACTATATACTATAAACCTCTTAACTGCTAAGATAATTGTTTAATTAATGAAATTCATTTTAAGCTAATAAGATAACTAATATACATGCTATACATTTCCTATGTGCCTATGTTTAATTTTGACTCTTTTATACCCTTGTAGTTCATTTTTGTCCTATACTTTGCAACTACAATGTTTCTTCCTTGAAACACCTTTTACGATTATTGTTCTCCTCAATTCCATCATTTTATACCGCAATTTTGAAGGAAAGATAATTTTTCTTTTGAGTTCATAGTTCTTCACAGCAAAAGAAGGAAACTGGCCTGATATAGAGAAAAAAAATCACATAACACAAGAGATCTCAAATGTAGTACTGGAAGTACTAGGTGGGGATTGGGTGGGAATGTTCCATACAGGAAATAAAGAAAAAAAAAAAAAAAGCCTGATTGTTGGTGACCAGAATGGAAGACTGCATTAGTCTCTTAGTGTTCAACCATATGTGACACCATCCCTTTAGGAATATTATGCTATCATTCAGACTTAGCCAAATAAATGTGACTGAAGAGACTGTCTAGGCAAAACCTTTTACAACCACCTCCCGCTTCTTCTACTTTGTCTCCTTGCCTATGCAATCCTGAATTATATTTCTATGGAACTTCCAGTGTCCCTTAGAGACTATCTTGAGAGACCTCCACTTTCTAACCCATGATGTACATGTAACTCAAGTGAGACATTAACATGTTAAGTCACAGAGTTTTTTTTTTTTTTTTCTTGTACCATCACTAGAATATGAATAAATAGTTACCTCTCTTAGGTCTTAGTTTATTGGATCAATGTAATATAATGTGTGTATCTAGTTCCCAGTATGAACTAAAATTAAGATAATTCACAGAGTGTTTCACAAAGGGACCATTTTGAAATTGTGACCCCTTCCTAAAAGATATGTCATGGTATATAAAAGAGGTAATGATAGCAGGTTCTGTTATTACACTTCAGTGAAGGGGGCAGATGCAGTAAGGGTTAGCAGAACCTGGAAGGAGAGTTGAACGGAGAGGACAATCTCAAGAGAAAGTGTTAGCAATTATTACAAGATAATGCAACAGAAAAGGAACTGTTAGAATGATATCCATTCTTCCCCTCCCTCTGACCTCCAGAAGTCCTACTGATATAGCTCAAACACATGGGTCTCTTATAGCAGAGAAACATGGAAAAAAGTGGATAATGGAAAAAGCGAAAGATATCCAGTTCAGTGAGCTTCAGCCAATTTGTTTGTTTCACAGAAAACTAATATAATAAGATGTCCAGTGTGAGAGGGAAATAAATAAATAAGATGAAAAGGGGGAACAAAGTCACACATAAAATGTTTAAAAACATACAACACAGCTGATATTAATTAAGTGACGACGTCTGAAAAAGTAATGTACAGAATGAGTAGTATCAAAGGAATAAAATTTTTTTTTCTCCTTTTTACTTCTCAAGATGAGAGTTGACTATTTTTTCTTTTGTGAAAATTATTACCATCATTCACACACATGCATAGACTCACATTCATACTGGATAATTATATTTGCTGAAAGAGTAGCCAGTTTAATTAACCTAAATCACACATTGTTATATACTTAAAAATAAGTATAACTGGAAAATAAAGTCTTAAAATACCTATGTCAAAATGTTTCTATCACGTGAACTTCACTCAAATTTAGTAACTCTTACAGTTTTAACTCACACTGAATCCCATTCAGATTATTTCTAAAACAATCTTCTTCCTCAGTCACTTTTCTTCCATATGATTTCTGTGAATTGATGGTATAGATTGATTTTCACTTATTGGATAATTTATTTTGCTTAGACGGTCTATTACCCACAACATGTAAACAGGGTCAGTTTAATTTTACTGTTTCTCAAAAACACTTATTCCTTTTTCTTGTCATAGTTTATAAAAATCTTAATTATATCTTAATATTTAAGATAATAATAATAATTATTATTAATATTAAATAATATTTAAATGATTGATATCTTAATTATTACAGTAATTTAATTTTCTCTTCAGGTAGTAGGAAATTTACCATATCTACTTTAATTCTGTGTTGAATTAAAGAATTATTCAATATTAGGAATGAAGTAATGCAAAGTTAAGTAAGTGGTGGGATTTGGGGGGTGAGATACATAATTAATTAAGATATACAATTAATTAATTAAGGAAATAGAGAAGACATAACATTTTAATCACATAGGAGAAATTTTAAGATTTTTGTAGGCCTTCATATTTTATGATGGGGATCAGAGAGTAGTGACACTTTTACATTTTCCTATATTTTTATTGGAGGGAAATGAATTTCTGAGAGACTAGAAAACAAAGATTTGACCTTGAAATTCAGGGCTAGAAGTGAATATTAAGTATTTAAAACATGATAATAATAATTTAATATAAGCTTACTGGTATTTATTATCTGACCTGAGATAATTGTGACACATATGTAATAGTGCCCTTTCTTGAATTTATATTCCAAATATTTTCTATAATCTTCTCATCATTAATCTTTCATCTCAGACCTACTTTCCTAAAGTTGTTTTTTCAAAAGTTTCTAACAGTATATTTTTTCCTCAGCATTATCACTCTGATGATACTGCCTTATAGCAGTATCACACAGAAGGATATTTCTAGATGGGTATCACAGAAATCACAATAGAATGAATAAATTAAAAAAAAATTATGTCTTTATTTTATTTTGAGAGACAGAGACAGAGTGAGTGGGGGAGGGGCAGAGAGAGAGGGAGACACAGAATCAGAAGCAGGCTCCAGGCTTAAGCTGTCAGCACAGAGCCCCATGCGGGGCTCAAACCCAAGGACTGTGATATCATGACCTGAGCCAAAGTCGGAGGGTTAACCTACTGGGCCACCCAGGCGCTCCTAGAATGAATAAATTTTTAAAAATAATCTTGAAATAAAGATCCTACTGTTTTATTCTGAAAGATTTCCATTATATGAATGTTTAAACACATGATCAGTCTGAGGTAATGCAGTTAGTTAATTAGGAAATGTTTAATGTAGAAGTATGACAACCCTTTACTCATCTCTGATTATAAAATCCAAGTGCCAAAGACATTTCAAGTACCTCACAATTTCCTCTCCAATACATTTCTTTCCAAGGATAATATTAACATATCTAGACTTCAATTTATCCTTAATATGTAAATCAAATAGCTCATACTATATACCTCTGATCTCTCATCATTAATAAAATGACTTAAAAAAATTTTTTTTATATAGTTTATTTATTTTTGAGACAGAGAGAGACAGAGAATGAGTGGGGGAGGGGCAGAGAGAGAGGAAGACACAGAATCCAAAACAGGCTCCAGGCTCTGAGCTGTCAGCACAGAGCCCGATGCAGGGCTGGAACCCACAAACCGTGAGATCATGACCTGAGCCGAAGTCGGACACTTAACCGACTGAGCCACCCAGGCGCCCCTAAAATCACTTTTTTAAATTGTGAAATATTATTTTTTTCTCCCTTGGAATGTTTATATCTAACAGAGGCCTCAAAGACGTGATTCGGGGTGTGATTTGGTTACAGATTTGCAGAGTTTAGGGTCTGGTCACAGACACGATATACCTCATGTAGACCATCTATTCCATTAACGTTTTAGGTGGTTGCCCTACTTTGGTAGTACAACAATGTTAATTGAACATGTACATACTTTTATAAATATATATAAGAAGGACCAAAATAAAATATTCTTGTGAAACATGATTAATACCATGTTTCCCATTAATATCAATTTAATATCTTCTAAGATCACATAAGAAAAAAATAATCACTTGATGTTTTTTACCCAAATCCTATTTTGGACAACCTATTTTACTCTGTCTTTGTCTATATGTAGTTTTATCCATGCGGAATGCCTACAAGATTGAAATTTATTAGCATTTTTCACCTTTGAATCACCAGTGTTTATCTAAGATCTTGTATATAATTACTTTGCAAATCTTTTAAGTTGTGTAGAACAAAAATAAGTATTAAAATAGGTTTCTGTTGAAAAAAAGAAATCTCAATGTAGAGATAAATATTTTTGGAAAGAAAGAATATAATGAGGAGGTCTATATTTTATGCAGATTGTGTATTGTACCTAAATCAATGTGTTTGTTAAAGGTTTTCAAATATGAGAAAGTATTGGTTTTCTGGAAACCATGGTAGATTCTTCACATGTAAAACCAAATATTCTGCATTGGAAAGGTTAATAATCATATGGGTAATAATCTTAAAGTTGAATCTTTATTCTTCTCTTCTATTTGCATATGTAAATAGGTCTGCTGATGGAAAGTTTTCCTAGAATTCATTCAGGGTAGATGAAAATTAATGTTAGCCTATACTGTATTCTCTCTTAACAATATATGTTAACAAATTATTGTTTTGATAAAACATAGAAAAGTACTTGCATACAAGTTAATATCTAGCATATTTAGTCCTATTACTATTGGTTTTGTTTTATAATTGTTCACAAGGTGTATAATATAACTGGATACAGACATAAGTCTCAAGGTATTGTTGCTTTAACAGAGTTTTCTCATGTTATCATAAAGTCTTATGAAATAACAGATTAAACAGCAATTAAATAATATCTCCTAACATTTACTAATGCAAGTTTTTAATAATATAAAATATTATTTTATGTTGGCCATTTTAATTAAGACCATGAAACTTAAGGAGAGTTCTGTGTATCTACATAAATGTCTTCAATGGAATAAGGTAAAATCAGAATCAGCTTCAGAAGTGATGAATATAATCACCTGCTTTGAAAACAAAATATTTAAATCAGAAATTTGAAAGAAAGATGCCTTATTACGTTTTCTGAAGAAAATAAACTGAATTTAAGCATTGCCTTCAATCAGGGAAAAGGGAATGAGAGGGACTTTAATTTTTTTTTAAGTTTATTTACTTATTTTGAGAAAGAGAGGGAAAGAGCACAAGTGGATGGAGAGGCAGAGACAGAAAGAGAGGGAGAGAGAATCCTAAACAGGCTCTGCTGTCAGGGTGCAGAGCCTGATGCGGGGCTGGAACTCATGACCTGAGCCAAAAGCAAGAGTCGGACGCTTAACTGACTAAGCCACCCAGGAACCTCAAGAGGGGCTTTAATAACTTCAACTTGACATATTGTACATTCCTTTATAACCTTCAAGGCTGCTCAATTTCAGGAGTCTTTTAGGTTCTTGCCAAAGCATTTTGAAAACAATCAAAGCAGGGCTTCACACTTTGAAAGAAGTTTCACACTATTCTTAAATACCATGTTCTGAATATAGGTACACACACTTAAAGAGGTGACTAACTCAGGTGGTCTCAGACTACACTGGAAAAAGCAATAAAATGTTGCTTACAATGATTAGACAATTTGTGAATTTTAATTTTGGTCTTATAGGAATGTCATCTATTCTGAATAATCATTTTTCTTTTTTAATTAAAAAAACTTAAGGTTTATTTATATTTGAAAAAGAGACAGACAGACAGAGTGCAAACAGGGGAGGGCCAGAAAGAGGAAGACAGAATCTAAAGCAGGCACCAGGCTCAGCTGTCAGCACCGAGACCAATGCAGGGCTCAACTCACGAACATAAGACCATGACCTGAGCTGAAGTCAGACACTTAACTGACTGAGCCACCCAGGAGTCCCTGAATAATCATTTTTCTTAAAAGGAGCATATGACATACGAGGACTTTGTAAGTCAAATATTTCCTCTAGCATTCATTTATAAGATACTATAACTTATAAAACATAATTACATATTATATGCATGTTTTTGTTTACATGTTTTCAGAGTAGCATTATATCTCTAATATAAGAAAAGTTAGCTTAATATAATTACAAACAGTGATAAGCCAGAGCTTGTATTATATTTACATAATATTCATGGAAAATATTATCTAAATCTATGTGGACAGAGACAAGTTCACATAGGTATAAGATAGTTCAAAGGGAAAATGGTGCTAATTCAAACAGTGAAAAAAGTCTGAGGACTGAATTATTCAGGAATATACATTGCATTGTCTTTATAAAGGTGTTTAATACTCTTCAAGAAAACCCCTGTGGCTACTGTGATAAAGAAGTTTTATTTTCTAAGACAAGAACAAATTAATGTTTCCCAATAAAAACTCAAATCATAAAATAGAAAAAAATCTGAAGCAATACTGATTATTAGAGAAAAAGAGTATTTCATAATGATAAAATTTATATGCACATAAAATATTATTCTCAAAACACATAAGCAAAAAATGGTGAAAAGTATAAGAGATTTAAAAATACCTCTTTAAAGAAGGAGGTTTCAACTTGTGCTCTCAACAGATCATTTGTTTAGCATACAAAAATTAGATAATATGCACTCTTCTTAAGCACACATAAATACTGATAAAATTCAACAGGTAACAGATAACAGAATAAGTCAAATCATATGGAACCTTGCTAATCAAAGACAAATTCCATTTATCATCCTCAAACCTTATACTACTGCCGCCATATACTTTCCTTCTGAAGAAAATATAAATCCCATAAAATAATGATGTAAGTTTGTTTTAAATATTCAGTTGTGTTTTAAAGAAATTAAAAGGAGATAAAAGGTACTATTGTGTATTATCCCACTTTTTTTTCTTTTCCTTGTTTTTTTTTCCTAGCTGTACTGAGGTACAACTGACAAATAAATAAAACTGAATATACAGCATGATGATTTGATACATACATACTTTGTCAAATGATTACCACAATGAAGTTAATTAACGCATCTATCACCTCGTATGGTTACCTTTCGTGTATGTGTGATGAAAACCACTAATATCTATTCCCTTAACAAATTTCAAGTATACAATAAAGCATAATTAGCTAGAATTACTATACTGTACATTAAACCCTTAGAATTTATTCATCTGATCAATGAAAATTTGTATCCTTTGACCAACATTGACCCATTTCCCCCAAGTCCCAGTTCCTGGCTACCAACATTCTTCTCTCTTTCTATGAGGTTGACGTTTTTGTTTTCTTATTTTTATTCTACATATAGATGAGATCATACAGTACTTGTCTTTCTCTCTAATTTCACTTAGCATAATGTTCTCCAGGTCAATCAGTGACACTGCATATAATAGGATTTCCTTCTATTTTATGTCTAAATAATAACCATGTAATAGGTATATTTACCATGTCTGATATCAACATTTTTTCTGCAAATCCAAATTTTATTTTGGCACAATTTCTCTTCAGGTGGACTAAACTTGTAAACATTTAATTGATCAAAAATGTCTTTATTTTGTTTCTGCTTCTGACAGATATGTTGCTGAATACAGAAGTCTTGACAGACTGCCCCTCCCACCCCTGCCGTAAGCACTTTAAAGATGTTACTCCATTTTTGTTTGGTTTTTATGTTATTTATTAAGTGTAAGCCATCATTTGCAACGGAATGTCCTTTAATCTGTAGATTTCAAGTTATTCTCTTCATATTTGTTTTTTAGCAGTTTGGCCGTCATTGAACCTAGGTATTATTTTCTTTGAATATGTCCAGATTGGTAGTCCCTGAGTTTTATGGATCCTTAAGTTGATGGGTTTTTTAAATAAAATTTGGGGAAAACTTGATTAATGCTCATTGATAAGCTTTATTAGTGCAGAGTAGCTTTATTATATATTTAGACTTGATCTACTATTAAGGTATGATTTTCTGGGATCTCTACTAAGCGCCACAAGCTATTAAACAAAATTTCCCACTCTTATTGGTAGAAAATTGAATGGTTCCCAGATCTTCATGAATTTTAGGAATAATTAAATATCACTCCCAATCACTATTTCATTGGCTGGACTCTGGAAGTATCAATCTATTCATGAGCAGGTTAAGATTTAGTCAATTTCAGGGGCACCTGGGTGGCTCAGTCAGTTAAGTTTCTGACTTCAGCTTGGGTCATGATCTCACGGTTTGTGGGTTCGAGCCCTGCATCAGGTTTTGTGCTAATAGCTCAGAGCCTGGAGCCTGGTTCAGATTCTGTCTCCCCCTCTCTCTGCCTCTCCCTCACTCATACTCTGTCTTTCTCTGTCTCAAAAATAAATAAATACTAAGTAAATAAATAAATAAATAAAAGATTCAGTCAATTTCAGTGGATTACATTTGCATATTTCTGAAGCTCACTGGGTTTTCCCCTTTCCTCTGAAACTCTTCTTCAGAGATTTCAATTGTCATGGCTTCCCATTTTCCTCTTTTTTTTCAATTCAAAAATACCACTGGGTGTTACTGGGTTCCCAACTCCTGTGGTGGAAACTGGCTCCATGCAAACAAACATCTAGGTCACTCATAGAGCTCACACTGTTTTTGTTTATTTTGAGAGAAAGAGTGTGAACAGGGGAGGGGGCAGAGACAGAAGGAGAGAGAGAGAGTCCCAAGCAGGCTCCATGCTGAGCCTGAACCCACTAACCATGATATCGTGATCCGAGTCAAAATCAAGAGTTGGTTGCTCAACTGACTGAGCCACCCAAGCACCCCCAGTTTTCTTTTTATTTAACTATTTTTTTGTGTGCTGCCATAGCAAAACATATACCAATCATTGACAATGCTGTAAGGAGAAATTGTGTCTAGTAATTTTTTATTGAATGCCAAAATTGGTCAATATTCTCTGGTGATTGTGGATTTTGTCATCTTTCTTTGTATAAAATATTATTGGCATTTGTTTGAATGCCATTAAGCTGTAGATTAGCACATTTGATATTTTTACTCTAATATATGTTATGATATGTTTAGAGTTGCTTTAATTCTAGGGATAGATTAGACCTACTATTAATGTGTGATTTTCTAAGGTCTTCACTGAATATCACTAGTATTCAATGAGGTCTCTCCACATTGGTTGGTAGGAATTTGCGTGTCTCAAGTCCTGCTGTGAACTCTGGGAATATTCACCTTATATTTCCTCAGTAATAATTTTTGTAGCCTTTTGGAGCTTCCCCTTGCAGATGCACATATTTTTATTCAACAATAGGCTCAATTTGCATAAAGTTTTAATGCAAATTTCTGGGTTACTCTTTGTCTTTGCACCCCTCACCCTTGCTCTGGTTTTCTGCCTCTAAAGTTTCAGTTCTTCAGTATAAATTGTATTTCTTTCATTCATTTTTATTTACTGATTTTTTATGTTTCCTTTCCTATTACTCATCTGTGAATAAGAGTAGTTCATTTAAATCAAGCATTTTAAGGAATTTCATGATCAAACTTAGCAATAATTACTCTTACAGTGCAGTTTAGTCCAAATGTCAGGTTTAAAAAGAACACTTTACTAAACTTAAATTTGCTTATCCCCAACCGATACTGCAGTCTGTCTTTCTTTACCACGACTCATCAGTAGGACACTTCAGGTACATGTACTTTATGTGTCATATCTTTCATTTAATCTCCCCACTCCATGATTACCTTCCTGTCTAAACAAAGTTCCTATGCAGTAGCTGCACCACATAATTTCTCAGAAGGAGTAATTAGCTAATAAAAGTACTTGGAAAATTGTGATCCACTGAGTAAATCTGAATATTTGTCATGGTCCCACTTTTACCTTGAGGAGTCATCTTCTTCATGCTCTATTTGACTTCTGCTGAATTTATGAACTACTCTTTATACTTATGGTTTGTGCTTTAGATTTTTCCTATGTTTTGTTTTCTTTCATTTGGTGTAAAATTGTAGTTATTTATCTAACAAGAAGAGGTAAAAGGTGATTTTATTCCATTTATAGCAAAACATTTTTTCTTAGTATTTAACTACCTCCTTCCTGAGACTATGTAATTTAGCAGAAGCTTTGTCAACACTTTTGTTATATTTGTATCCTTAAATCTTCTTGATAAAAATTTTTAAGAAACAAAAATAGAAACAGTGGCATGAAGATAAGGGTCTTGTGTTCAGAAAGCACAAAATTGTTATTCTCCAGAAGTGAAACATTGGAGAACAGTTTGAAGTTGCCATCTGGAGTAATAATAAGCTCAGTAAAATAGCAGATGTCAAGGCCAGCTTCTCCTAGTCAAAACCAAATCTAACAAGTAACTCAATGTTTCACTGGGGGACAATTTGTTTTGGGGGAACTTTTTTACTTTCTAACAATCACTAATCTCTTCTTTGTATTGCCCAAACTGCCTGAAGCACAGTTATCATCTCCCTGGACGATCTTTTTCTCATTGTAAAAAAAAAGTACTGTGTTATTGAAGACATATTGTTGTGAAGCCAATCTCTCTCCTGTCATCATGGCTTTAATTGTTGGAAATGAGTCATTCGGGAAGTGGAATTAAAGTGAGGTGATTAATGCAATATCTAGCTGAATAACAATTCCACATTATCATTCTCTCTTCTTTAAATTCATTGGGTGGGTTTTTAATATTATGCATAAATTGATTAATCTTAAGAGTATGTTCTAATATATCACACATCCTAATATAGTTTTAAGCCTATCTTTGCATAGTTTTATAATTTTACTAAATTAATTTGCAAAATTCTCTTTGACAACTGCAATAGAATCACTTAAATGTATCTCAGACATCACTTAGTACTACTCTTTTTCTTCACAGTTCTGACCTCTCGTAAAAATGATTGAAAAGATATTTATAAAGTCTTATCAAATATTTTACTCAGGTCTAAGCTATGATAATTTTTAATTTAATTTAATGTTTTAAATAATTTTAAATATATACATTTGTCCAAAAATAACTATTTACTCGTTAATTAACACAGTCCACTTTATGATATTAACTGAATCTCTGCGGCATCACATCCAATGACATATAAGGTAAATTAAAATAAACTTCAGTAAATGGACGGGAAAATGTAAACTGTGATTTACTATATATTCTTCATACAGTTCACTGTTATTTAAAATATCCTAAATATCTTCTCTACATGAGAAGGCAGAATCTATGAAAGAGTTCTTGAGTGCATCAAAACAAAGAAGCAATCTAAATATATATCTGGATGTAAACTTTATTTTTCTTTCTTTACTGACCAGATTTTTGCTTATTTGATGCCTCTGTGAAGGATCCCAAAGTCTGGATTAGTTTAATAAACACCAAGAACAAAACATTTTTATGAGTGGATCATTTTATATTTTTGATGAGATATTTTTATAAATATAATTTCATATATACAAGTATAAAAATATTACTAATGAATTTTCATTCAAGAAAGTTCCAATAATAATCATAATTTGCATTGTTAGCATTTATCCAGAAAAAGTAAAATGAATATCAATCAGAGTTGTCATTAGTCACAAATCATAGTGATTTTAGTAGTAGGGCTATTTTATTCATTCATTTGCCTATGTAAAAAGTCAGCTCAAATATCTGTACTAGAAGAGTATATTAGAGGTGATGTATATTTTGATTTAAGATCCTAATATTATAATATACTTTTGAGGAAGATTTATTACCCTGACTATACTTTACTCTGATTTCCATTAAGCTAATTGCCTTTTAGAAATTTAATTATTAAAAGAGAAAAAGAGGCATATTGTGGAAATTATTTTCAACAGTTTATGTTAAGAAAAAAAATCATATGTGTATTATTAGAGGTCAAATTAGTGTAAATTTTTTGTGTATTCAAAAAAAGACACATGGTAAAAATGTTTTATGAATCTATGTAATTTTTCGGGTTAACTAATCATTTTCCTTTGCTTAATCTTTTCCCAAGTATTATTAATTTTTTGTATCACCTTTAAAAGTATAATTCCATAACACACATACTTTTTAAAGTAATATAAATATATAAATTATTTTTTATAGCTGTGGAAAGCATAGCATAATATAGAGTGGTTGAATCACTATGTTGTGTACCTGAAACTAATTTAACATTTGTGTCAACTATACTCAATAAATGAATAAATAGATAGATAAATAAACTGAATTTAGTTAACTTACTTGAGAAAAGGAAACAATTAAACTGAAGAATATCTCAGGCATAGTAAAATTATCTTCTTAAGGACATGCATTTTCATGGAACAGCTAAAACACCTTAAACACACACAGTATTACCTTAGTTCTGTCACCCTCCACTGAAAACTTCAAGTTTGTCATAAATGTAAATGAAATTTAAACAAGACTATTCAATTTAGATATTATGACAGAAGTCTACATGAGGTTTTATTAATTTCTAAATTAAAACATACAGTTTCATGATTTCTGAGTTATCAGTCTCAACAGCAATTGAAAAATTACATTTGTGGATTCTGAGGCACTAGAGTGTATAGAAATGGCATGTTTCCATACATTCTTTTGTTAAAAAAGAATGAATCCATTAACTTTTGAACTTACTGAATTAAAGTACTCTAGAGTTCAACAGGGAATTCTCTCTTGGTGTTTTGAAGATATCATGTTATCTGCTAATGATTTTGGTTGTTTGATATTTGCAGTTAGCATGGAAAGCTTTGTCCAGAAATAGTTGGGGAGACACCAACAGTAACTGCAATCCTTCAAAACCTCCATCCTTATTGTGTATGGCATTCTAAGTGTAGATTGTAAGAGCATTTTTCTATTTATTTCAATATAGGAGATACACTTAAACACTGGTCAATTACTATAAATTTTTACCATTTACTGTGACACTCAGTCTTTCCTTTACAGAGATTTTATACTAAACTTAACCTCTCTTCACTGAATTTCTCATTATTGTGGTAGTACTAGTGATATAAGCAGGCCACTATTATTATTATTTTTTTTTATATTTTAAAGTGTTATATAAGCCTGCATTGGATTTACTAATGTTTCTCTAAAAACAAGATGTATTCCCTAATTTTGGAGTTGGTATTTTCTTTCTTCAGTGTTGATCAAGACAGTTATCACAATATCTAAGATAATTAAAGGTACTAAAAATTTCTGATGTGGGAGAAAAAGACTCTTCGAGTTTTTTTATTAATTAAATAGAAAACATGCAATTAAATATTGAATTGCAGGAGCTTGTATGGATCGTATAGAGAAAACATATGAAGAAAATCCTTTTATCCCCACTCACACTCCTTCCTCCCACTACAGTCCTCAGGTATGTGAGTTGTCACCAGTAACATAAATATGTTCCTAGTAGTATGTTCCTTTCTAAACTTTATATAAGTAAATTATAAGTCAATAAAAGGTCTCAATATATTTTTAAAATTATAAATGAAAAGCTTTACACATAATGTGATATGTCTAAATTTTTAACTAACAGTTCATTTGATTTGCACAATACCCCATCCCCAACATGCATGCACACACACACACACACACACGAATATGGTATTTTAGATTCTTCAACAGTAATGAAATATTTGCGGCACTGTTTAGTTTTAATAAGAAAATATATCATTTCCGCTTTATTGGGTAAAGAGAAAATAAAAATTTCCCTAAATAATTTCATTTATAATCAGAAATGTGCTTTGGAGGGATAGCAGGACTAGAAAATGGTAGTCTGGGAAAGGTTGAAAAAATGAAGGATGAAATTCATGATTAATAGTAAAGGAAGACCAAACAAGGGTATAGTGGCAGATTAAAAGGGTCGAGGAATTGGAGGTCCCCACAAATGTGAAGCACATGATAATGTGGAATCTTATATCTTTTTATAATATGACAATATCATGCATACAAAAGATTTTTGGCTAGGCCAGGTTCTGAAAATTCTAATATATAGAAGCAATTCAGAGATTATTTTGTGAAATCCATGAAGATTTCATAAAATTAATATTAGGAAAAAAGATAGGAAAAAAATAAACCTAAGTAAGCATATGCCAAATCTGAAACATAAATTTGTGAAGTTTGTTTACTTCAACTTTCAGTGAAATGTTCAACAATGTTACCCAGTACAACTTGAAGACCTTCTGGAATGCTGCATAAACACAAAAATACAAACTGCACAACGGAATGTTTTATGACTGCTATCTTAGATTGTTGTAACTAATTACAAAAAGGATAAAAATGTATATAATCAGGAGTCTACCTATGAAGTTATAATAAAGGCTTTTTGAAAGCATATTCAGAGACCAGATATTAAGACAAAATAACTTTAATGACAGTAATACTTGTTCATTTAGATAGTTTTCCAGAGAATAAAACTGCATATAAAATCAACATAGAATTGTCATTTTACGAAATATACCTGGAATTATTACATATAAGGAATCACTATGAAAATCATATACTGTATATTTATATAATGTAGTAGACTATCATTTGAATTTTAATGACATTAGGCCAAGAGAGCAGAGGACAAAAATGTTATACACACACACACATACACACACATAATGTATATATATATGCATGTGTGTTTATATTTATGTAAGTATATATATGTATGAGTGTAAATATATTTACCTATTTTCCTTTGGAATTTAGTATATTGCGAGATTTAATCCTATCTGCCCCGAAGTCATATTTCTTATCTGCCTTTAGACTTTGGATAGTTTTAAGATGAGTTCCACTTACCATTGCCACATAACAAATTACTAATCAATTTAAAACAAAGACTTTCTAATATGTGGAATAATGTGTGTTTGCTGCTTGATATTCAGGAGTGTAAGCTGGCAACACCTGGCCCCTCAAGAGCTGAGGAATCGACAGTCTGAAGGCTTCTTCACTTACACACCCAGCAGGTGGCTGGTGTGTGGCTAGTGGCTGAGACTTTAGCTCAGACTGACGGCCAGAGAACCAACTCCGAGTCTTGGTGTGTTTCCTCACCGTGATGCTCTCAGAATAGCTGATCACCTTAAAAGGACTCATGCCTCCAAAGACATATGTCCCAGTGAACATTGGAGATGTGGCATCACCTTTTCTGACCTAGTCTTAGACTTACAAGTATCATATGGATCATGATCTATTGCTTACAAGTGGCACCACAGATTCTATGAGAGGACAGGGATCCCTCTTCTTTATGGGGGAAATTTTTAGGTCAAATAGGAAAATACAGGGTGGAAGCAGTATCCATCTTCACATGATGCAATCTGACACACTGTTTCACATTGCATTTTGGAGTAAAATTTCTTTGGGATCCTGAGATTACCAGAATCATAAATTAAACATTCTGGTCATGGCTTTGGTTTCCAATAACAAGTAAAGGAATCTCCTATTAATTTGTCAAGGTTACTCTACAAAATTTTGAAGATGTTATTTAATTTATATTTTAGTTACAAGTATTCCAAATTAATTGTTTTAGAAATAAAACTTGAATAAGGTATTTTGTAAAAAGAATTGAGTGCATAATGGTTGTAATAGAATAGAGAGCATAATGATAGTTTTATTTTAAATGTCCTTGATAATGGATTCAGGATTTAAAAACATACTAGGTGATGTTCAAAAAAAAAACAACAACAAAAAACCAAAAAAAAAAAAAAACCCCAAGATAATATATAATAGAGATTAATACACCTCAAATAATGTTACAAGAATAATAAATGTGTTTTCATAACAGCATAGCCTTAACTATAAACAAAACAAGTGAATAGCAATTTCAAGTTGTAATATGGCTATTATAAAAACCTAATTCATGTTGCTGCTGTATTAATACAGGCAGAAATAGAACAAGGAGGTTTATGGTACTATCACTGTCCTGCAATGATTACACAGAGTATACAGTGCTATATTCTTTTTAAGGAACCACAGTTTGAAAAGGATGTTTATAAAATAGGACATACCCTTGGAGGAAATAAAAATAATGGAGACACATTGTCACACAGACACACACAGTGTCATGCAAAACACAAACTGAACATATTTTCTCTCAACTTAGTGAAAGACTGATAATATACTTAAAATAATGGATAGGCTCTGATATGAAGTAGTTTTCTTCTTTTTTAAAAAAATTTGAGTATAATTGACACACAATGTTTGTTAGTTTAGTGATTTGGCAAGTTTACATATTATGACATGTTCATGACAAGTATAGGCACCATCTGACCCATTACGTCATTATTATATTTCCTTATAAGGAAAAAAAACCCAGTTCCAAAATGCTAAATTTAATGCTAAAGTTATCACTGACCAAAACAAAATAAATGCATGACTCTAGATTTCTTTCAAAGACAGTAGACTATATTACAAGTTATGAAGAATACCTCTAAATCTCAGAGTTTACTGTCTATAGAAATTTGATATGACTCTTCTTAGGTTTTAAAGAATTTATTTAAGGATTCCCTTGTCATCCCTTTTTCATATTACTAAAAGAGTATCCCTTCCTCCCAAAGATGAAATGAACATGTAGAGTGAACTGCATGTGAGAAGCTGATAAGATGACCATTGGCTCCACTGTTTGCAAAACATTGTCAAGATTTAGGGATCTTTCAAAAAGTTGGTTTTTTTCCCAAATTATTTTTCCATTCTGTATCTCAGTTTGTATAACATAAGGATTATTTGACCTATTAAGATTTAGCCCTCAGGGGCACCTAGGTGGCTCTGTCAGTTAAGTGTCTGACTTCAGCTCAGGTTATGACCTTGCAGTTCGCGAGTTTGAGTCTGGCATCAGGCTCTGTGTTGACAGCTCACAGCCTGGAGCCTGCTTCAGATTCTGCATCTCCCTCTCTCTCTGCCTCTTCCCGGCTCTCTCGCTCTCTGTCTCTCTCTCAAAAATAAACAAACATTAAGAAAGAGTCTATTTAAAAAAGATTCAGAAAAAAGTAGGTTTAGAGAGAACATAACTCAATGTAATCAAGGCCTTATATGAAAAACCCACTGCTAACATTAATTATACTCAATAGTGAGAAATTGAGAGCTTTTCCTCTGAGATGAGGAACAGGACAAGGATGTCCATTCTCACAATCCATACTTAACATAGCCCTGGAAGTCCTAGCCACAGCAATCAGAAAAGAAAAAGTATTTACCCCAAAAATACAAAAAGAGTAATTCATATGGACATGCATGGCTTTAGTTACTGCATCATTATTTAAAATTGCCATATTATGGAAGCAACCCAAGTGTCCACTGATAGAGGAATGGATAAAGAAGACGTGGTATCTACGTATGTATGTATGTATGTACACACATATGCGCGCAAACACACACACACACACACACACACCAGAATATTATTCAGCCATAAAAAAGAATGAAATCTTGCCATTTGCAAAAATATGGATGGAGCTAAAGAGTATACTGTTAAGCAAAATAAGCTAGTCTGAGAAAGACAAATACTATACGATTTCACTCATATGTAGGATTTAAGAAACAAAACAAAGGAAAAAGAGAGAGAGAGAAAGACAAATCAAGAAACAGACTCAACTATACAAAACAAACTGATGGTTATCTTCTGGAGGGGGTTCAGGGGATGGATGAAATAGGTGATGGCGATTAAAGAAAAAAAAACTTAGGAAAATTTCATCCTTAAAGCCTTAACATCACAGCTAAGAAGAAACTTATACAACTAGGTAGACCGAAGACTTCTATAAGCACTGCTCACTTTGTTCAAATTTATATTTTCAGAATGCCTGTCTTCAGGTAAGCTCCAATATTCTATATTCACTTACCATCATGTAACACTGCTAGGTAACAAACGTTTCCAAATATCATCTACAGAACCAGTTGTCACTCTTTTCAATGCTATAAATAAGTATTCATGGGGAAAATTAATGTTCTATTCACACTGTTTCTCAACTGCAATATATTACTTTAGATGAATTTTCACACATATTTTTTTAAAAAGTATAAATCAATTGTGCAAAAAACAAAAATAATTAAAATTCATTTTCTCCTTTTCTGTTACACAGAACAAATTCAATTAAACGGAGAAAAGAGGGCTAAGCATCTTAAATAATTTCATGTGATGCAGATTATTTGCTTTTAACCTGTAATGTAGATACAGTCTAGTTAGTTACTAGTAGATTGATACACCTGAAAACAATATGTAAGAAAAGACGGTTTTAACTGATAAATAAAGAGATATATGTAGGAATGAATAATAATGAAGAAACAATCATAGAATCATTTGTGACTCAGCACAAGGTAGTAGGATTGAAAAGCCAAATTTAGAGGCCCAGAATGACTCCTGCTGAGAATACACAGTCATGTCCCAGACAGAATTTTACTTCTCCAAAAATACAGTATTGCATAATGCAATATTTAATAATAAGTGGTTATAAATATAAATCTGAAATTTTCAAGTTCTTTCTTTTCCATATTTAAAATATTTTAACTGTTTCTTTAAGGGATGAGTATATTTTCAAAAATACAATATTTTAACAAATTATTTGAATAAATATATTTATGTTTTCACCTTTAGCTGAAGGAGCAACACAATCTCTGGTACACTGAAGCTACCCTGCATTTTCTTCTAACAAATACTCTCCTAGAAACCATGAATTGGAGAGCAGCACTCATGAAATTACTATTGATATATTATTACCTTTTATTTATTTTTTTTAGTTTTTTAACGTTTATTTATATTTGAGAGAGACAGAGAGACAGACAGACAGACAGAGTGCAAGTGGAGGAGGGACAGAGAAAGAGGGAGACAGAATCCGAAGCAGGCTCCAGGCTCTGGGCTGTCAGCACAGAGCTGGACACAGGGCTTGAACTCATGAGCCACGAGATCATGATCTGAGCTGAAGTCAGACGCTTAACCAACTGAGCCACCCAGGCACCCTGATATATTATTACCTTTTAATCCATAGAGACCCTTCAATTTTCACTAATCATCCTAAAGATATTCTTAATAGAAAGATGACTTAGTCCAGAATTATTGCTGCATTGTGTTGTTAGGTCTTTAGTCTATTTTGTCTCTTCTTTTCTTTATTTTATTTGAATATTTAATTTTGATTTTATTTTATGTTTTCATTCAGCAAACATTTATTGAGACTCTATGTACCTGACACCTTTCGATGCACTGCAGAGACAGGAGTGAATGAGGCAATGCTCCTACCCTTACCGAACTTACTTTATGATGAGAGATACAGACATTGAACAAATAAACAATTATATAACTTATTAAATATGCAATTTAATGTTAATCTTTAGTCTACTTTAGTCTGGGACAGTTTTGACTTTCTTTAAGTTTCATAGTCTTGTTACATTTGAATTTTAGGGGCCAATTATATAGTAGCATGATCTTCAAATTGGGTTTATCAGTTGATTGTTCATCAGTAGCACAAGTTGTGCATCTTTGGAAATTTGTAGAAATAGTGCTGTGTTCCTCAGATTATGTACTGCTATAGAATCTACAATTTTGATTTGTACCATTATTGGTAACATTCACTCTGTTTTCGGTTTTGTGTTTTTGAGAGAGAATGCATGCGAGAGTGAGTGGGGGAGGCACAGAGGGAGAGGAAGAGAGAGAATCTTAAGCAGACTCCAGTCCAGTGCGGAGCACAAAGTGGGGGCTGACCTGAAGCGAAATCAAGAGTTGCATACTCAACCGACTGAGCCACCCAGCCACCAAAATAATATTCACTTTGATTGCTTGATTAAGAAGATCCCTGCTAGACTTCCCAATATAAAGTTATTTTGACCCCATTGTTAATCAGCTGTTTTATAGAAGGTCACTTAATACTATATCCTCTTTTCTAACTTCAATATATTCATTATCTATTTATTCAGTATGGACTCATTATTTCCTATCTGTTTAATGGATTATAATCTATGTCATCATTTTTTCTTTGAGGTTCAAATTATACAGGTCTGGCCAGTGGGAGTTTCTTCAGGCTTTTGATATGTCCCCTCATTAGTTGAGTAATTCTTTATTTTTTGACACTACAAAGAGTTACAGGGTCATCTTGTATTGCTCCTTATCTATACCTAGATAATAAGACCCTAGAAAATCAGACTTTTTTCCCAAGGAATTATGGTACTGGTTGTGTTTGTAGCTATTAATTTAGAGATCACTGATCCCAGTCTCCACAGAAACAGAGAACGTATGAAGACACACAGGAAGACAAATGTACATCTATCAACACACACTTGCATCTGTATCCATTTCTATATTGTCCATATGCCCTGATTACCATGATTTAACAATGATACTTCCCACTCCAATCTAATACCACCCATTTTCATTTTCACCATTTTCATAATTTTAACACTGTACCGCAACAATGACCAAATTGACTCTTTCTATTCAGTTTAATTATTTGATAAATCTCCCTATATTTAATCAGTCTGCTATTACTGTTGTAACTCTCTCCCCCATGTAACTACCCTTTTGACACTCATATGAGCCACTTCTAGCACCCCCTGAATAATCTGTCTCTCTGCCACTTGTACATCCACACTTACAAGTGACGCCAATACTCCATGTTCTGCCCTCACAGGTGTCCTCCTCACTCTGTCATGCCACTCCAGACACCATTCAGCTTGGACTCTGACCCCTCATGAGGAGGCAATCCATGTGTGAAAACTCTCCATTAAGGGTGAAGGATCTGATAATTTACTCCACTTGCAGCTAACAAAATTAACCTGCCACAGTTTCATGGAAGCTGAGAGAAGACATGACTCCTGGATATAAGATGAAAGACTTTAGACACAGCAATTCAGTATCCAGAGTGCCAACATATATGCTATTGTTGTCTAAGCCCCAGTTCCCCTTGGTTACATAGAAGAACAGACAGCAAATGCACATTTGGTGGGTTACTTTACAGGAGAGAAAACAAAGGCTTCAGGAACGGTCCCTTAGTGATCAAGCAGCAACCTTTATAGAAGGCAGAGAATAATCAAGCGCCCCTTTCTCTGAGGAAGTTATAAGTTAGTTAGAAGGTAGTCAGGCTATGACTTGCTTGAGTTATTTAGTCCTATATGAGCAGCTACAAAAATGATTCATTATCAGGAGATGGCCTAGACTTTTAGTCTGGCATACTCAGGAAAAATGTGCTGTACTGCTCCGAGTCCATGGTGGACTAGCTACCCAACAGTTACCTCAAGCATTTAGGTTCTGAAACTGAATACCAGGCCTTGCTTCTGCATGGACACCTTCCTTATCTAGTTCAGACTCTGGTCTTGTCAGGGTTTGTCCATATTTTCATGCCCTCCTTTTCTATTGTGGGCTTTTGAGGTGGACCTAAATACCTTCACAAATATCTTTATAAGAGAGAGGCAAAAAGAGATCAGACATATAGAACAAGATAAGGTCATGTGAGGATGGAGAGTGAGATTGCAATGGTGCAGCCACAAGCCAAGGAATGCCTGGGTTTGCAAGAAGCTAGGAGAAACACAGTATTCTCCCCAAGAGCCTCCAGAGGAGGCCAACACTTTCCTTTTCTACTTCTGGCCTCCTGAGGTATAAAATAATAAATTTCTGTTGTGTGAGCCACCATGTTCATGGCAATTAGTTACAGCAGCCCTAGGAAACTATGTTTTAATTAATTAATTATATATAATCATATAGAACATACATATAAATACATATTTATTAAACATTTCACATAAAAATAAATTACATAACTTGGCAAAAAAGTACTGTTGGGCAATTGTTATCAAGATTGTTAATTGATCTGAAAGAATGAGTCACAGAAATAAAAGGCACAGCAGAGGGAATATATAGTCAATAATATTCTAATAGCATTGTATAGTGACAGATGGTAGCTACATTTATGATGAGCACAGCATAAAGTGCAGAGTAGTTGAATAACTATGTTGTACACTGGAAACTAATATAACACTGTGTGTCAGCTATATTCAAATAACAACAAATAAATAAACAAATAAAATGTCTGGAAGTGAAAAAAAATCCATAAAATTTAAAAAGATTAATTGAATTCGGTACTCTATTTTTCTAATTCTTAAACTTTGCATACAGTTTCTACTTTACTAGACTTCTGGTTTGAAAGAACTTTACTAGTTCCTTTTCTGAAAGCTTCTGCTTCACTTGGCATACTAAACAGGATTTGTTCTATCCAAAAATAAGTGATCTTGCTTTATATCAACAACCAAACACACATGGTGATACAGCCATATGTAAATGTGATGGATTCTTTAATTCTTTTATAATAGTAGTAGAATGCCATGATTTGACAAATACATTCCTACATGAAACTTAACTGGTGTTTGTGTGCGTGTGTGCATGCATTAATATGTGTGTGTAACTATTCTGAGATCAAAAATGTTTTATCAGAAATAAATTACCCTTTATTCTTTAAAAATTGTTTTATTAAAAAAATTAATGTTTATTTATTTTTGAGAGGGAAAGAGACAGAGCATAAGTGGGGGAGGGGTATAGAGAGAGGGAGACACAGAATCCAAAGCAGTCTCCAGGTTCTGAACTGTTAGCACAGAGCCCGGCTCAGGGCTCGAACTCACAAACCATGAGATCATGACCTGAACCAAAGTCAGACGCTTAACTAACTGAGCAACCCAGCTGCCCCTAGCCTTTATTCTTAAGGTAAGGTTCTTTGGTACTTTGGCTGCAGCCAAAGTAAGGGAAAGAAAAATCTAACCTGATCTGTCCTAAATTGTGATTATTTTATGAAAACAAAATTAGTGAAATATGAACATTTATTTGTATAATCAATTTATTTGTATTTTAATATAATAGAATAGTCCAATATTTCAGAAACAACATAATTTGAATTCTTATAAAATAAGTTGCTGGAGTTGTTTGTAATGTTGCATATTATAATAGTTCAATTAGACATAAATTAGTTAAACTTTATAAGACCTAGGTGAGAAGCTTATCTCATGTTTGCTTGAATGATATTCAGTTTCACTCATATATTTATTTATTATTTCAACTGTTCACCCATTTGGCAAGTACTTTTGAGTAGAACTCTGTTGGATGTTGCAGTAAATACAAAAGGAATTTCTAAAATAAAGAAAACAACTATTTCCTTTGTAGCAATTACATTTTAGAGGAGGAGGTAAACAATAAACCATATATGAAAGCAAATTTCATGACCTGTTAATATATCAATAAAGAGGAACATAAGCTATGGAAATAGAGATAGGCATTAAATTTTAGAATGGACTGGAAACTCCTGAAAAGCTGAGCTCTGAGTAAAGACCAAAAGTAAGCAGAGAAGCAATTAAGAGGATATTTGAAGGCAGAATAATCTGCAAGTGAAGTGAAATATTAACAGATCTTGTATACTATACTTTGGTTCTGAACTTTGTGAAAATCAATTAACTGTTTCTTTTCAAGTACCGAATACTGTCATTCTCTTTTAAGGGAAAGTAACACTAAAGGATTAAAAACACCCACAGCATCTCTATTAGTTATACGATAGCCAAATATTGATTTATTTTAAATTCTAGGGATACAGTTATGTACCAACATTAACATTAATCCCTACATTTGAATATAGAAAATGTCTAATCAATGCAAGAGAAAAAAGTGTTTAATAAACATGAGAACAAATGCCTAAAATCAGACCTAAGGGTACACTACCATGAAAATTTAAACTAAATATGTGCATAATTCAGACTTGAGCATATGAGCAACATTTCTATGAGTAGATCCCAATCCTCTTTACATATCTTAATACATACACATAATACATAGACCTTAATAATTCATCATTTGTTTATGGTTATTAATAAGATACTAATCAATATTACTTACATTCAAATGGAGAAAGTTATAGTTGAGTCTTGAACAACATGGGTTTGAACCGGGCAGGTCCATTTATAAGAGGACTTTTTTTTCAATAAATATAGTACAATCCTGCAAATGCATTTTCTCTCCCTTATGATTTCTTATTCACATTTTCTTTCCTCTAGCTTCCTTTATTGTAATAATATTGTGTATAATACATATAACATAAAATATGTGTTAATACACAGTTTATGTTATCAGTAAGGCTCCTAGTTAACAGTAGGCTATTAGTAATTACGTTTTCAGGGCATAAAAATTTATAATTAGATTTTCAACTGCGTAGGGGTCAGCATTCCTCATCCCAACATTTTTCAGGAGTCAACTGTATTAAGAAATGCCCCATGATAAATGATATAAAGCTACAAAAGTATTTGAAAACAAAGTAGGGAAACTGAGGGCAAAACAGATACTTACGGCCCTTGTCTAAGGCTAGATTGCATTACTGTGTTTTATAATATTTTCTTCTTTTCACTCATAAGCTGGTACATCTTTGAGTATTGAGAACTCACTTTAATAATCTGTAATAATATGTTTATACATTACAACAAAATTAATTGAACTAGGTATTTCATATTTTACTAGTATATTTTTTATCAAATTTATGTTGTATTTTGTATGACAAAGTTAGTTATATTTTTCTTTCTATACTAATCTTCTTTCAGTAAGCCCTGTTCTCTGTCTCTGATTTTTTTTCCTTTAAAACTAAAAACCATTTTAGTTATGACATATAAAAAACATAAAGTAGAGATTGAGGAAATAGCTCCAATCCATTTAAATAACATGTTTAATTATGAAAATTTTATTGTTGCAATATGACACTTAATTTCAACAGCAGTTTTTTATGCTTTAAAAGATATACATATTCTCTATAATTATCCCTACTCTCTTTCTGCTTATAAAAACAAAATTCCATAGAAAACAAATTTAATATACTCAGAAAAATGCTTATTCTTCTTATCTTTTTTGTGTAGAATAATCTTGTAGAACCTAGTTGTTTACATTCTTAGAGCAACAGATATATGGCACTTTATTTACATAACATAACACTCAAGAGTCTACCCTGAGTGAGTTCACTTCAACTGGGTGACTAGCACCAAGTTAAATAAAGGAACATAGTATTTAACATACTGTCTATGCATACACAGCCTTTAAAAATAGATGAAACCTGAGTCATCAGCAATAATATGTAAGTAATCATGACTCACTCTCCACGCTGAAATTTTACCCAGTATAAATAGA
This sequence comes from Cryptoprocta ferox, assembly GCA_028646485.1. Lineage (NCBI taxonomy): Eukaryota > Metazoa > Chordata > Mammalia > Carnivora > Eupleridae > Cryptoprocta > Cryptoprocta ferox. The sequence continues at coordinate 108,193,852 of CM053574.1, read as the reverse complement.
AAACTCTAGGCAGTTAATCTTTAAAAGTGGTTCAGTATAAAGCAGATTGAAGCAGACATTCACGATCACCTGATAATAAATGAAATAGAAAAAGATAATAACAAGGAGCTCCATCCCTGTAAGACATTGGGTAATTAGAATCTTCAAAGGTAAAGTCTCTAGTTCTTGCCAAATGCAGGGAAAATTTATACCCATGTTAATTAGTGGAAAATGAAAAATACATTCCTAATAAGTAAATGACATGAGGTACAGACATATCAAATAAACATCTTTCAACTTAACTTTGTCCAAGAGACAAAATTTCTACCACATTCTCCAGTTATAGGAGAGAACCCCAAACTGGCAGATTATAAAATAATAACACAGCCTGAAGATAAATATTAGATGAGGCAAATATATCACTAAAGGAATGAAGAAAATGATTCAGAACAACAAACTTCCATCCACTGAGTTAAAATCTATGTTCCTACGAAGTAATATCCACTTGGTTAGGCAAGTGGATAAAATCCTTTCCATCTGTCTTTGCCTACATGTTGAAGAGGTCTAGAGGGTTCTGTCATTAATCACCAAAATTAATAAAATACACATGAACATCTCTTCAAAAACTCAAAGGGAAGTTGTCTTTTAACAATTTTATTTTTAGTTTCATTATTAAGTAAAAAAAACATGCTTTCTACAAACAAATCATTGTTTGTAATTCCTTAAGCGACACATATTTTAGGGTCCCACAGGGATCACTGTAGAAGTATTTTCATAAGAAGAATTGCTTTTTATAATACTGTTAGTAAATGTAAGATCTATGCACCAAGACCATGGGATTGAGAGTTTGTTAGAAATGAAGAATTTTAAGTCCCATCTTTGAATTACTAGACAGGAACGGACATTTTAGCAAGATCTGCCAGTGGTTAAAGAAGCACCACTTTGTAGAAAATTAAACCTAATTCATTTGACATGTATCAATCACCTCTGCTGACTTTCCATTTATGCCAAGGTTTAGTAAATGGTCCCAGAGTAGGACAATGTTAAGGTAACAAAAACAAAAAAAGTTACAGTATTTATTATCTTTTAAAAATGGAGCAAACATATTTTAAAGTATTTTCTGAAGGATCTTGAAGAAGTGACTTTCTCATTCAATTATGACAATTAAAAAAGAAAGAAATATAATAAAAACTAATCAGTTTCACATCAGCTGAAAGTATAACCTCAAATTCCTTGAATCTACACATGGTAAATCCAGTGCTTAGATGACAAATCCCAAACATTTCTTAAAACAAAATGTGCATATATGACACATATGTCACCCAGGGTTTGACAAGAAAATGAATTTAAAAGACTGGATTGTACACTATATT